>CM032326.1:53596801-53948155 GCA_019022515.1 Quercus aquifolioides | reverse complement strand
GGACCCAAACAAGAGAATTCATAAAAAAAATAGCAAAAAAATTCAAAAAATCAAATAACTTCATTCTGGCATTATTTCAAGCCAAAACGGGTCAAGACAGACCGAGAAAGAGAAAAAAAAAAAAAAAAAAGAATTTTCGGTCTAATCCGTTCTTACCCAACCCAAACTAGAGAACTCCAAAAAAAATAGCAAATTAATTCAAAAAAAAATTAAAAATCATTCTAGCATTATTTCAAGCCAAAACGGGTCGGGACAGGCCGAGAAAGGGGGAAAAAAGATTTTTCGATCCGATCCGTTTCTTCCGGACCCAAACTAGAGAATTCTGAAAAAAAAAATAGCCAAAAAATTCAGAAAACTAAAAAACATCATTCTGGGATTATTTCAAGCTAAAACGGGTCGGAACAGGCCGAGAAAGAGAGAAAAAAGAATTTTCGATTCGATCCGTTCCTACTCGACGCAAACTAAAGAATTTCGAAAAAAAATAGCAAAAAAATTGAAAAAATCAAAAAACATCATTCTCGCATTATTTCAAATCAAAACGGGTCGGGACAGGCCGAGAAAGAGGGAAAAAAGAATTTTCGATCCGCTCCGTTTCTACCGGACCCAAACTAGAGAATTCCGAAAAAAATAGCAAAAAAATTTAAAAAAACATCATTCAGGCATTGTTTCAAGCCAAAATGGGTTGGGACAGGAAAGTGAAAAAAAAAAGAATTTTCGATCCGATCCGTTCGTACCCGAAAAAAGCCAAAAATGAAGGAAAAAAATAAATTTACGTTCCGAGTCACTTCCTACCCGACCCATTTAGAAAATTCCAAAAAAATAGCATAAAAATTCAAAAAACCAAAAAACATCATTCCGTCTTTATTTCTAGCCGAATCGGAACGAGAAAGGCTAAAAAAGAGAAGAAGAAAAAAATTCGTTCCGAGTCCGTTCCTACCAGCCCTGGTCTAAAAAATTCCAAAAATAAAAAATAAAAAAAAACAAACATGATTCCTACTTTATTTCTAGCGGAAGGGGGGCCTAAAAAAGCAGAAAAAAAAGGGTAATTTTTTTTTTTTTTCGTTCCGAGTCCATTGCTACCTGACCCGTTTAGAAAATTCCAAAAAAATAGTATGAAAATTAAAAAAATTAAAAAACATCATTCTAGCTTTATTTCTAGTCGATCGGGGCCGGGAAAGGCCGAAAAAGAGGAAAAAAGAAAATTCGTTCTGAGTCCGTTCCTACCCAACCCGTTTAGAAAATTCCAAAAAAATAGTATAAAAATTCAAAAAAATTCAAAAACATCATTCTGTCTTTATTTCTAGCCGATCGGGGACGGGAAAGGCCGAAAAAGAGGAAAGAAAAAATTTTCTTTCCAAGTCCGTTCCTACCCGACCTGTTTAGAAAATTCCAAAAAAATAGTATAAAAATTCAATAAATCAAAAAACATCATTCCGGCTTTATTCCTTGCCAAATGGGGTCGGGAAAAGTCAAAAAAGAGGAAAAAAAAATTTTCGTTACAAGTCCGTTCCTCCTCGACCCGTTTAGAAAATTCCAAAAAAATTGTATAAAAATTCAAAAAATTAAAAAACATAATTTTAGCTTTATTTTCTAGCCAGATCGGGGCTAGTAAAGGCCAAAAAATTGGGAATTTTTTTTTTCGTTCCGAGTCCGTTCCTACCCGACCGGTTTAGAAAATTCCAAAAAAATAATAAAGAAATTCAAAAAATTCAAAAACATCATTCTAGTAAGAAGGTTCGTGCACAGCGACCTCGATGGAAGGTTTTGTGAAGGCAAACTTTGATGGGGCCATTTTTGAGGATATAAGTGCAGTGGGTATTGGAGTGGCTGTTCGGAATGAGCATGGAGAGGTTGTTGCAGCTTTGGCAGAGAAAATCCCCGTGCCTGATTCAGTTTTCACTCTTGAGACCTGGGCAGCTAGGCGTGCGGTGCTGTTTGTTCAGGAACTTGGCCTTCGTAATGTGGTCTTTGAGGGTGATTCGGCGTCATCCATTCAAGCTATTAGTAATAGTCTTTTTTCTCATTCGTCTTGTGGTCATATTATTCATGACATTTTATTGTTTGTAAGCTCATTTCAGAGTTTTTCTTTCTCTCATGTGTGTGGGCAAGGTAACGCTTTAGCGGATGCCTTAGCTAAGAGAGCTAGGTTATCTTGTCCTTTTCTGGTTTGGAAGGAGTCTGTTCCTCCGGATCTCTATAACTGTTATTTGTCAGATTTTCCGATATTTAATTAAAGTAGCCTTCTTGGCTGGTTTCTCAAAAAAAAAAAAAAAAGCTTTATTTTCTAGCCGATCGGGGCTAGGAAAGGCCAGAAAAGAGGGAAATTTTTTTTTCGTTCCGAGTCCGTTCCTACCCGACTCATTTAGAAAATTCCAAAAAAAATATTATAAAAATTCAAAAAATTAAGAAACATCATTCCAGCTTTATTTCTAGCCAAACAGGGCAGGGAAAGGCCAGAAAAGAGGAAAAAAAACAAATTTTGTTTCAAGTCCGTTCCTACCCGACCTGTTTAGAAAATTCCAAAAAAATAGTATAAAAATTCAAAAAATTAAAAAACATTATTCTAGCTTTATTTCTAGCCGATCGGGGCCGGGAAAGGCAAAAGAAGTGGAAAACTTTTTTTTCGTTCCAAGTCCGTTCCTACCCGACCCGTTTAGAAAATTCCAAAAAAATATTATAATTATTAAAAATATTAAAAAATGTCATTCTAGCTTTATTTCTAGTTGATCGGGGGCCGGAAAGGCTGAAAAAGAGGGAATTTTTTTTTTTTTTTTCGTTCTGAGTCCGTTCCTACGCGACCCGTTTACAAAATTCCAAAAAAATAGTATAAGAATTGATAAAATTAAAAAAACACCATTCCGGCTTCATTTCTAGCCAAACGGGGCTGGGAAAAGCCAAAAAAGAGGGAATTTTTTTTTTTTTTTTTTTTTCGTTCAGAGTCCTTTCGTACCCGACTCGTTCAGAAAATTCCTAAAAAATAGTTTAAAAATTAAAAAATTAAAAAACATCATTCTAGCTTTGTTTCTAGCCGATCGGAGCCGGGAAAGGCTGAAAAAGAGGGAAATTTTTTTTTCGTTCCGACTCAGTTCCTATCCGACTCATTTAGAAAATTCCAAAAAAATAGTTTAAAATTCAAAAAACAAAAAAACATCATTCTGGCTTTATTTCTAACTGAATCGGGACGAGAAAGGCTGAAAAAGAGAAGAAATTTTTTTTTCGCTCCAAGTCTGTTCCTACCAGCCCAGTCTTGAAAATTACAAAAAAAAAAAAAAAAGAATAAAAATTAAAAAACATCATTCCCACTTTTTTTCTTGCCTAACAAGGCCTATAAAAGACGAAAAAGGGGGAAATTTTTTTTTTTTTTTTTTTTTTTTTCGTTCTGAGTCCGTTTCTACTTGACTCGTTTAAAAAATTCCAAAAAATAGTATAAAAAATTAAAAAATTAAAAAACATCATTCTAGCTTTATTTCTAGACGATCGGAGCGGGGAAAGGCCGAAAAAGAGGAATTTTTTTTTTCGTTCCAAGGCCGTTCCAACCTGACCCGTTTAGAAAATTCCAAAAAAATAGTATAAAAATTCAAAAAATTAAAAACATCATTCTAGCTTTATTTCTAGCCAATCGGGGCCGAGAATGGCCAAAAAAGAGGAAAAAAAAATTTTTCGTTCCGAGTCGACCTGTTTAGAAAATTCCAAAAAAATAGTATAAAAACTCAAAAAAATAAAAATAAAATCATTTCGGCTTTATATTTAGCCAAATCGGGACGAGAAAGGCTGAAAAAGAGAAGAAATTTTTTTTTTCGTTTCGAGTCCGTTTCTACCCGACCCATTAAGAAAATTCCAAAAAAATAGTATAAGAATACAAAAAATTAAAAAACAGTATTCCAGCTTTATTTCTAGCCGATCAGGGCCGGGAAAGGCCAAAAAAGAGGGAAATTTTTTTTTTTTCCGTTTCGAGTCCGTTCCTACCCGACCCGTTTTGAAAATTCCAAAAAAATAGTATAAAAACTTAAAAAATTAAAAAAAACATCATTCTAGCTTTATTTCTAGCCGATCGAGGTCGGGAAAGGCTGAAAAAGAAGAGAAAAAAAAAAAACTATTTCGTTCCGAGTTCGTTCCTACCTGACTCCGTCTAGAAAATTTCACAAAAATTGTACTAAAATTCTAAAAATTAAAAAACATCATTCCAGTTTTACTTCTAGCCAAACAGGGCCGAGAAAGGCCAAAAAAGAGGAAAAAAAAAATTATTCTGAGTCCGTTACTACCCGACCCATTTAGAAAATTCCAAAAAAATAGTAAAAAAATTAAAAACATCATTCTAGCTTTATTTCTAACCAATCGGGGCCGAGAATGGCCAAAAAAGAGGAAAAAAAAAATTTCGTTCCGAGCCGACCTGTTTAGAAAATTCCAAAAAAATAGTATAAAAACTCAAAAAAATAAAAATAAAATCATTTCGGCTTTATATTTAGCCAAATCGGGACGAGAAAGGCTGAAAAAGAGAAGATTTTTTTTTTTTTTTTTCGTTTCGAGTCCGTTTCTACCCGACCCATTAAGAAAATTCCAAAAAAATAGTGTAAGAATACAAAAAATTAAAAAACAGTATTCTAGCTTTATTTCTAGCCGATTAGGGCCGAGAAAGGCCAAAAAAGAGGGAATTTTTTTTTTTTTTTTTCCATTTTGAGTCCGTTCCTACCCGACCCGTTTTGAAAATTCCAAAAAAATAGTATAAAAACTCAAAAAATTAAAAAAAACATCATTCTAGCTTTATTTCTAGCCGATCGGGGTCGGGAAAGGCTGAAAAAGAAGAGAAAAAAAAAAACTATTTCGTTCCGAGTCCGTTCCTACCTAACTCCGTCTAGAAAATTTCACAAAAATTGTACTAAAATTCTAAAAATTAAAAAACATCATTCCAGTTTTACTTCTAGCCAAACAGGGCCGAGAAAGATCAAAAAAGAGGAAAAAAAAAAATATTCTGAGTCTGTTACTACCCGACCCATTTAGAAAATTCCAAAAAAATAGTAAAAAAATTAAAAAATATCATTCTAGCCTTATTTCTAGCCGATCGGAGCTGGGAAAGGCAGAAAAAGAGGAAATTAAAATTTACGTTTCGAGTATGTTCCTACACGACCCGTTTAGAAAATTCCAAAAAAATAGTATAAAGATTCAAAAACCAAAAAACATCATTTTGGCTTTATTTCTAGCCGAATTGGAACGAGAAAGGCTAAAAAAGAGAAGAAAAAAAATTCGTTCCGAGTCCGTTCCTACCAGCCCTGGTCTACAAAATTCCAAAAAAAAAAAATAGTATAAAAATTAAAAAATTAAAAAACATCATTCCCACTTTATTTCTAGCCGAACGAGGCCTAGAAAAGCCGAAAAAGGGGGAATTTTTTTTTTTTTTTTTTTTTTCATTCTGCGTCCGTTCCTACCTGACCCTTTTAGAAAGTTCCAAAAAAATAGTATAAAAATTCAAAAATTAAAAAACATCATTCCCACTTTATTTCTAGCCGAACGAGGCCTAGAAAAGCCGAAAAAGGGGGATTTTTTTTTTTTTTCATTCTGCGTCCGTTCCTACCTGACCCTTTTAGAAAGTTCCAAAAAAATAGTATAAAAATTCAAAAAATTAGAAAACATCAGTCTATCTTTATTTCTAGCCGATCAGAGTCAGGAAAGGCCGAAAAAGATGAGATTTTTTTATTTTTATTTTATTTTTTTTCGTTCGGAGGCCTTTCCTACCCGACCCATTTAGAAAATTCCAAAGAAATAGTATAAAAATTCAAAAAATTAAAAACCATCTTTCTAGCTTTATTTCTAGCCGATTGGGGCCGGGAAAGGCCGAAAAAGAGGAAATTTTTTTTTCGTTCCGAGGCTGTTCCAACCCGACCCGTTTCGAAAATTCCAAAAAAATAGTATAAAAATTGAAAAAATTAAAAAAAAATCATTCTAGCTTTATTTCTAGCCGATTGGGGCTGGGAAAGGCCGAAAAAGAGAAAAAAAAAAAATTCCGAGTCCGTTCCTTCCCGACCCGGTCTAGAAAATTTCAAAAAAATAGTATAGAAATTCAAAAAATTAAGAAACATCATTCTGTCTTTATTTCTAGCCAATCGAGGCCGAGAAAGGCCAAAAAAGGGGAAATTTTTTTTTTCGTTCCGAGTCCGTTCCTACCCGACCTGTTGAGAAAATTCCAAATAAATAGTATAAAAACTCCAAAAATTAAAAAAAAAATCATTTTGGCTTTATTTTTAGCCAAATCAGGACGAGAAAGGCTGAAAAAGAGAAGAATTTTTTTTTTTTTTTTCGTTTCGAGTCCGTTTCTACCTGGCCCATTTAGAAAATTCCAAAAAAGTAGTATCAAAAATACAAAAAATTAAAAACACAGCATTCTAGCTTTATTTCTAGCCGATCAGGGCCGAGAAAGGCCAAAAAAGAGGAAATTTTTTTTTTTTTTCCGTTTCGAGTCCGTTCCTACCCGGCCCATTTAGAAAATTCCAAAAAAATAGTATAAAAACTCAAAAATTTAAAAACAACATTTCGGTTTTAGTTTTTGCCAAATCGGGCCGAGAAAGGATGAAAAAGAGAAGAAATTTTTTTTTTCGTTCCAAGTCCGTTCCTACCCGACCCATTTAGAAAATTCCAAAAAAATAGTATAAAAATTCAAAAAATCTAAAAACATCATTCTAGCTTTATTTCTAACCGATCGGGGCCGAGAAAGGCCAAAAAAGAGGGAAAAAAAATTTCGTTCCGAATCCGTTCCTACCCGACCTAGTCTAGAAAATTAAAAAAAAAAATAGTATAAAAATTCTAAAAATTAAAAAACATCATTCCAGCTTTATTTCTAGCCAAACGGGGAAGGGAATGGCCAAAAAAGGGGGAAAAAAATTCGTTCCGAGTCCGTTCTTACCCGACTCGTATAGAAAATTCCAAAAAATAGTATAAAAATTAAAAAAATTAAAAAACATCATTCTAGGTTGATTTCTATCCGATTGGAGCTGAGAAACGCCGAAATAGTGGAAATTTTTTTTTTTTCGTTCCGAGTTAGTTCCTACCCGACCCATTTAGAAAATTCGAAAAAAAATTGTATAAAAATTCAAAAAACTAAAAAACATCATTCTACCTTTACTTCTAGCCAAATCGGGCAGAGAAAGGCTGAAAAATAGTAGAAAACAAAATTTCGTTACAAGTCCATTCCTACCCGACCCGTTTAGAAAATTAAAAAAAAAAGTATAAAAATTCAAAAAACTAAAAAACATCATTCTGGCTTTATTTCTAGCCGAACGGGGCCAAGAAAAGCGGAAAAAGAGGGAAAATTTTTGTTTCGTTCCGAGTCCGTTCCTACCTGACCCGTTTAAAAATTCCATAAAAATAGTATAAAAATTCAAAAAACTAAAAAATATCATTCTAGCTTTATTTCTGGCCAAACGGGCACGGGAAAAGTCAAAAAGAGGAAAAAAAAATTTTGTTCCGAGTCCGTTCCTTCTCGACCCGTTTAGAAAATTCCAAAAAAAAGTATAAAAATTCAAAAAATTTAAAAAACATCATTCCAGCTTTATTTATAGCCGATTGAGGCCGGGAAAGGCCGAAAAAGAGGAAACAAAATTTTCTCTTTCAAAGTCGGTTCCTACCGATCCGTTTAGAAAATTCCAAAAAAATAGTATAAAAATTCAAAAAATTA
Organism: Quercus aquifolioides; assembly: GCA_019022515.1. Taxonomy (NCBI): domain Eukaryota; kingdom Viridiplantae; phylum Streptophyta; class Magnoliopsida; order Fagales; family Fagaceae; genus Quercus; species Quercus aquifolioides. The sequence continues at coordinate 53,940,489 of CM032326.1, read as the reverse complement.
AAAAACATCATTCTAGCTTTATTTCTAGCTGATCGGGGCCGGGAAAGGCTGAAAAAGAGGAAAAAAAAAAATTTGTTCTGAGTCTGTTCTGACTCGACCCGGTCTAGAAAATTTCAAAAAAAAGTATAAAAATTCAAAAATTAAAAAACATCATTATGGCTTTATTTCTAGCCAAATCAGGCCTAGAAAAGCCGAAAAAGGGGGAATTTTTTTTTTTTTTTTTTTTCATTCTGTGTCCGTTCCTACCCGACCCTTTTAGAAAGTTTCAAAAAAATAGTATAAAAATTCAAAAAATTAGAAAACATCAGTCTATCTTTATTTCTAGCTTATCAGAGCCGGGAAAGGCAGAAAAAAAGGAATTTTGTTTTTCGTTCTGAGGCCGTTCCTACCCGACCTATTTAGAAAATTCCAAAGAAATAGTATAAAAATTCAAAAAATTAAAAACCATCTTTCTAGCTTTATTTGTAGCCGCTCGGGGCAGGGAAAGGCCGAAAAAGAGGAATTTTTTTTTTCGTTCCGAGTCCGTTCCTACCCAACCTGTTTAGAAATTTTTTTTTAAAAAATAGTATAAAGATTAAAAAAAATAAAAAACACATTCTAGCTTTATTACTAGCTGATCAGGGTCGGGAAAGGCCGAAAAAGAGGAAATTTTTTTTTCCTTATGAGTCCGTTCCTACTCAACCCGGTCCAGAATTTTTTTAAAAATAGTATAAAAATTCAAAAAATTAAGAAACATCATTTCAGCTTTATTTTTAGCCAAACGGGGCCGAGAAAGGCCAAAAATGAGGAATTTTTTTTTTTTCGTTTCGAGTCCATTCCTACCTGACTCATTTAGAAAATTCCAAAAAAATAGTATAAAAACTCAAAAAATTAAAAAACATCATTCCGACTTTATTTCTAGCCAAATCGGGCCAAGAATGGCCGAAAAAGAGAAGAAAAAAAAATCGTTCCAAGTTTGTTTCTACCCGGCCTGGTCTAGAAAATTTCAAAAAAAAAAATAGTATAAAAATTCAAAAACATCATTCCAGCTTTATTTCTAGACAAACGGGGCCTAGAAAAGCCGAAAAAGAGGGGAAATTTTTTTTTTTTTTCCGTTCCGAGTCCGTTCCTACCGGATCTGATTTGAAAATTCCAAAAAAATAGTATAAAAATTCAAAAATATCATTCTTGCATTATTTCTAGCTGATTGTAGTCGGGAAAGGCCGAAAAAGAGGAATTTTTTTTTTTCGTTTTGAGGCCGTTCTTACCCGACAAGGTCCAGAAAATTTCAAAAAAATAGTATAAAACTTCAAAAAATTAAGAATCATCATTCCGGCTTTATTTCTAGCCAAACGAGGCTGGGAAAGGCCAAAAAAAGGGGATTTTTTTTTTTTTTTTCGTTCCGAGTCCGTTCCTACGAGGGAAAAAGAAATTTCGTTCCAAGTCTGTTCCTACCCGACCCATTTGGAAAATTCCAAAAAAATAGTATAAAAATTAAAAAATATCATTCTAGCTTTATTTTTAGCCGATCGTAGCCGAGAAAGTCCGAAAAAGAGGGAAAAAAAAAGTTCGTTCTAAGGCCGTTCCTACCCGACCTGTTTCAAAGATTCCAAAAAAAAAATAGTATAAAAACTCAAAAAATTAAAAAACATCATTTTGGATTTATTTCTAGCCAAATCGGACCGAGAAAGGCCAAAAAAGAGAAAAAAAAATTTTCGTTACGAGTCCGTTCCTACCCGCTCCGGTCTAGAAAACTCCAAAAAAAAATAGTATAAAAATTTAAAAACATCAATCTAGCTTTATTTCTAGGCAAATGGGGCTGGCAAAGGCCGACAAAGAGGCAAAATAAATTTCGTACTGATTTTTGTTTGTACTTGACCTAGGCTAGAAAATTCCCAAAATAATAGTATCAAAATTCAAAAAATTCAAAAAAATATTATTCTAGCTTTATTTCTACCCAAACTGGACGGGATAGGATGAGAAAGGAGAAAAAAAAAATTGTTCTGATTTCCGATCCAGCTCGACCCGGGCTAGAGAATTCCCAAAAAAAAAGTATAAAAATTCAAAAAATTAAAAAACATTATTCTGGCTTTATTTCTAGCCAAACTTGGCTGGGACAAGCCGAGAAAGAGGCAAAAAAAATTTTGTTCTGATTTCCGTTCCAATTCGACCTTGGCTAGAGAATTCCTAAAATAGTATGAAAATTCAAAAAATTAAAAAACATCATTCTAGCTTTATTTCTAGCCAAATCGGGCCGGGATAGGCTGAGAAAAAGGGAAGAAAAAATGTCGTTCCGATTTTCGTTCCAACTCTACCCGGACTAGAGAATTTCCAAAAAAATAGTGTAAAAGTTCAAAAAATTAGGAAACATCATTCTGGCTTTATTTCTTGCCAAACTAGGCTGGGACAGGCCGAGAAAGAGGAAAAAAAAATTTCGTTTGGATTTCCGTTCCTTCTCGACCTAGGCTAAAGAATTCCCAAAAAAACTGTATAAAAATTCAAAAAATTAAAAAACATTATTGTGGCTTTTTTTCAATCCAAACCGAGCTGGGACTGGCCGAGAAGGAGGCAAAAAAAATTTCGTTCTGATATCCGTTCCTACTTGACCCAGGCTAGAGAATTCCCAAAAAAATAGTATAAAAATTCAAAAATTAAAAAACATTATTCTGGCTTTATTTCTAGCCAAACTGGGCTGGGATAGGTCGAGAAAGAGGCAAAAAAAATTTCGTTCCGATTTTCGTTCCAACTCGACTCGGGCTAGACAATTTCCAAAAAAATAGTATAATAGATCAAAAAATTTGAAAATATCTCTCTGGCTTTATTTCTTGCCAAATCGAGCCAGGACAGGCCGAGAAAGAGAAAAAAAAATTTCGTTCCGATTTCTGTTCCGACTCGACCCGTGCTAAAGAATTCCCAAATAATAGTATAAAAATTCAAAAAATTAAAAAACATTATTCTGGCTTTATTTCTAGCCAAACCAGGCTTGGACAGGACGCGAAAGAGGAAAAAAAATTGCGTTTCTATTTCCGTTCCAACTCGACCCGTGGTAGAGTATTCCCAAAAAAATAGTATAAAAATTCAGAAAATTAAAAAGCATAATTCTGGCTTTGTTTTGTAGGCAAACCAGGCTGGGACAGGCCGAGAAAGAGGCAAAAAAAATTTCTTTCCGATTTCCGTTCCTACTCAACCTAGGCTAGAGAATTCCTAAAAAAATAGTATAAAAATTCAAAAAATTCAAAAATATCTTTCTGGCTTTATTTCTAGCTAAACTTGGTCGAGACAGGCCGAGAAAGAGGAAAAAAAAATTCATCCCGATTTCTGTTCTTGCTCGATCGAGCTAGAGAATTCCCAAAAAAATAGTATAAAAATTAAAAAATATCATTCTGGCTTTATTTCTAGCCAAACCGGGTTGGGACAAGCCGAGAAAGAGGCAAAAAAATTTTGTTCCGATTTACGTTCCTACTCTACCCGTGCTAGAGAATTTCAAAAAAAAGTATAAAATTTCAAAAAATTAGAAAACATCTGTTTGGTTTTATTTCTTGCCAAACCGGTTCGGGACAAGCCGGAAGCAGAAAAAAAAAATCGTTTTGATTTTCGTTCCTACTCGACCCGGGCTAAAGAATTCCCAAAAGAAAAATAGTATAAAAATTCAACAAATTAAAAACGTCATTCGGCTTTATTTCTAGCCAAACCGGGCCAAGACATGCCGAGAAAGAGGTAAAAAAAATTTCATTTCGATTTTCGATCCAACTCTACCCGGGCTAGAGAATTTCCAAAAAAATAGTGTAAAAGTTCAAAAAATTAGGAAACATCATTCTGGCTTTATTTCTTGCCAAACTAGGCCGGGACAGGCCGAGAAAGAGGAAAAAAAAATTTCGTTTGGATTTCCGTTCCTACTCGACCTAGGCTAAATAATTCCCAAAAAAACTGTATAAAAATTCAAAAAACTAAAAAACATCATTATGGCTTTTTTTCAATCCAAACCGAGCAGGGACTGGCCGAGAAGGAGGCAAAAAAAATTTCGTTCTGATATCCGTTCCTACCCAACCCAGGCTAGAGAATTCCCAAAAAAAATAGTATAAAAATTCAAAAATTAAAAAAACATTATTCTAGCTTTATTTATAGCCAAACTGGGCTGGGATAGGTCGAGAAAGAGGAAAAAAAATTTTCGTTCCAACTCGACTCGGGCTAGACAATTTCCAAAAAAATAGTATAACAGATCAAAAAATTTGAAAATATCTTTCTGGCTTTATTTCTTGCCAAATTGGGCCGGGACAGGCCGAGAAAGTGAAAAAAAAATTTCGTTCCAATTTCCGTTCCGACTCGACCCGTGCTAAAGAATTCCCAAATAATAGTATAAAAATTCAAAAAATTAAAAAACATTATTCTGGCTTTATTTCTAGAAAAACCGGGCCAGGACAGGATGCGAAAGAGGAAAAAAAAATTGCGTTTCGATTTCCGTTCCAACTCGACCCGTGGTAGAGTATTCCCAAAAAAATAGTATAAAAATTCAGTAAATTAAAAAGCATAATTCTGGCTTTATTTTGTAGGAAAACCAGGCTAGGACAGGCCGAGAAAGAGGCAAAAAAAATTTCTTTCCGATTTTCGTTCCTACTCGACCTAGGCTAGAGAATTCCTAAAAAAATAGTATAAAAATTAAAAAAATTAAAAAAATATCATTCTAGCTTTATTTCTAGCCAAACTTGGCCGAGACAGGCCAAGAAAGAGGAAAAAAAAATTTCATCCCGATTTTTGTTCTTGCTCGACCGAGCTAGAGAATTCCCAAAAAAATAGTATAAAAATTAAAAAAAATTAAAAAAATATCATTCTGGCTTTATCTCTAGCCAAACCGGGCTGGGACAAGCCGAGAAAGAGGCAAAAAAATTTTGTTCCGATTTACGTTCCTACTCTACCCGTGCTAGAGAATTTCCAAAAAAAAGTATAAAATTTCAAAAAATTAGAAAACATCTTTTTGGCTTTATTTCTTGCCAAACCGGTTCAGGACAGGCCGAGAAAGCGGAAAAAAAAATTCATTTTGATTTCCGTTCCTCCTCGACTCGGGCTAAAGAATTCCCAAAAAAAAAAAAGTATAAAAATTCAACAAATTAAAAACGTCATTCGGCTTTATTTCTAGCCAAACCGGGCCAAGACATGCCGAGAAAGAGGTAAAAAAAAATTCATTCCGATTTTCATTCCAACTTGAGCCGAGCTAGAGAATTCACAAAAATATTGTATAAAAATTAAAAAAATTCGTTCTGGCTTTATTTCTAGCAAAACCGGGCCGGGACAAGCCATGAAAGAGGCAAAAAAAAATTCGTTCTGATTTCTAGTCCAACTCGACCCGGGCTAGAGAATTCCCAAAAAAGTAGTATAAAAATTAAAAAAATTAAAAAATACCATTCTGGCTTTATTTCTAGCCAAACAGGGCTGGGAAAGGCTAACAAAGAGGAAAAAATAATTTCGTTACGATTTGCATTCCAACTTGACCCGGGCTAAAGAATTCCCAAAAAAATTGTATAAAAATTCAAAAAATTAAAAAACATCATTCTGGCTTTATTTCTAGCCAAACCAGGCCGAGAAAGAGGCAAAATAAATTTCGTTCTTATTTCTGTTCCTACTCGACCAAGGCTAGAGAATTCCCAAAAAAATAGTATAAAAATTATAAAATTAAAAAAATATTATTCTAGCTTTATTTCTAGCCGAACCGGACGAGACAGGACGAGAAAGGAGAAAAAAAATGTCGTTTCAATTTCCGTTCCTACTCGACCCGGGCTAGAGAATTCCCAAAAAAATAGTATAAAAATTAAAAAAATTAAAAAACATCATTTTGGCTTTATTTCTAGCCAAACCTAGCCAGGACAAGTTGAGAAAGAGGCAAAAAAAATTTCGTTCTGATTTCCGTTCCAACTCTACCCGGGCTAGAGAATTCCTAAAAAAATAGTATGAAAATTAAAAAAATTAAAAAACATCACTCTGTTTTTATTTCTAGCCAAACTGGGCCGGGGCAGGCAGAGAAAAAGGCAAAAAAAGTTTCATTTCGATTTTCATTCCAACTCTACTTGGGCTAGAGAATTTCCAAAAAAATAGTGTCAAAGTTCAAAAAATTAGAAAACATCATTTTGGCTTTATTTCTTGCGAAACCAGATCGGGACCGGCCGAGAAAGAGGAAAAAAAAAATTCGTTCTGATTTCCATTCTTACTTGACCCAGGCTAAAGAATTCCCAAAAAAATAGTATAAAAATTCAAAAAATTAAAAAATATCATTCTGGCTTTTTTTCTATCCAAACCGAGCCGGGACTGGCCGAGAAAGAGGTAAAAAAAAATTCGTTACGATTTCCGTTCCTACTCGACCCAGGCTAGAAAATTCCCAAAAAAATAGTGTAAAAATTCAAAAATTAAAAAACATTATTCTGGCTTTATTTCTAGCCAAACCAGGTTGGGACAGGATGAAAAAGTGGGAAAAAAAAATTTGTTCCGATTTCCGTTCCTACTCGACCCGTGCTAGGGAATTCCCAAAAAAATAGTATAAAAATTTAGAAAATTAAAAAACATCATTCTAGCCTTATTTCTAGGCAAACCTAGCCAGGACAGGCCGAGAAAGAGGCAAAAAAAATTTTGTTCCGATTTTCGTTCCTACTTGATCTGGGCTAGAGAATTCCTAAAAAAATAGTATAAAAATTCAAAAAATAAAAAAACATCATTTTGGCTTTATTTCTAGCCAAACCTGGCTGAGACAAGCCGAGAAAGAGGAAAAAAAAGATTCATCTCGATTTCTGTTCTTACTCTACCCGAGCTAGAGAAATCCCACAAAAATAGTATAAAAATTAAAAAAAAAAAATTAAAAACTATCATTTTGGCTTTATTTCTAGCAAAACCGGGCCGTGATAGGCCAAGAAAGAGGCAAAAAAATTTCGTGCCGATTTACGTTCCAACTCTACCTTGGCTAGAGAATTTCCAAAAAAATAGTATAAAAGTTCAAAAAATTAGAAAACATCTTTTTTTCTTTATTTCTTGCGAAACTGGGCCGGGACATGCCGAGAAAGAGGAAAAAAAAATTTCATTCCGATTTCAGTTCCTACTCGTCCCGGGCAAATTCCCAAAAAAATAGTATAAAAATTCAAAAAATTGAAAACGTCATTCTGGCTTTATTTCTAGGCAAATTGGGCCAGGACAGGCCAAGAAAGAGGCAAAAAAAATTTCATTCTGATTTCCATTCCAACTTGACCCTGGATGGAGAATTCCTAAAAAAATAGTATAAAAATTCAAAAAATTAAAAAACATCATTCTGGCTTTGTTTATACCTAAACCTGGCCGCGACATGCATAGAAATAGGTAAAAAAAATTTCGTCCCGATTTTTGTTCCTACTCGACTTGGGCTAGAGAATTCCCAAAAAAATAGTATAGAAATTCAAAAAATTAAAAAACATCATTCTGGCTTTATTTCTAGGCAAACCAGGCTTGGACAGACTGAGAAAGAGGCAAAAAAAATTTCGTTCTGATTTCCGTTCCAACTCAACTTGTGCTTGAGAATTCCAAAAAAAAAAAAAAAATATATAGTATAAATTTCAAAAAACAAAAAAAAAACGTCATTCTGGCTTGATTTCTAGCCAAACTGGGCCGGCATAGTCTGAGAAAGAGGCAAAAAAAAATTCATTCCGATTTCCGTTCCAACTTGACCCGGGCAAGAGAATTCCCCAAAAAATAGTATAAAATTCAAAAAACAAAAAAACTTCATTCTGGCTTTATTTCTAGACAAACCTGGTCGGGACATGCCGAGAAAGTGTCAAAAAAAATTTCATTCTGATTTCCGTTCCAACTCAACCCGGGCAAGAGAATTCCCAAAAAAATAGTATAAAAATTCAAAAAACAAAAAAACTTCATTCTGGCTTTATTTCTAGCCAAACCTAGCTGGGACATGCCGAGAAAGAGGCAAAAAAAATTTCATTCCGATTTTCGTTCCAACTTGACCCCGGCAAGAGAATTCAAAAAAAAAAAAAAAGTATAAAAATTAAAAAAATTAAAAAAACATCATCTAGTTTTATTTCTAGCCAAATCGAACCAGCACAGGCTGAGAAAGAGGCAAAAAAAATTTTGTTCTGATTTCCGTTCGAACTCGACCCGGGCAAGAGAATTCCCAAAAAAAAAAAAAAGAATAAAAATTCAAAAAACTAAAAAACTTCATTCTGGCTTTATTTCTAGGCAAACCTGGCCTGCACAGGTTGAGAAAAAGGCAAAAAAAATTTCGTTCTGATTTCCGTTCCAACTGGCAAGAGGATTCGCAAAAAAAAAGTATAAAAATTCAAAAAACTAAAAAACTTCATTCTGGTTTTATTTCTAGACAAACCGGGCTGGGACAGGCCGAGAAAGAAGCAAAAAAAATTTCGTTCTGATTTCCGTTCCTACTCGATCCGAGCTAAAGAATTCCCAAAAAAATAGTATAAAAATTCAAAAAATCCAAAAACATCATTCTGGCTTTATTTTTAGCCAAATCGGGCCGGGACAGGCTGAGAAAGAGGCAAAAAAACAACAAAAAAAGAGAAATGCTATGCTATCTGTGTCTGTGTTTGTCTGTCTGTCTGCAAAATCACTAGAAACGCCTCTTCCTCAGCCGATAGCTTGGAGTCAACTCTGAACCCCCACCCACCACCACCATCATCATCATCATCATCATCACCAGCACCTTCATCGCCGTATAGCTGCCTGGAATACTCAATCACCTCCAGCTTAAGGTTCCCCGCAAGCCAAACGAGCTCCTCGTGCTCTTGCAAAGTAGGCTGAATAGAAAGAGGACAGTGTTAGGACAAGGGTTGAGAGATGCAAGAAAATTAAAGAATAAAAGAGAACTTACCGCCCGTGTACCCTCTGAAAAGGGTAAATCATGACATTTGTATTGCGGCTCACCGGACGCACCGGACGCTCCCGAGCAAAGCCGTTTGGACCATAAGCATAAACTGACCAGGGCAGACGGGGAGGGTCAATAAGAGCACTAGCAGTAGGGCCAGCCTAACACAAGTGTTCCGCTTGAATATCACCAATGTACAAGAGTGTAAATTGATGAATGATTGAAGGAAGATGAGAGAAGCAAGAACACATACCACAGTAGTAAGGGAGGGCATGAGGCGAGTTTCTCTAAACTTATCATAGTCCAACTCATTCGTGACTCACTCAGTGTAGGGGATGCCCTACCTCCATAGGTCATACTCCACAGTCGTCATGGAACAAGGGGCAAGCATGAACTCAGAGGGGTTCATTGGAACCTAGGGCGCATCCACACCCGCTAGCTGACAGCACACCCTCTATGCCAAGTAAAGCACCCTTAATCCGGCACCCTCAAGAGGTTGGGTGATCCCAAAAGTGATAATGGCAGTTGCCTCTAAATTCGGGTCCGCAATAGGATCAACGTTGGCCCAAGGGCTCCATACAACCTGTGATAACATATAGGATTAGAAAGAAAATCCTAAGAAGCATGCAAGAAAAAAAAAAGGGAAGCAATATGTTCCTAACTTACATCGTTAGGAGAAAGCCTGTCGAAATGGGTCCTGATCGAGGTGACGCTCTTCAAATCCACCGCAGCTCCCTGAGCAATAAGACTGTACTCCACGGCTTAGCGCTGAAAAGACAAAAATTTGCAAGGTGAGTTTGCAAGAGAACATGGTACAGTTTGCAAGAGAACATGACAGTTTGCAAGATACAGATATGAGAGTTTGTAAAATGACAGTTTGCAAGAGGTTATGGCACAGTTTGAAAGATATAGATATGATAGTTTGCAAGAGGTTATGGCATAGTTTGCAAGGTATAGATATGGCAGTTTGTAAGATGATAGTTTGCAAGATGTGGATATTAATGCAACTAGTAAGAATATGATGCACAGTGTTAGCCTAAATGACATATGGGTATATGTAATCGCTAGAGTTGAAAATGCATGAGTTACAAGAGAAAATGAGGAGAAACTAACCTCGAGGAGCTTCAAAGGCCCCACTAGTTGGTATAAAGTCCCCCGGCTAAGCATGTCCAAGGAGGAATAAAAATAGGCCAAGCATGCCTGCCCCTAATTGGCGTCTTGAGCCCTTTCAAAGTCTCGGAAAAGGGCCAGCCACCTCAAGGACACCGTTTGTCCCTTGTTGGCGAAGAAGTAAGCCTCCAGTAGGTATAGCAAAAAGACCCTAACCATCCTGACACACTCATCAGTCGTCACCTGTGGACAACGCATGAAATTCGCCTCAAGGTCAGTATAGCGAATTGTCTCCATGGCGTTCCTCCTCCCAAGAAAATCTAGGCTTAACTGAGTGCCCGACTCACCCTCTAAATTTATCAAGGCCCATCAAACTGTAGGCTGGTCATGCGGTGGAAGTCATGGGGAGTGATGGTCATCTCTCGATCAACAATGTGAAAGGTGTGGGTAGTTACCCACCACCTCTCGGGCAAATTCTGCACCAAGATGACACTAGCAAATCTCTCAAGTAGCAAATGGATGATGGGCTCGAAGCCCACATCACATACATGGGCCCGAGTCTCCTCAGTAAGGATTCCGTACCATATCAGTACCCGGTTGGTACTCCCTCTACCAGAGTACAGAGGTAAAACCTGCAAAAAGAGAAATGAGATTAAATTCACGATTAGGTAAAAAGAATGATGGGAAGGTGATATGGGATTCACAATAGGATGAAATATGACATGGGACATATAGCTGGATGCAAAAATAGTGAAAAATGATGTTAAAATTGCAAATAGATGAAGAACAGATGGAAAAGGAGTTCAAATGCTCAAAGTAAGGTTTTTGCTAGGCGACATGCGCACGCAGGAATGTGGCTGCATGCACAAGCACTTTGCATGCGTGTGCAGGCTGAAACTTTAATGCGCATGAACTGAAGAATAGATACGTGCATGCAAGAACATGCTTGCGTGTGCATGAGTATAAGCTACACGCACAAGAACATGCCTGCGCGCACAGGCCTGAACCTGCACAGGCATGAAAGCAAACAAAGGGTCGTTCTTCGACATTTTCAAGTTTTTTTTTCAACCAAAACTCATCCCAAACATGTTCCTACCCCTCCTAAAGTGTCAGGTTTTCATCTAAACCTACCCCATAGCAAAACCTAAGCATCTACAAGCCTAAAAATGGATCAAAATGGAAGATCAAAGGAAAAAACTTGAAAAAGGAAAAAGCAAAAAACTCACTGATTTGGCCCTCACACCCTCAGAAAGATGGTTTTGTGATCTGTAGTTCAAGGAAGGAGACCCATTTAGCCTTACCGCTCCATTCCAACGAGTGATATGAAATGCATCAGATGTAGGAACTCTTCTTGGACTTGGGTGCCATTGAAGGAGATGAGAGAGTTTGAGAGAGAAGCTGAGATTGAAGAGAGGAAGGGATGAGAGTCACATTGTGAGGGAATAAGAGAGAGGCAGAGGGTTTTGTAGTGAGAGTTAGAGAGAATATGAAGAGACGGGGGAGATGAAGAGAATGAAAAGAAAAAAGAAACGGTTGGTAACCATTGGAGAAAAATAAAGAGGTGGGAACACACCTGGTGGCTAAACTACATGTAGTTTAGGCCTCCCAGCTAAACTACGTGTAGTTTAACCAAAAAAAAAAAAATCAAATATCCCTAGGGAGTTCCCAAGAGACAGGAAATGCAAAGGAAATTCAAAAATACATTCAAAAATGACAGAAATGCCCTCAGTAGACAAAGAACACTAAGACCCTCAAAGGCATCCCTAATAGATTGAAAGTACAAAAAACATCCCTCAGTGGACCATAAATCATCAAGAAAACTCCTCCGTAAGTCAAGATCATCAACCAAATCCCTAGCAAAATTTAGTATCATAGAAGGACTCCCCCATGGGTCCAAGACACAGAAGCAGCCCTCTCGAGAGTTGCAAAATGAAATTTACCCAATGGAGTTGATAAAACCCCATTAAGAGTGGAATCGGCATCAATCCCCAGTGAGTCACAAGAAAGAAGAGGACAATTTTTCCCTAGTGGAGGAAAATTTTCCCTAGTAAGCAACACACCACCAAGAAATCCCCAATAAGTTACCCCCTCCCCAAGGAACAGCACGCCATCAAGAATCATCACCAATACACTTCTCAACAGATTATACTCCCTAGTGAGTCCCACAAGCATCCCCAATGGATCTTTCATCCAAGGACTTTCTTATGAGTCATAATATAAAAATTGTGCACATATCTTCTGGGAATTGAATATGCAGGCATAAGCCACAAACCATACAAATCAGAAAGAAAGAACACAGAAATTGTGCACATATCCTACAAGAATTGAATATGCAGGCACAAGCCACAAACAATACAAATCAAAAAGGAAGAACACATAAATTGTGCACATATCCTACGAGAATTGAATATGCAGGCACAAGCCACAAACCATACAAATCTGAAAGGAAGAACACATTAATTGTTCACAGATCCTACAGGAATCGAATATGCAAGGACAAGCCACAAACCATACAAATCAGAATTCGTGCACATATCCTATAGGAATTGAACATGCGGGCATGATAGAAAAGGTAGAGATAGAGATAGAGACCAAGGTCAGCCCGGGGCAAGAGCCTCACCAGAACATGCAGAGATAGAAAACAAGTACCACTCGGAGAAGTTTGAGGCAAGAGTCCCAGATGGACACCATAAATATGTATCATTTTAAGCTCGTAAGAGCACCTTTGTTTGTTTGGTTGGTTGCGGTCGTTGGTCTTGTTTGTTTGTCTCTTTAAGTGACTCTAGGATAGTGAGTCACTCGCCTTTTGCTTATAATTGGCAAAATAGGTTCTAGGATAGTGAACCTGTCGTTGCTCATTTTTCGAGCAACAAAGGTGGGAATTTGGACATACGAATCCCATGCAACTCTTTGGAGTTGTACCCCACCCCATATATGCGTGATGTGTGTCGTGTGCGTGGGTTGGGCCTGAATCGTACATCGAAACAAAATGTTTTTTCTCTTATTCTTTTGATTCCATCAGTGGAGCTTATGAATCAAAAGAGAGGCATTTATAGACACTGCATTTTGTATCCCTTATGACTCGGACCCTCGTTCCCTAATAATGCTAAAATTTTAAGACTTAAAGGTTGGTTTAAGGCCTAATCTGATGTTAAATTGACTTGAGAGAAGTTAAAATAGAAAATATAACTTTTAATAAGCAGATAAATCTATTTTTTTAAAAGTAAAGTCAAGGAAACCCTCAGCTTGTGCACGCAGGAATCAATCTACCCACGCGGCGATGATGCATGCACACGCAGGCACAAGCCTGTGCGTGCATGTAGGGTTCCATAAACTATGAGAGACAAGTTTTCTATATTAAAGATTGATGTTTGGAATGAATCCCACATTATCTGGGAGCTGTTCCAAACCCCCATTTTCACAATATAAATAGCCATACATGGTACCTTTTCAAAATAGACAGAACGCCTAAGGGAAAACACAAAGATTGACTAGTTATTGCGAATCAAAGAGGGAGTTTTTCACAAAATATCCTCAAGTCAGTTTTCTTTTGATTGGAGCCTTTTTTGGCCTTAATCTTCGAGTTTAAGATTACTAATCACTATTTTATTGATTGTGAATAGATTTGATTGAGGGGAATGGTAAAAAATCAAGCTTAAAGAGCTTCTGTTTTGAGGTATTAGTTCTAAGCTTTTTCTTTTTTATTTTCTTTAGTTTGATTCTGTTTTATTTTGTTTCTTTGTTTGTTTTATGTTTCAATATGTTTGTATAGCTTAGTTTTAGGTAGCCTTTGTGTTTTTAAGCATGTTAGGTTGTTAGTTTCTCCATTTTAAATTTTGCTATGTTTTTATGCTTGTTGCGTTTCTGGGCTAGGGTTTCTAAGCAAACCTGCGCAAACATGCATCCTCCATGCGTGTACAGGTCAAAGTATGCATACGCATGCAGCTGGCCCTCACGCACATACCGCTGCCTAGAAACCCTAATTTAGGTTTTTGCTTCGTTTTCTTTGCTTATTTTGCATGTTATGCCTTTGTTTTGATCCTTTTTCATAGATGTTAGTATCTGGTTTACTGTTTATTGTTGTTTGTCTTCCACATGTTAAATTAGGGTTTATCTTTTGTTTCTTTGTTTTGATGCCATGAACACGCATTCACATGTTCATGCATTAATGCCATAGGTGCTGAGATGCAGCAAGGTAAGCGAGGTAAGTCATGCATTCACATGAACACTCATGATGTATGTATAATGATAGATACGAACATGTTTGTTTGGATGAGTTATTCTTAATGTATAGATGCAATCCCATGTTACTTGGATATTTCTATGCTTGTGTTTCTATCATGGTTGTTTGCTACCTATGTTTCTGCCTTGGATGTGATATGATGCTAGATTAATGCGAGGTTGATATGAGATGCCATGATGCTAGGCTTGGGTTGTGATATGCCATGATAGATGAATGATTAGGTTTTGGGATGATTGATGTCATGTTGTATATTTAGATGTATGCTAGTGTGTGTGAGAGAATAGATACAATATTGAATGTGCCTTTAATAGGATTAAGATATAAGACACAATGAGTGGAAGCAAACCCTAGGGTTGGGTGGTTTTGGAGTGCCTAACACCTTCCTAAAACTGTACTTAAACTCTGAACCCATACTCTGGTAGTAAGATCAAAAGGTCCTTCCTTGAGAGGACGCTATATTCATGGTTTACTTGGCCATTGTAAAACTAGGTGGCGACTCCCCGTTGTGTCCACAGCACCTACTCGCTTTTATAAGTAAGCCAGCCGCCCTACACTTCTTTTTCTAGTAGCATATGAATTCCTAATACAACTTGAGTTAGGGTTCTTCTTAAGCTTGGACAACGTTAGTTGAGCTTTCATGTGGGCTAGACTGTGCATATGGTGCACCCAACAGGAATGGGCACTAAATACATTTTGGGAGATATGTAAATTGTGTCATAAACATTCATTTAGTAGTTTTAAAAATAAAATTATATATTCTATAAACTAATAATTAAAGTCATGCAAGGCATGTACCTCCAACTAGTTTGAAACTAAAATCAATCATTTTAAATAATACAAACTAAAAGAATTTATTACCAATTGGTATCATCCGCCTAGAGATATTACTATCTTTTTTCAAAAATTATTTGATCAAATCATTAAATTATTTATTTCTCTTGAAATCTCTTCAATATTATGTTTATTTTTACACGTGCCTTTTTTTAGGGGGCCTACAACTATTATGTGGCATTAGAGTTACATCCTGTATAAAACTTAATATTATAGCACTTCTACAAATATCCCTTTGAAAGTTCAATATGGGTACGAAACACCCTTGAACGTTTAGATCCCAAATTACAAAAATACCAATTCAAGCTTTATATCAAACAATTAATGTGCAGAACATGATAATAAGCTTATAACAGAATTGATAAATAATCTAAGCCAAATATAAACACATCCACAGCAGTAAATATAAGGCAAAGATAAAGGGAAGAAAGATGCAAACACACGAACAACACACGATGTGTTATCGAAGAGGAAACCGAAGTCCTCGGCGTAAAACCTCTCCGCCGCCCTCCAAGCGGTGATAAAATCCACTAAAGAATATAGTTGGGATACATGAATAGCAGAAGACCCTCCAAGCCTAATCTACCCAGGTACCTAAGCCCTCCAAGCTTCTTGCTCCAACGAGGTTATGCCGAACCTATTTCTTCTTTAGCTTCCCGGATTCTGCTACTTGACCATAGCATCAACCAATGTATATTGGTTCCTTCCAAACTGCTTCCCTCAGCACCAAATAAACCTTCTCACAGACGTGGGTGTGGTGAGATAAGGATTTGGTAAAAGACCTCTCAAGGTTATGACAATGGAGAGGAAGAGAGTAGAGAAATTTGTAGAGTTTCTTAGATGAAGATTGGGGATGAGGCAATCTCGTTTTTCTCTAGGGTTTTCTCTCACAAAATTCTCTCTGGAAGCTCTCTCAATTTAGTGGGTATAAGGGTCTATATATAGTGAGGTGAGATGAGAATACGAAGAGACAGTTTTTTGCCAAACAGGGTAAATTGGCGGCTTGGTCTCGCGGCTTGTCCAAGTCGCGAAATCAAGTCGCGACGTAATGGCCTGGCCAGCCTGGGACTTTTGTCCTGTAGTGCGACAGCTGGCGCGACCCTTCAGCTTCCCTGCGTGCATCTCACGTGCCTAAAGTTGGCGACTTGCAGCTGCGAGCCACCGGCGAGTCCTAGCCGCGAAGCTCTGCTTCTTTGCACATACTTGAGCTTTTCTTCACATCTTCTCACACACTACCCTTACAATAATCCCACCTAAATACAGGGTTACTAAGTGCTTAAATTACAAGCAAATTGGCACGGAATAAAGCCAACAAGATGGTTGATAAATTTAAACCTTACAATCTCCCCCTTTGGCTATTCCGTGACAAAACCCTAAAAACAAACTCTAGACTTAACGCGTGAGTTAGGAACAGTTGGAAAACTCACTCACACCTAACTCTAGAATCTGCGAAGCTTTAGAACCATAAGAACAAGTAACTCCTGAAACACAACAACACAATAAGTTCATTGTATACAGAAACTTGTAATGCATATGGAGCAAGCACAATGCGATCATGCACAATGGAATAAAGCAATAAACCATGGCAAGACCAAAACAGGTAATCACTATAGCCAAGTGATCACAATGCTCATTCACACTTGGAATGAACATCTGGACATTCAAGATAATAAACACAAGGTAAATCGCTTGAATGACCAACACTCAACCAATGCACAGTACATGAAGTATGTGCATCTAGGAAAAATCCTACAAGGGCACAAGAGTGACAGTACTTAGAAGAAAATGCAAGACATTTAGTTGGAAGTACTGATTTAACAAAGCACAAAGGCTGCATAAAGCATGGCACAAACCACAAAGGCCTACAAACTGTGCATAAGAACAAACCCTTAAAGCTTACAGAAGCAACATGGGTACAAACCAACAACATAAAGAACTGAAGCTAAATAACATCATACTATATATATGCTGAAATAAACAACTACCACCACAGTATTTTGAATTATCAAAGTTTTATATACAGAAAATCAAATGAAAAAGAAATGATGAAGAAATCTCCCCCTCAAAACGAGCACTCCCCCTCAAGAGCTGCCCCCAAAATTTCTCCCCCTTTTTGACACGAATGGCCAAAGGGTCAGTGTTGCAATTTTGTGAAAATGTCATCAACTTGAGCTGCCAATACATCAATTTGGTCCTGCATAACGGCCAATCTCTCCAACTGCTCTCTCTGGCCATCTCTGAGGGTCTTCTCCACTTCCTTAAGATGTTTGTGGAGGTTATCAAAGAACATTTCCAACTTGTCAGGCTGAGGAGCAGACTGTGGTTGTGTAGTGCTTGGTTGCTGTGAAGCATGGGTGGCATGTACAGGTGAATCTGGCTCAGGAGTAGAAGAAGTAGCAGAAAATAGATGTGCACTCTTTGGAGTTTTGGATGAATGACTCCTGCTGGCTTGTAGAGTGAACATAGAGATTGGTCGAGGACGAGCAATCATGTTCCCAACTGAGGGAGGAGTAACACCTTCACTTAGAACGAACTTCATAATAAGACTACAGAATGGAATGCACCCTCGTGCTACTGTTCGGGTTGCTGTCTTTCTTATGATGTGAAAAATATGGGCACAGATGTCAATGGTGGTGCCTGTGATGAGATCATATAGAAATTGTGCCCTTCCAAGGTTTATATACACCGTGTTGGTCAATGGATAGAGGTTTGAAAACATAATCAGCTTCAATGTTGTCAAATCAGGTGAAAACTTGGTAATACTAATGGATGTGTCGGCACTAGAAATGTCATGGTCAGGACCAAGAACTTGGAGAATGTCCTGAATCACTGGAGTACGATCATCATACGGAGTTAGATCGGCATCCGCAGGTCGTATGATTTGGAGAAGTTCAGCTATGGTGTCTGGACTAATCAACAAAATTTCCAAATAATGCTGCCCAATCTTTTGCCTCGAAGATCCGAGGGACAAAAGTGGTGTCCAAAGTGTCAAATCTGACCTCCCGTTCCACTATAGGAGTTCCCCGGTCAAAAATGCTTGAGTAAGCATCTAGGTGTTGAGGAGTTCTGAACAACTCAATATTGAGTTCAGTAGATGGCTGTGAGGAAGACCGTGTTCTTTTTGCAACAAGTAATGTGTCCTCTTCTGTCATAACCTCTTTTCCTTTAGAGGATTGTCGAGACATCTGCAAGAGAGCAAACACACAGCAAAGTACCAGATGCAATACCACAGAGAACCAACATCAACTTGATTAGATTCAGTTAAGAATGTGGAAAAGAATTTCACTTAACACAAACACAAGAATCAGATTAACATTAAGAGAACAAATGGTTAAAATGATACACACTCCACACTGAAGCACAGAAACATCCCATGGAGCACAAACTCTCTAAAGACTACAGAACCATAGACAAATGACCCAAGGCCACATACCGAATGCACCACATAAACCCCAAACCCATATGTCTAATGAGTAAAGAGAAACTCTATCAAACGAATAATGCTCAGACAAGAGACAAGCATACTGAAGCACAGACAAGATACAAAATAAACTTAGCAACCAAAGACAATAACCTCAAACAAACATATTCACCATATTAGGCAAACCCATTTGAACACAATATATCGCAGAACACATGTGCAATGTTCAAATCAAGAAGGTAATGGTCAACATAGTAAGAATGAAATGAGGGAAAGAAAACCCATACCTTATTCTTGGTGTTTGAAGAAGACATGATGCAAAAATGGATTCTTTTACAGTGAGACACGGAGTGTTTGAGAAAGAAATGAGGAAAGCAATGAATAGTCACAAAGCTTCGAGGGAAAAACTGAAAAACAGTTTTTAAAACTGTCTTCAAAACGCAAAACACGCGTTTTTCGCGACTGGATCAAGTCGCCAGTAAGTCGCCAGGTTAAGCCGCGAAACACTGTGAAGAGAAGAAACTTGAGACATTTCTCTGAGTGTTTTTCGCGACTGGAAGGTCTACTCGCGAGATAGTCGTGATATGAGCCGCGAAATTCCCTGAGTACCTCTCGCGACTGGACCTTCCACCCGCGAACCAGTCGCCACACTGACCTGCGAAAACTAGAAAACTCAAATTTTGGAAAAATTTTCTAAGTCTTTTTCGCGATTAGAGCATTTTACTCGCCAGTTAGCCGCGAAAATCTCTGAGAGAGGTTCGCGACTGGAGCATGCGACTGGGCCAACCCGTGACTTAGTCGCCAAAACAGGGCAACACTGTTTTTGAAATTTTTGACATTTTTGTAAAAACAAAGCACTTTCCAAAAACAAACTAAAACACTCAAAAATCTTTTTGTGTTTGAGCAACAAAGATTGAGCATGTGAAAACACATTTAATCAAGTACAATCACACAAATGAATATGACATTCATTGAACATAGACTTGTGTGTTGTGTGTGGATATCAAAAATGAGATAGTTCTCAGTCCAATGTGAAGCTTCAATGATCAATTAAATCAAGGCATACACAACTAGCACTAGATTATGAGATCTATCTCAATTATAGAAACATGCATATATGACCTTCCACAAGTACTTGATAACAATTCTTTGAAGCTTTTCATTTGGCTCCATATTCAACATATCATTTGCAATTTTTGAGCAAAGAAAATCTCATTGATAGATAGATGCCTGAAATTTTTGATATTTCAATTGATGAGTTAGCCTTTGGCTTTTTGGGCATCATTCATACATTTTATTTTGATCACTTTCCCTTTTTCCTAGTCGAATACTAGTTTGTGCGACAGGCTTTTGCAGCTCTATATCTCTTTTCATTTGGAGATTTACATTTAGAGAGCTCTTTTAAGCATAAAAAATAAAAAGTGGGAAGATATATAGGCATGAGTCTATGCATGTCTCAAGATCAACAAAACCATTCACTAATCATTCATGACAAGGTTGAAGATCTATTTACAACAGTCACATAGATTTCAGAATTTCTTCCACAATGCTATGAGTGCATGTGAGACAAGCTAAACTCGTTAAATGCACAAAGCCATAAGTACAAAGGTACAAGGCAAAACATGCTTTGAGACAAAACTCAACAAAGTGATCAAACTTTTTGGATTTTCTATTTTTTATGTTTTTTTGGATTTTTGACACAAAAACAGTAAAAGATTGATCAGAACGAAGAAAATGTAAAAGCATTTTAAACACAAACAGAACACAAATTAAAAAACAATACTAAAAAACACAAAGCATATAACCAATCATATCCACAAAGCATAGGAAGAATTGATGCATGGACATGTTATAATGCTTATGCATGAGTACCCTTTGTCACCCACACGTCACGTGCGTTTGGGGTGATACCCTTGACGGATCGGGTACGAGAGTTAGGACTGTCAAACTTTCGAGTGAAGCTTTCCAAGCAATTGGTGAACGCACCGATCATCTTCATCACGTCCATCATTCCTGGATCACGTTTTTGGCTTCTTGGTTGCTCACTACCCCAAGTCCTCATATCATTTCTTCTTCCTCGTGACCGAGGTGCACTTGCATTGTTGTCTGCTCTCAGCTTTTGACAATTAGGTCTGGTATGTCCTTACAATCCGCAATAATGACAAACATACTCCGTTCTAGGACCCTGCTGTTGTCTTGGGAGTGATCTTCCTCTAGCTCCATATCTGGATTTTGATTGATTACTGGGCTTATGTAATACCCGTTGATCAGCCACATTCTTCTTCTTCTCAGCCTCAACTATCTCAGGAGTAGGCTTATCAACAGCTGTCTCTTTGGTCTTCACAAACTTTACTTCTTTGGTGACATTGGCTGATAAGCTACTTCCTCCGGTATATCCCAACCAGGACTTGTCTGAGGCACGTTTTTGAGATGAAATAACATCATCTAGCTTCTTGGAGGAGACCCTATCTACCTTGGCATGAGCTTGCACAACTTCTTGCTTAAGAAACCTTACTTTTGTGTAAGCTTCTGATAGCTCACTATTAAGTGTTTCAATTTCACACTTTGCCTCCTTGTATTGTGCCAGAAGACTTTTGTAATCTTCCTCAGCTTTCTTCATCTTCTTCACAGCCGCCTTTGCCACTCTTGCATACTCACCCGATTTCTCCAGAAGTGAGGCGTAATTCTTTTGAAGATCAGTTGAATCTTCCTCCTCTTCTTCTTTCGATTCTTCAACAATCCCCATGGACTCCAAATCAGAATGCTCACCAAACTCCTTCACAAGAATATCCAAATCATCTGAAGTCTCCACATGAGCAATGGTCATGAATGCGGAGTAATTTCCTTCTCCGTCACAGCTCTCTTCCGAGTCAGAGTTTGATGAATTCGAGTCACTCAGAGTAGTGGCATAGACCTTTCCTTTGGACTTCAAATAGTTGGGACATTCCTTTTTGAAGTGTCCGTGTCCATTACACTCAAAGCAAGTGATTCTTTGAGATGATTGGGAATCTCTATCATCCTTCCTTCGGAATTCTTTCTTCTCCTTCCCGGAACTCTGAAATTTTCCTTTGTCACCAAATTTCCCACCATTCTTGAGTTTTAACAAGATACGCCACATCTTTATCTACTGCATCTTCTTCTGAAGGGTCATGAGATGCCACTCTCTCATCAATTATTTTAAGAGCAAGTGATTTGCTCTTCTTCTGAGAAGGTAGGGACAACTCATATGTCTGCAGAGAACCAACCAGCTCTTGAACCTTGATGTCGTCAAGATCTTTGCTCTCTTCAATGGCTATAACTTTGGCACGAAAACTTTCTGGTAGTGACCGAAGGATCTTCCTTACAACTTTAGACTCCTCCATCTTTTCCCCCAAATTGAATTTGCCGACGACCACCTCGTTTAGCTTACTGTAAAAAGAGTCAAAGGACTCATCCTCATCCATCTTTAGCTGCTCAAAGCGAGTGGTCAACATCTGAAGTTTGGTGTCTTTCACCTTCTTGGTTCCTTCATAAGTCATCTCCAGAATCTCCCATGCTTCCTTAGCAACGGTAATATGTGAAATCCTGTGAAATTCTTCTGGAGAGATACCACAGAAAATGGCGTTCAATGCTTTACTGTTTGCATTAGCCGCCGCAAGAGCTGCCTTGTCCCAAGTGGATTTGGCATCCTCCGGCTTTGTCCAACCTATTTCAACAGCATCCCACACAGCCTCATCCATAGAACACAAAAACGCCCTCATTCGGACTTTCCAAAATGCATAATTATTACCATTAAAAAATGGTGGAACAGTGAGAGATTGAGACCTATCCATCTCAACAAGGGATCAAGGATCACACTCAGGTATTAAAACCACAACAAGTGTATCCGCTCTGATACCAATTGAAAGTTCAATATGGGTACGAAACACCCTTGAACGTTTAGACCCCAAATTACAAAAATACCAATTCAAGCTTTATATCAAACAATTAATGTGTGGAACATGATAATAAGCTTATAATAGAATTGATAAATAATCTAAGCCAAATATAAACACATCCACAACAGTAAATATAAGGCAAAGATAAAGGAAAGAAAGATGCAAACACACGGACAACACACGATGTGTTATCGAAGAGGAAACCGAAGTCCCCGGCGTAAAACCTCTCCGCCGCCCTCCAAGCGGTGATAAAATCCACTAAAGAATATAGTTGGGATACATGAACAGCAGAAGACCCTCCAAGCCTAATCTACCCAGGTACCTAAGCCCTCCAAACTTCTTGCTCCAACGAGGTTACGCCGAACCTATTTTTTCTTTAGCTTCTCGGATTCTGCTACTTGACCATAGCATCAACCAATGTATATTGGTTCCTTCCAAACTGCTTCCCTCAGCACCAAATAAACATTCTCACAGACGTGGGTGTGGTGAGATAAGGATTTGGTAAAAGACCTCTCAAGGGTATGACAATGGAGAGGAAGAGAGTAGAGGAATTTGTAGAGTTTCTTAGATGAAGATTGGGGATGAGGCAATCTCATTTTTTTCTAGGGTTTTCTCTCACAAAATTCTCTCTGGAAGCTCTCTCAATTTAGTGGGTATAAGGGTCTATATATAGTGAGGTGAGATGAGAATACGAAGAGACACTTTTTTGCCAAACAGGGTAAATTGGTGGCTTGGTCTCGCGGCTTGTCCAAGTCGCGAAATCAAGTTGCGAAGTAACGGCCTGGCCAGCCTGAGACTTTTGTCCTGTAGTGCGACAGCTGGCGCGACCCTTCAGCTTCCCTGCGTGTATCTCACGTGCCTGAAGTTGGCGACTTGCAGCCGCGAGCCACCGGCGAGTCCTAGCCGCGAAGCTCTGCTTCTTTGCACATACTTGAGCTTTTCTTCACATCTTCTCACACAGTACCCTTACAATAATCCCACCTAAATACAGGGTTACTAAGTGCTTAAATTACAAGCAAATTGTTACGGAATAAAGCCAACAAGATGGTTGATAAATTTCAACCTTACACCCTTAATGATGCCAAAGAGTTAAACTTTAATGACCAACAATGTATTTTTATCTATAAAAAAAATAAAAAAATCAAAAGTTTTAAAAGAAGAAATGACAAAAAAAAAAAAAAAAAAAAAAAAAAAAAGGGGGGACAAAGCATACAATGGAAAACGTCGACTGAAAATTATAATAAAATAGAATAAGCAAGAAATAAATAAAATGAAGTAATTCCACTTAATTGTCGTGGTAGTATAGTGTGTATTGAGCAATATTTCTTGAATAAGTATCTGTCTTAACAATATTGTTTGCTTCTATGACAACTAAAGGTTTCAAAAGAACCATAACGGGAGAGATTGAATTCTAATTAGTACATATTGAAAGAAGCTGAGCATATGCATGTCCTAATAAAAAGTTTCTTCCAAAATGTTGTGACATGAACAGTTATGCCAATCCTCATCCATTCCTCCTGGTTTCTTTCCAATCAGTGGGGGACAGCCTGATATTCTTGGTTTCAGTAAAGAGGTGTGGTCACCTAGTCATAAACCTCTTCTGGCATTGAGATCAAATTGAGAATCTGCTTGAAATGATGCAAGGTTCAACTCCTGCAAAATATCACCGAGACTGCACCAAATCACCAATGAGCGTGTTAGCACTATTATAAACTAGAATATAGGGTTGGTGTTGATAAATTAATCCAGTACTTTAGCCTTTCTTAATGCCAACATTTTAGCCATTCAGTCAGCTCTCTCTCTCTCTCTAGTTTAGTCATTTGAAATTTCATTAGTGTTTTGGTTATTAAAACTCAAAGGCTACAAAAGGAAAATATGGTTTATATCAAATTATCAGAAGGTAAACTTCATTAAACCAAAAGAAGGATTTGTTGCTTGTTTAAGAGTATGTTAAGAATTATTCGTCCTTCAAAGACAGGAATTATCTATATCTTGATCTTTTTGTTACTGCCAACCCTTTCTCAGAAATGGCATTTAAGTTCAAAGTTATATTGCCTATACAATTAAGCTCAGTTGGTGCTCTGAATCCAGTCTGAGCTATCAGACAAAAAATCCAGAATAGGTAGATTGCAGTCATTTTTTCTTTTCAGCCAGACTACATATAGCATGATTCGTAAGCTAGTATAAGTTAACAGCGGTATCATGATTTGATTATATTTTCCAAAACATACCAACAGATGGGGAATTAAAGAAACTCAAAACAAAAACGAATAAGCAGAATAACTCCATAAAAGCTAGTTCCTGGAGTAGTAGTCAGATAAGATCCATCTCCAGAATTCTACTCCAATATTGATGACGATCAGACTACAGTCTGTTTGTCTAATGATTATAAGAACAGTAATAATAATCATACATCAGCCAATGTGAACGTATCATATTCAGAATGAAAATTCTATGAGGGAAGAACTGACAAAAAGAATAAGTAATAATTACTCAGTTATTTTAGTCCCCATTAGGTCTAAGAAAAGAAAGCACCACCTATGTAACCTTTGTTTTCTGCTTCAAACTTGAAAAACCTCTCATGAGAAAAATATAAAAGAGATTAAGATGCGTCTTCAATCAATTTACAGAGGAGATCAATAGTAGACGTATGAACATGTGGAAGCAATGGACTGCTAGGTACTTCTAACAAGTAGAAGAAAATGCATCAAGGTTTTACATCTTATATTTCATGTTGTTTTGGCTAACAGGACAGGAATCTATATGTAAACTGATAAAAAAAAATAGTGCCAGGTACGTTTCATAGGAGATTTTGTTGTCCTAAATGATAAATTAAAAAAACTTATATTTGAAATATTTGAAGTTTTTCCTGCCCCTAATGAAACATTAAATTAAGCCGCCCTGAATTGTTTATAAGTAGCACGACATTGGTGCCTGTCAATCCACAAGAAGCTGCCAGGGAAAGAAATGTAGAAATCACCCTTTACCAGCAGTAAAGATGGTTTAGTCTACTTGTAAGATTTGATCATCCATCATAAATACAACAACAACAACAAACAAAGCCTTAGTCCTAAAATTTTGGGGTCGGCTATGGATCCTCAACATCTTAGTTAGGGTCGGCCATATGTATTCTTTGTCTCCATTATACTTTATCTAAAGTCATTCTCTATACTCCTTTAATTGACATGTTCTTTTTTATTACTTCTACTAATATGATTTTTGGTCTTCCTCTACCTTTTTTCATTCCCTCAACTTGGATACGCTTGTTCCTTCTTATTGGTGCATTAGTTGCTCTCCTCTGCACATGACCAAACCATTTTAAACGACTCTTCTTCATATTTTCATTAATAAGGGCTACCCATATCATCCAACATAAATCTACTTTCAAAATTACTAAACTGCCAGAAAACAATCTGTTTTTCAGCATGGAAGAAAGCAACAAAGAACATCAAATTTTCACTTTCCTAGAGATAAATTGGCATAAATAAGAAGAAAAAACAAAGGGAGAGAAAGGAGGGAAATTAAAAAACAAAAATTAGATCTTACCACTAAGTTGTTGCTGCATTGGAGTGCCAGTAGGTTTGAACAAGAACCAGCTTTTAACCTTTCCATGTCTCATGCTGAAATTGACTTAAATTACTGAGAAATTCTTCAAAATCTTTTCACTGTGGACGAGTTCACTGGACAAAATGAGGAGAAAATAATTACATAAATCATTTGAATCTGAACAAATAAAACTGAAGTTTGTTGTACATGCCAGAAGAAGCAGAACATTTTTTTTTTTATCAGAGAAGCTGCACATTCTTAGTTATGCAACAAAAGCTTTACTTATATCTCACAATTCAGGTGATGTGCAAACTTGAGATGTGAGCTATTTTAGGCCAATCCACACCTGTTTCGGTATGGGATCTTTCCAATAATTTGGGACAGTCTGAGATTATGAGTTTCTGTAAGTGATAGATCTCATCAGGCAGTGATGTTAAATTGGGGCATTGGCTTATTTCAAGCTTCTGAAGTGACATGAGGTTGCCCATCCACTCTGGTAAGGTCATCAAGTTAGAACAGTTTACAATCTTAAGATGTTGCAGTGTGGTCGCATATTGAATCTCGTCAGGTAAATACACCAGATTTGAAATAGTGATAAGAACCAGTGAACGGAGGTTCCTGAGGCTTTGCCATTGTATGCCGTCTAGATCCTTGATGCTTGCAATATGCAGAGACTTCAATTTGGAAAATGGGGAGTAAGTTGAAAAGGGGGGGAATGAAGAAGAAGAAAAAGAAGAAGAAAAAGAAGAAGAAGAAATAGAAGTAGAAGAGGTTAAGGAAGTTGCTATTGTTTGTTTCACCATCATTGACTGCTGTTGTAAAAGCTCCCTTCTGACATCAGTCAGCTTCAAATCTTCTTCAAGATTTAGAAAAAGAGGCATAGATGTCAGGTTTGGGCAATGCTCTATAGACAATTTAGAGAGACAAGGAAATGACAGGAACAACGGAAATTGTTGATTCTTTGCTGCGACTCCTTCCCTCCTCATCCTCCATCCTGTCAGATTAGGCAATTTATAGAGCGTTAATTCCTTTAGGCTTGAGAAAGGTACTGCTGAAGATGGAGCTGGTTGTCTTCCACTGCCTCCAACCAGATTGCCCCTTGAGGGTTCATGATCCCTCTCTTCTATGACCTCAAGAGAAGTTAATTCTCCAACATAAAGAGTCTTGAGACAATGGAGATGACTCAATGATGGTAGATGCTGGCATTTGGAACACCTGCTTATATTAATTGCAACAAGATTTGGGAGGCACCAAAATATATCATCCTTCATCCAACTGGGAAAATTTACGCCCATATACCCTTCAATGCCTAATAGAGCCACATTTGGGTGTGGCCTGAGGGTTTCAAGAAGTGCTTCATCATTGGCCGGATCAACATCACCTTCTATTGGTTCCCACTGTAATCTGACAGCCTGAAGGAATCCTTTGCTTTCCAAGTTGGCAGCATTAGATTCTGAAGTATCAATTTTGATATGTCCCAAATTCAAAATTGTTAGCTCTCCTCTCAAGTTGTTTAACCCCATCAATTCACTTAGCCCGCCAGTCTTCCCCAAGCTGGCAGTGCCCTTGCCAATCACAAATAAAGGTAATGTTTGAAGTGAAGTTAACCGCCCAAGTCCGTCTGGCATATGAGCCAAACTTTTACATCCACCAATCTCAAGGTGTCTAAGATTGACCAACTTCCAAATATCTCTAGGCAATTCTTTAAGGTTAACACAAGAGGAGAGCTTAAGAGTTTGCAGATTTAGTAGCCTTGTAATTGAAGTGGGCAACAGGTTGATGTCTTCGTTCCCAGAAAGATCAAGATACCTTAACAATAGCAAGTTACCAATTGAAGGTGGAACCATTTCAATCCCTGAATCATGCAAATCTAACACACGCAAGTACTTAAATCTTGAAATAAGTTTATCAATAATTGCTTTATCCAACCTTCCCTTAGATTGAGTTGGCAAAAGAAACGTCCGCAACTTCTTGGCTTTAAGCAATTGGTCCAGAAGTTCCCGTGATGAATGTAAACTAGAACAAAACAAAAAATGACGAGATCTTTTATTAATAATTTCCGCCTTCATGTCTATGATGGTGCTTCCAGTACCAGCTACAAACACTGCCGCATCACGAATTAAATCATCCATTCTACAACTCAATACATTGCCCCATTCATCTTTCTTGAACTCCAGAAATAATGAATTCCGAAGTAAACTCATAAAATACTCATCACCAACATCCTCCATCTGTTGGTTTCCATTTGAGGAATGGATGAATCCTTGGGCCATCCAAAGTTTTATAAGTGTCATCTTATCAATGATACAATCTTCAGGAAACAATGAACAATAAGCAAAGCACTCCTTCCGCTTTAGGACTGGTAAAAAATTACAGTGAGTACTACTTTCCGAAAAAGGTTCAATAGTCTTGATCCCTGATGAAGCATCTGGTCGTTTAGCAGATAACCCATTTCCCATTAGCTTTATCATGGAAGGAAGGCCTCTGCAAATCTTTACAATCTCTCTACCATATTCTAATAATTCTGGTCTCAATGGCTCTCGGCCTTCTTCAAAGGCAACATGACACAATAAAGACCATGATTGCTCTTCCGACAAGCCTTTTAAAACATAGGGTGGAGTAGTGCCAGCTATTTCTCCAGCTAAGAATGACCGTGTAGTTATCAGAATCTTACTTCCTCTGTCACCGCCCATCAACTCTTTTTTCAAACTCAACCATTCTACTTGATCTTCATTGCAGACACCATCCAAAACAAGCAAATATCTCTTTCCAGCAATATTTTCTCGGACGAAACTTTGCAATTTATCCATAGGAGGATTTTCAAGACTGATCCGCCTTAAATATTCCACCATTTTCTTAAGAATTAATTTAACATCAAAGACATCAGAAACCGACAAACACACCCAAAGTCGTAGGTTGAAATGGTTTTCAACATTCTTGTCTTTAAATATCAATTGAGCCAAAAGGGTCTTCCCAACTCCTCGAATTCCAACTATAGGAATGACTGAAAGGCTGTCTTCAGAATCCAACAAAACCTTTGTAATGGCTTTCTTATCATCCTCTCTCCCAAAAACCAGTTCTTCTTTATCCCCTGATCTCATCACTGGAGGTTTACGTAGATCAATATTGAAAATTAACCTTTCGATTTCAATATCATTCAACCTCTCCAGAATTGCGTTTACTTTTTGAGCCATCTTAAGCCGAAAAGTGAGCTGTTTCGAGCATGAGAAGAAGATACGTACCTCTTTGTCCATTTTAGTCATCAAGTCTGTAGAGGAGACAAGGTCCAGCAAGTCCTCAGCATCGTTAAAGGCATCTTTCAGCTTTTCGACCCAGTGGTTGAGTGCTATATCACCGGTGGTGGCGTGCTTATCCTCAGCATCAAGAAGTTGAGCTTGGGTTGTGTAGATCGTGTTCCTAAGCTTTTCAATCGCATCATCGAAATCCCGGAGCATCCTAATCTGCGAAGAAAAGCCGCCGACAACATGTTTAACGATTGCCTCTAGAATGGACTCTGACATTCCTTGAACTGAACAACAAGAGTCAGGAGTCGAGATGAAAGAAGAGACAAGGGATTGAAAACCGTGAACCGTAGAAACCTCTTTTTCCTTTCTTATCTAGAATTCTGTTCTATCTCTTGTAAGAGTACCGTAGTTATTTTAAATCACAA
Source organism: Quercus aquifolioides (assembly GCA_019022515.1). Classification (NCBI taxonomy): domain Eukaryota; kingdom Viridiplantae; phylum Streptophyta; class Magnoliopsida; order Fagales; family Fagaceae; genus Quercus; species Quercus aquifolioides. The sequence goes on along the minus strand of CM032326.1, from coordinate 53,910,930 downwards.
AAAGTTACTTTATTTATTTTACCTACTCATATATTACAGTAGTGAATTTATTTTAACAATCAACACAGTAAAATAATATATATATCACAATAAATAATATATCTATTATAATAAAATAATACATCTCATTACTAAAAAAAAAAAGGAAAATGCTAACGAGTGTCCTTAGGGCACTGATTAATAATTCATTTAAATAAAGTTTATATAGGAAATAAAAAAAAGTAATTAATATTTTGACAGTTTTTTTCATTTCTCATAAAAGTGATATCAAAACTTTCCTAAAATGGATTATTAATGAATGCCCTAAGGACATTCGTTAGCATGACAAAAAAAAAAAAAAAAAAAAAACACCACAAATATTCTAACCAACAGTGTGAACACAAAATAAAATAAAATATATTTTTTTAACCTTTGAGCACGATAGCTGAGAAGCCAAAATTTTTGGCTATAGCTCCACTGCTGCAGCTCCAAATAGCTTTTTAGTGGTGCTAAAAATAGCTTTTTAGCTTTTTAGCACCTTTTTAGTATTTTAGCACTATTGCTGCAAGTGCTCTAATTATTTTATTATTTATTATTTTATTATTCTATCATATTTAAATTGGATATAAAAATAATACAATAACGTAGACACTAAGCTGATTCAAAGCGTTTTAATTATTTAGGTAGGACAAAATTTAGCTACAAAATTAATTGTAGCCACATTAATGTGTGTCGCATACATGAGAAAACTAACGTCACTTGCTGACATGGATCAAGGCAATCACACTATGACAATCATGCACACAATGTAGTTTGAATATGCATCTACAGCAGTCGCCTTGAATGCACATCCACACTCCAAGGTCAAGAGCACCCAAGATCATGAGGGGTACCCTCCTAATTATGTGAATCCATTATAAAGTGCATGACCATCTTAAAAAAAAAACACACACACACACACACACACACACATATTGCCAACACTTTAAGGGTATGGCCCAAGTAAGGTACAAGAAAAGATAAAGAATCAAACATTGCCATACCCAAGGAATGAGGTCCAAGCAAGGTACAGAAAAGATAAATCAGATATTGCCTACATCCAAAGGGTATAGCCCAAGTAGGGCCGCAAACAAGCTAAGTTTTGTCGAGTAGTGCATGTTCAAGTTTAACTCATCAGGAAAAGTCAAAAGCTCAAGCTTGGCTTGAATTTGTGACAAGCCTAAAAATAATGTTTGAGTTTGAGCTCGTGAGAAATCTAAAAAGATTGACCTTGGCTTGGCTTGACTTGGCTTGATTGATTAGTTAAGCCAAGCTTAAGCTTAATATCAAGCTTAAACTCGAGCTTAGGTCAAGATTTTGAGCTTGAGATCTAAAAAAATTACATTATCAAATGCTTAAATCTCTAAAATTAAGAAGTGTTAGGGACATATTTTATGTAATTGACTAATCTTTTGACAAAATGTACTTTACTTGTAATTGGGTAGATCTAGGATGAGTTTAAGACTTCAAGAAACATGTTGCTCAAGTCAAGTGTTAAAGCCATGAAGATCTGACCAAGAAACAAGTGAAGAAGAGCTGTTCATTAAAGCTCGATAGCAATCTCGACAAAAAGTCTTCTATCGAGATTTAAAGTTAAAGCTTGACAGAAGCTCGACACAAGCTGTTTCTGTCGAGACTTACAAAATTAGAAATTCCAGATTTGATTTTCGGTCCATGCTTGTATATTTGTATAGGATTTCTTTTCTCACACAACCCTAAACATATATAAGGTTTATTTTAAAGGCCGTTATATATGGAGAACACATGTAGAAAGTGACCTAGTTCATTATTCTCTTTGAAGAAGCTACTGCGTCTTTACGCCTAGGGTTTTGTGATCAAGGAGTTTCCTGATCTTCATTGTTGATGAACTAAAGAACTTTGCAGCCAACAACCTCTTCAAATTGCTGGAGTTAGTCATGTATTAGGATCCGTGCATATTGTTTAGTCACGTACTAGGATTTGTGCATTAAGGGAAAGATTGCCGCTACAATACAAGTCTAACTAGGTATTGGGGTAAGGGTTCAACTATAGGTTGGTATTCCGGGATAGGCCAAAGGGTTTGATAAGATTCCTTATACTTGTAACCACTTGTGATTGATAATAATTGATTTTTAGGAGTGGTGACCTTAAAATCACCCGGTGGGGTTTTGCATCGGCAATTTTCCCCATTCGTAAACAAATCACCTATGTCAAATTTAATTTTCGTTGCATTTAGTTTAGTTGGTGATTTGTTTGTGCTATCATACCATTGCATGAAATTTGATCTAATTAATTGATTTGGGTAATTAATTAATTAATTGCAAGGGGTTAATTCATTTTTGACCCAACAAGTGGTATCAGAGAAGGCACACTCTGATTAGGTTGTAATCTTTGTTGTGTAATCCATTGACCCCTGTTTGTCATGGATAGAGAACATTCTCTTATTATACCTCATTTATTTGATGGTACTAACTATGCATACTGGAAAGTACGCATGAGAGCTTTCTTGTAGTCTTTAGATAAGAAAGTCTGGCAAGTTGTGGAAATTGGCTAGGTGAAAAGGGAGCACTGGCTGATTGGGATGAAGCCAAGATCAAAGCAGAAAACTTCAACAGCAGAGTATTAAATGCCCTATTCAATGCGGTGAACAATGAGGAGTTCAAGAAAATATCCTCAACTGAAACTACAAAGGAAACATGGACCATCCTCCTGACAACCTATGAAGGGACTAAGGTTGTCCAGGATTCAAAACTCTAAAATCTCATGACTAGCTTTGAGGAGATAAAGATAGAGAAGGATGATGTTGGAAAATTTGGTTTTGTATCTCATACAAAACACACAGTGGAAGCAACAATCACGGATATACTTCATTCATGAGAGATAACATGTAACCTTGAATTCTAGAACAAAGAATAGAAAGCGTACCTTGGTGCGTGAAATTCAAAACCTAAACTTGAGAATTACTTGGGAACACTTTTAATCTTCACTCCAATTCCACTTGATGCCCAAAAGTGTGGTCTCTCAATCAGTTTCCAAGGAGAGAATAAAAGAGTGTCCAACACCCACACACAAACCATTTCATGTTTTTTTATCTTAATAAAAGATTCTTGAAAGACTTAATGAAATTATGTATATTTCTCTCCTTATATACAATTGATTATCTAATTGGACTAGCCTTTTGGGCCATTCCAATTGGGCTATAATGTGTGGCTTGGAGTGGGACCAAAAGGGACCAATGAGACACTAGCTCAATGGGCCTTGAGCTTTTCTGTCAACTCTTGACAAGTCCAAAGTTACCATTAATTATATTTAATATCACAATATAAATATAGTTGCACTCTAGGCCTTATCTATAAATTATATCCCAAGACTTTATTATACATGCAACCCTTTCATTAAAATATTCGTAGTAATACAAAGTCATGAATGTAGACTGCCATTTTGAAGATTACTACATCTTAATCCTTGAGTACTCAGTTTAATCATTTATGTTATTCATTATATATTTATAAAATCCAATTTCATAAATATATACTTTAGTAACTCCTTACTGAAGTGGTTGGGCACAACACTTTGAATAACCAAACCCATTAAACTTATCTCAAGGGAATATTTTATATCTCCGTTAAGAGATTATGAATTCCATATTGAGAATATATGTTCCATCAACACTAAATGCGGCTGCCCAACATACTGAGGTTTTGACCGTAACTTATAGATCTCACTCCTGATATATCAAAGCAACCTACATCTCATGATCAGGTCCATTATTCTCTCAGGATTTAGAGTTGATGTAAATAGAAGTCGTGAGATTTATTATTCATTTGACAGTCGTTAGGAGAATAATAAATCTCATAGCGGTCCAGTTCAATATGTCTTAACTCTTAAAACATATCAACTAGAAGTCTCCACTTCCATAATAAAGACAAATCATCTTAGTTGATATGTTATAGTCTTCGCAGATGAAATGCCCAATTTCATCACCGACTATGAACTAAAATTATGAGTTTGCAAATAACTTATGATTTATATATTTCTGTGACTTTTCACATAAATCACATACTATGCATCTCATGGACTAAGATAATATCACATTAGTTCATTTATAGATAGTCTCATATAATTAAACAATTTAATTATTTATGACATGCCAATAAATTGGATTTTAGGGCATAAACCCCAACAGATGAGACGTTCAATGAGTTCTATGCCAAGTTAAAGGACATAGTGAACTCAGTATTCAATCTTGGTGATCATATTTCCGAGCCCAAGATTGTGAGAAAGGTGCTTAGATCTCTCCCTGAGAGATTTCATGCCAAGATAACAATGATTGAAGAATCAAAGGACATTGACACCATTCCTTTGACAGAAGATTGGCAAGTTGCAAACCTATGAATTGGATTTGACTAGACTTGGGAAAGGAACCAAAAGTAAGAATATGGCACTGAAGGCCAAATGTAATGAGATTGATGAGTCTTCAGATGATGAAGATTCCAAGATGAAGTCCTACATCACTAGGCAGTTCAAGAAGTTCATGAAGAATGCCAATGTGAAAGGTTTTGACAAGGACTGCAAGCAATCCAGTTCTTCTTAATTCAAAAGTCAAGATAGAGGGAAGAAGGATGCTAAGGATGGCAGTCAGTATACTATACCCTCTGGACCAAAGTGCTTCGGATGTCAAGGTTTTGGACACATGAAATAAGAATGTCCAACATATCTCAAGTCGATTGGGAAAAGCAATGCTCTTGTTGCTACCTTAAGTGATACCAAGTTTGAGACTAAGTCATATGACAGTGATGACGAGGAATCTTGAGTGCTTTCACTGCCACAGTGGATCCTACTGAGGGAATCGTAGAAGCAATGGATGAAGAAGAGGACTTGGTGGAATCCAAGTTCAAGAAGATGGATGAACAGGATGACATCCATGCAACCCATGCAAAATTATACAAGGTATCTGAAAAGCATAAGACGTTGTATAGGCTATCTACTAAGAAGCTTAGTTAAGTGGAGCTGGAACGAAAGGAGTTGTCCACAAAGGTTGATGAAGCCAATCAAACCATTGGAGCACTGAGGTTCGAGAACAACTTCTTGGCTGAAAGAACCAAGAAGCTTGAAGTAGAATTGTTCCAAGTTCGAGCTCAGTTGGAGAGAACTTCCAATGCAAAGCTAAATGAAATGTTGAACCTTTAGAAATCAACTTTTGACAAAACCGACTTGGGGTATGAACTTTCTAACTCTTTTAATATTGCCTCCTCTAGTAACACTGTTTTTGTCTCACCTGCTAATAATGACAATCTTGAGAAAAATGAAACTAAAATTGAGATAATTAGTGAGAACAATCTAGATAATGGAAAATATATTCTAGGAGCACCCCCTAAGATAGATATGAAAGAGACTAGAAACCCTAAGAGCAATAAGGCTAAAAATAAGAAGTCTCAACTAAAGAAGCTGCATTTCTGTTATCACTGTGGAGCTTCAGGACACACTCATGCAAATTGCTATAAGTGGTTAGCCACTCAACTGAGCAATAGTGTGTTATCATCTGGTGGTCAAGGTTAGATTCTACTATCTTTGGGCCTTCTTGGAGATCTTCTCAAGGCTCTTATGTTCCTTTCGAACTTGAATGGTTTCAATTCTTTCCCCTCACCTCTAGAACAAAAGTTCAACTTTAGGAAATGATCTTCCTCCAATTCCAAAGTGTGGAAGGAAAAAGGCTCCAAGTGATTAAGTCACTTCCTCTCTCTCTTTTGTTCTTGCACGTCCTATTTGTTTGTTTGTTTGTTTTTTTTTTTTTTTGAGTCAGTCTAGTTTTATGCTTTATGTGTTTTATTTCATGTTTTTGCTTTGGTTGTTTTCAGTTTTGCTTTAGTTTTTTTTCATAAAAATATAAAAAAAAAATTGAAAAATTAGAAAAATACAAAAACAGTGTGTTGTGTATATTAGTACTTGTTTACCCTAGATGGCCATTGAAACAAAGTTTTCTAAACTTTGTATCTCTTGTAGCTTAGATGAGCATCTCAATGCACAACTAAGCAAGTGAGTTTTGTGGCTCGTGTTTGTGATGAGTACGATTAAAATTGTCTCTTATATCTCATACTCATATCACTCTTTTTGATGGGAAGGACTAGAAAATCCTAAGAGAAAAGCATAAATAACCATCTCACCACTAAAGCCCGCCAATCATGTATAACATCTGTGTGCTTAAGCACAACAAAATTGGGATGTTTAAGCTTACATAATTGGGTATTTCTTCTTTCTCTTATATGCCTATGCATGCTGTGCTTAAAAGAAAAAAAAAATTGCAAAGAAAATAAAAGCAAAAAGAATCAAAATGCTTTTAAAATGATTGTAAGCGTGTTTCTAAGAGATGTGGGAGTTATAGGATGTACTTCGAAGGTGATAGTCCCCATAAAGCAGTTATGATTGTGTGTGAGTGTATTTGATTTTCTCATGTCTTAAATCTTTATAGTATGAGACACTTATGCACTCTTGCTATGTTTCACACACAACATGTAAATTCTTTGCTACTTTTGATACACGTGCAGGTACAATGTGATTTGGCCATCATAAGGAATACATGTGTTGATATATGCTCACTAAATTGTCTTAACTTGTTTTTGAAATATAAAATTGGTTAGACTTGTTTAGTGTGTGTGTGAGTTTTTGGATCTATGAATGCTTTGCTTCTATGTTGAGTTGAGTTTTGAGAGTTTAATATGCTGATTGAATCTTTGGTTGAGTAGCTTGCTTGTTGCTTTTATCTCCTTTTGTTTTTTCCTCCTTGAAAAACTCCTTTTCTTTAAGCTCGACAGCTTCTCGACAGATTCCTTTATATTGAGCTTGTCTTTCTCCTTTCTTGATAAATCTTCGACAGATTCTCGATCCATCGAGGAATTTTCCTTTGCTCTCTGCCTTCTCAATAGCATCTCGACAGCTTCTCAATCCATCAAAATTTCTGCTTCTCAATAGAATCTTGACAGCTTCTCGATCCATCGAGATTTCTAGGTTCCTGCTCGACACATTCTCGATAGCTTCTTCGATCCATCTAGACAAATTTCTGTGCTCCCTGTCTGCTCGATAGATTCTCAACAGATTCTCAATCCATCGAGACACTCTTTTTACCGTTGACGGATCTTCGATAGCACCTCGACATATTCATTTTTGTCGAGATTTAAAGCAACAGATTCTTGATAGGAATCTCGATCCATTGAACTGCGTTTTCTATTTAAGGTTGAGGCGCGACTTCTTTTTCATTTCTCTCTTCTCACTCTCGACAGATCTCACTTCTTTCTCAACTCATACTTTCTTCTCTCACTCAAATCTCTTCTGCAAAGTGTTTCTCGACCCATTCCAAGCAAGATCCATTTGGTAAGTGATCTGAACTCTCCCTCCTTCATGCATTTCATGCATTTAGACTTAGGGTTTGGGGTTTTGAATTTTTTTTTGGGTTTTGAGTTTTTTTTTTTTTTTTTTTTTTTTTTTTTTTTTTCTTTTTTGTTTGTGAAATATATGGGTTGGGTTTTGTGAATCTAATATCATACGATCTTGCATTGCATCCTCATTGCATTATAACAATGTTTCATGCATATTTAGATGTGTGTGTTTGATTATTGTTGCTAAGTGCTGTTAGGTTTGGATTGGGTGACCCCCCATGATGCTCTTAAATTCTCATGTCACATGTTCATGCATACGTTCTTTTCTTATCTACTCTGAACATGTGTTTCTTTATGTTCTTTCTTTCTTTCTCTCTCTCTCTCTCTCTCTCTCTCTCTCTCTCAAATAGACTGCGTCATGGCACCCAAACAGCGCAAATCCATTCTGGCTCGGAACCCTCTTCAAGGTTTTGGGTCATCATCTTCCTCTATTCCTCTCGTACCCTCTCATATTTAGTTCTGTGATGAGAAGGCCAAGTTAGACTTCTTTGAGAACTTCTAGGATCGTGGCGTTCATCCAGAACGCCAGGTCATTCTATCAGACTTCTCCGACAATACGCTACCCGATGTCATTCAGACTCAGGGATGGGAATCTCTCTATGAGAAACCCATGCGTTGTCCCGTCGTGTTTACTTCGGATCTTATATCCAAGGTACTATGTGTCCCTAGGGTAGCGCATCCTAACTACCTTGGTTGTGATTGTCTCTAGACACAGTCTAGAGACGAACTCATCTCCCATTTCTATGGGACTCCTTTTGTTTGGGGTGATAAGCTTAACACCCCATGCTTGGGTTTTGCAAAAGGCCTGAGATTCCTTAACATGGTGATGACATTCACTCTCACACCATTGTCTCACTATAACTGTTAGGAGTATGTAAATGTATATGTGTGTGGGGTGCTGATGTGGCATGCGTGTGTTGCTACATGGTGAGGTGCTACAGGGTGTGCGCGGGTTGCTGATGTGGGGTACGTCTGTTGCTGATGGGCCATGCATGTGTAGCTGATGAGGTGTGCACGTGCCAGTACAGCTTGAGTGTATTGTATTTGTGCTTTATAGATAATGTTGTATTTGATTAGCTGGCATTGTTTACTTGTATTGGCGATATGTTTACATCAGCCTTGTGTGGCATTAGAGTTAGTTGGTATAGTTAGTTAGTTGGAGGGAATGGGTTGGCAAGGTGGTTACACAGTTGGCTTAGAGTTAGTTATTGAGGGGTATTGGACTAGGGAGAGATGTATGGACAGGGAATGAACTTGATTGATATTGTTTCCAGAATTCCTTTCTCTATTCTCTCTATCTCTTTATTCTCACATGTCCCCTGTTCTTGGAGGCTTATTGTCCTCGAAATCAATTGTCAATTTTTTCCCAATTCTTAACAAGAACTCCATTACTAAGCCTCGTGCTTGTTTTCTTCTTTCTTTGATTGAGGATCTTACCATCAACTTTCCCTCTCACTTCATCACATCTATCATTGATGTGTATCAGGACACTGCTACCCGTGATAAGCTCATCTTTCCTTCGACTATCACGCAGATCCTTTAGCACTTCTTAATTCCTATTCCCTTCTCTTCTTTCTTCACCATCATGGGTGCCATCAGCACTGGTTCTGTCCGGCGGAGTGAGGCTCAGCTTCGATCGAAGCGGCCACGAGTGGAGACGATCAATCCTACAGCTTCTGCTATTCCACCATCTTCCTCGGCTCCTTCTACCTCGGCTTTTTCTTCCTCTGCGGCTGGTGGTGTGATCCTCGAGGCCATCATGGAGCAACTTCAGTGGATGCAAGTTGACTTTGGTGGTCGTCTTGACTATCCCACTAATGAGATGTCTCAGATGAACACCTGAGTAGGCCGCATTGCTCACTGGCAGGCTCGTTTGGCTGGTCTTGCTCCGTTTCCCTCTCCTTCTCCAGAGGCCTTGCCTGATGATGAGGATGATGCTGACTCTTCCGGTGATGAAGAGATAATGACCTCTCAGTGACTTGCCCTTTGTCATTCGTGACAAAAAGGGAGGAGTAGTTTTGGGTTTTTGAGAGTAGTCTTGTACTTAGGGGGAGAGTTAGTATATGGTTTTTTTTTATAGGGGGAGTGTATATAGTGTTGAGGGATGTAGTGAGGACTTTATGTATTTTCTTTTCTTCTTTATTTACATTAGCCTCCTGTACCTTCGGTCTTATGACCATTTATTTACATACATTGTACTTTATTTTCATATATGATGATGATGTATATTTTTCTTCACCTACCTCTACATGTGTTGTTTCTTTTCTATCTTTATACACATGTTTCTTTATGTACGCAATCCTTATTTTTGTTCACACATGATGCCTTGATGAATTTTGTTTAAGTGTTTCAGAAAGATAGGTTGTGAAAGTATATCATGCCGTGAACTCTTTCTTGCAAAGTTTTTCAAGAGTTTGTAGTAAGGATAGATTTACTTTGTAATGCAACAAGTGGTTATGAGTTTGGTGATTTAAGACTTCTCTCGTGATTATTTATTTTCTTGTGGTTTTGTCACAGATTGCCAAAGGGGGAGATTGTTAGGGACATATTTTATGTAATTGGCTAATCATTTGACAAAATGCACTTTACTTTGTAATTTGGTAGATCTAGGATGGGTTTAAGACTTCAAAAATCATGTTGTTCAAGCCAAGTGTTAAGCCATGAAGATCTGACCAAGAAACAAGTGAAGAAGAGTTGTTCATTAAAACTCGACAGGAATCTTGATAGAAAGATTTCTATCAAGATTTAAAGTCGAAGCTCGACAGAAGCTGTTTCTGTCGAGACTTATGAAATCAGAAATTCTAGATCTGATTTTCGGCCCATGCTTGTAACTTGTATAGAATTTCTTTTCTCACAACCCTAGACATATATATATATATATATATATATATATAAGGCTTATTTTAAAGGTCGTTATACATGGAGAACACATGCAGAAAGTGACCTAGTTCATTATTCTCTATGAAGAAGCTACTACGTCTTTACGACTAGGGTTTTGTGACCAAGGAGCTTCCTGATCTTCATTGTTGATGAACTGAAGAACTTTGCAACCAACAACCTCTTCAAGTTGCTAGAGTTAGTCATGTACTGGGATCCGTGCACATTGGTTAGTCGTGTACTGGGATTTGTGCATCAAGGGAAAGATTGCTATTGCAATATAAGTCCAATTGGGTATTGGGGTAAGGGTTTAACTGTAGGTTGGTATTTCAGGATAGGCCAAAGGTTTTGGTAAGATTCTTTATACTTGTAACCACTTGTGATTGATAATAATGGATTCTTGGGAGTGGTGACCTTAAAATCACCCGATGAGATTTTGCCTCGGTGGTTTTCCCCATTCGTAAACAAATCACCTATGTCAAATTTAATTTTCCGCTGCATATGAATTTTTTTGAAGAATGCTAAAAATTCAGTAAATTCAACGTGCATAATTTTTCATCAAATTTTGTGCAATCTACTTACACTAATACTCAAAGAATTTATATAATTTTGTATGTTTGAAGTACAAAACTTTAAGGAGAACATTCAAAATTTGGCACGTTCAACCTTAAAATTTTTTCAAGGATTTGCACAATAGACGAGCACTATTACTCAAAGAATTTATACAATTTCATACGTTCCATGTTCGAAATTTTTCGAAGAGTGCTCAAAATTTGACATGTTTGACATACATAAGTTTTCAAAACATTTTGCACATTTATCAAACACTATGGCTAAAAGGATTAACATAATTTTGTACAATCAAAGTACGCAACTTTTTGATTAACACTCTAAATTTGGCACGTTCAACATACACAAATCTTAAATTTTTTTTTGCAATCAACGAAATCTATTACTCAAAGAATTTACATAATCTTTTACTCAAAAAAATTTAAGTTTTAGGGTTTAGTGCTTTAGGGTTTAAGGTTTTTTAGGGTTTTAAGTTTTAGGCCTTGGGGTTTAAGTGTTCAGGCTTTAGGATTTAGGGTTTAGGGTATAGAGTTTAGGGTTTAGGGATTTAGGGTTTTGGGTCTAGGGTTCAGGGTTTAGGGTTCAAGGTTTTGAGTTTAGGGTTTTAGGATTTTGGGTTTAAATTTTAGGGTTTAGGGTTTAGAGTTTTTGGGTAGTGTTTAGGGTTTTTCATTTTAGGGCTTATGGTTTTTTAGGGTTTTATGTTTTACGTTTTAAGGTTCAGGGTTTAGGGTTTAGGTTTTTATGGTTTAGGTTTTAGGATTTTTATAAAATCTTGCGCGCAATCAACGAACACTATTTAACTCAAAGAATTGATATAATTTTGTATGCTCGAAGTACGTCAACTTACAAAGAATGTTCAACATACACAATTTTTAAAAAGTTTGTGCATTCAACGAACACTATTACTCAAAAAATTAACATAAATTTTTATGTTCGCTGTACGCAATTTTTTGAAGAACGCGCAAATAAAGATACTACTCCAGTCTTCCCATTCATTCCCAGTGGATCCTTCTTCTCCCTAAGAATTAAACGAACCAAGTTCACCTATACGAGAGTGAGGAATAAAAACCAACAAGCAACTTCCCACTTTTTATGTCCCACGATTCTGCTAGTTTAGAAACTAAGGAGAAGGGCAGGGCTCGCTAGTAGGTCAGAAAAGCGATAACTCAAAAATCTCCCCAAGTAGGATTTGAACCTACGACCAGTCAGTTAACAGCCGACCGCTCTACCACTGAGCTACTGAGGAACAACGGAAGTCGAAGAACATACATCACACACACACACACACACACACATATATATATAGAAAGAAGCAATACAACGTATGAGTAAAAAGGTCACAAGACCATGATACATTTAGAGAGAAAAGATACAACAAAATCTCACTACATCACTCAAAACACTCTCCCCCTAACTAGTCTATCTCTATGCTAGCTCTCCCCCTAACAGAAAGACTACTCTCATATACAAAACTACTTCCCCTTTTTGTCACGAGTGACAAAGGGTGAATCACTAAAAGGGAGTTATCTCACCATCAGTCTCAGAGGAAGAAGCATCACCATCATCATCATCATCTCCACCATCCGAAGAAGACTTAGCTGGCTGGGGTGAGGGAGAAGGAGAAGGAGAAAAACCATCAAGGCAAGGCTGGCGGCGAGCAATGCGACCAATCCTGGTGTTCATCTGACACATCTCATCAGAAATATGGTTAAGACGACTACCAAAGTTAGCATGTAGTGAGAGAGACCTTAGCTCTAGAAGAAGAAAAAGGAGGAATAGATGAGGAAGAGGGTCTAGGGGCAAGAGCAGCATCTGTTGAAGTAGACTTCACACGAGGCCGCTTAGCAACCAACTATGCATCACTCCTCTGAATAGATTCCTTATTGATGGCACCCATGACACAGAAAGAAGAAGAGAGAGGAATAGTGACGTGCACGTGTAAAAGGATGTAAGTGATAGCCGAAGGAAAGATTAGCTTATCACGTGTGGCGGTGTCTCGATAGCAATCTATCATAAATACTATCATATGTGAAGGAAAATCTATAGAAAGATCTTCTAGAAGAGAAAGAAGGAAACAAGCACGAGGCTCGGTGATAGTGTTATAGTGAGATCGTGGAGTGAGTACAAAAGTTATCACCATATTATAGATCCTTGGACCCTTAGCAAACTCAGTTGTGGAGAAATTAAGAGTATCTCCCCACACCATGGCCTTATCACAGAAGAGTGAGGCCATCTCGTCTCAAGAGACATAACTGAGACGACGGTGACTAGGGTAATCAGGACGATCAACCCTAGGAACATGTAGCACCTCAGAAATGAATTTTGGGGTAACTAGGATATGTGCATCTTGGAATACCAGAGTAAACCTAGGTACAGAGGTATCGATGGCATGCATGTTGGAGTAAAACTCTTGAACGTATACACCGAGACACCTCTTGGGTATCTCACATAGAGAAGCCCAACCCTAAGAGATAAATGCATCGGGTAGAGGAGTGTCTGGAAAGTCAGACAAAATGACCCAGTGTTCCGAATCAATCGCCCGATTAGAGAAGTTCTAAAAGAAGTCATCTCATTCCTTCTCATCGTGGAACCTTACAGAATTATAAAGAGAGGGAGCAGAAGAAGAAGAAGAAGAAGAAGAAGAAGAAGAAAAGAACCACGATGTCTTATTGGGTTCTTAGAAGGAATAGACTTTTTAGGTTCCATGAGAAGGAAACTAAATCGAGAGAGAGAGAAGAGAAATAGAGAAACACAGCAAGAGTATAAGGCACAAAAAAGAAGAAAAGAACGATGTACAATGCATGATAATGCATGAACAAGTTACATGCTAAATAAAATTGCATCATGGGTAAAACCCAATCCAAACTACAACATTCACAAGGTATAATCAGTCACACAATCCTAGAATGCATGGAACATTGTTATAATGAGCATAGAATGCAATGCATGAGCATGTGAAATCATCTTAATAGAACCCAACCCAAAAAACTCAGCAAAACCACAAAAACCCCCAAACATTTCCCAAAACCTAAAAGCTAGGTCACAAAAATGCATGAATGCATGAAATATGGAAAGAAAGAAGGTTAGAGAGACTTACCAACAAATTAAAGCTTAGAGGAGGCCAAAATTGAGAAAGGAAGAAGGATTTTGTGAAAAGAAGAGGTTTGGATCGAGAGAGAGAAGAGAGGTATCGAGATACTTGGGTTTGAAATGATTCGGGTCGGACGTTAGATATATATAGAAAAGCGCAGCTTGATAGATCGAGAAGGTATCGAAGAGGTGTCAAGAGCTAAATCTTGATAGATAGAGGAGGTATTGACGACAAAATAGACTCGATAGATCGAGGAGGTGTCAAGAAGCTATCGACCAAATAGAGACTTCAAAGAAGAGGCTCGATGGATCGGGCTATCTGTCGAGAGGTATCGAGAAAACCCAGAAAATCTCTATAAATCAAAGAGGTGTCAAGCAACTGTCGAGCTTCTATCGAGAGTTCAGAAAAGGTGTTTTTTAGGAAGGAAAACAACATTAGATGAAACACTCAAGATAGACACTATAACAAGCAATCAAAGAGCATGTTAAGCACTCAAACACATCAACAATTCTAGATGCAAAGCATTCCTAGACTAAAGAAACACACTAAACATGTCTAACCAATTTTATTTTAAAAACAAGTTTAGATAGTTTAGAGAGCATATACTACCACATGTATTCCTTGTGATGGATAAATCACATTGTACCTGTACAATAGTATCAAGAGTAGCAAAGAGTATGCGTGTTGTGTGTGAAAATTTTGCAAAAGAGCATAACTAAATCATTATATGAAGAGTAATGATATAGGAGGATCAAATACATTCATACACAATCAAAACTGTTTGATGGAGACTATCACCTTTGAGGTACATCATATAACTCCCACATCTCCTAGAAACACACTTGCAACCATATTAAAAGCATTTTGATTCTTTTTGCTTTACATGATCTTTGCATATTTTTCTTTTAAGCATAAAATGACATAACATGCATGCGTATATAAGAAAGAAGAGAATTACCCAATTATGTAAGCCAAACATCTTGTTTTTGCACCACTGCAAGTTTTTTTAAAAAATCTTCTCCCTTCTCCCTGTGTGTGTTTGTGTGTTAAAAATACTTAGTATTCTCAAAAAAAAAAAATAGTGGGTTATTCCCACATTGGAAAATGAGTGTGAGTAAAAGAGGTTTAAAGCTTGTGCTGTGTATCCAAGTGTTAGGCCTTTTTGGATATACACCACTGTAAGTTTCTTTAAAAAACCTTCTCCCCTCTCCCCGTGTGTGTTAAAAATACTTAGTATTCTCAAAAGAAAAAATAGTGGGTTAATCCCACATTGGAAAATAAGTGTGAGTAAAAGAGGTTTAAAGCCTGTGCAATGTATCCAAGAGTTAGGCCCTTTTGGATATATACCAATGTAAGTTTCTTTAAAAAACCTTCTCCCTTCTCCCTTCTCCCTTCTCCCTTCTCCCTCTGTGTGTGTGTGCGTGCGCATAATCAAGCCTATGTGCATATAATCAAGCCTATGTGCATAGGCAAGATTTACACAAGTCCTTGCCCAAAAAACCTAAAAACACAAAAAATAGAGCACAAGCAAGAAAAACCTAATTCTAACAACCTAGCATGCTCAGAACCTAGGCAAAACTATATACTAACCTAGGCAAACATGCATAAACATAAACCAAACTAAAAACAAGATCAAAAAGAGAAAAGAAAGACTAAAAATAAAAAGAATACCTTAAAGCAAAAGCTCCTAGGCTTGATTTTTGACTGTTCCCCTTAGTCATATCCATCACAATTCAATAAAATAGTGATTAGTATCGTTAAACTAAAAGGATTGGGGCTAGAAAAGGTTCCAATCAAATAAAAATGACTTGAGGGTGTTTTGTGAAAAACTCCCTTTTGATTCACTATTTTCTAGTGAATCATAGGTTTTTCTCGCGGGATTTCTGTGAGTTTTGAAAATGTCCCATGTAAGGCTTTTTATAGTTGAAAAAATGGGGTTTGGAACGACTCCCAGACGATGTGGGATTCATTCCAAACCTCAACCATTATTGTAGAAAACTTGCCTTTCTTATGCTTCTGAAACCCTACCTGCATACGCAGGAATGTGCTTGCGTACATATGCTTTGGTCCGCGTACACAGGTCGAGAGCCACTTTGGTCATTTTATTTCAAAAAATAGATTTTTTCTTATATAAAAGGTTACATTTTTCATTTTAACACTCAAGTCAATTTGATATCTAATTGGGCTCTAAACTGGCCTTGGGCCTTAGACTTCGAGCATCATTGGGGAACGGGGGCCCAAGTCGTAAGGGGTACAAAATGTAGTGTCTACAGATGCCCCTCTTTTGATTCGTGATTTTCTCTAATAGAATCAAAAGAATAAGAGACAAAACATTTTGTTTCGACGTACGGCTCGGGCCCAACCCACGCACACGACACATATCACGCATACATGGGGTGGGGTGCAACTCCAAAGAGTTGTGTGGGAGTCATATTTCCGAAGTCCCACCTTTGTTGCTCAGGAAACAAACAATAACAGGTTCACTATCCCATAACATGTTTTGCCACTTGCAAGTAAGTGGCGAGTGACTCGCTATCCTAGTGTCACCTAAAAAGAAAAAATAAACAAGGGTGCTCTTACGAGCTAACCCAACAAACAAAGGTGCTCTTACCAGCTAACCCAACAAACAACTAAATGATATAGTCTCTATGGTGTCCATCCGGGGCTCTTGCCTTAAACTTCTCCTGGTGACTTGTTCCTCTTGTCTTTTTCATTTCTTTCTCTACCTTTTCTGATAAGGCTCTTGCCTTGGGTTGACCTTGGTCTCCTTCTCTATTACTATCTCTACCCTTTTCTACCGTGCCTGCATATTCAACTCTCGGAGGATATGTGCACGAGTAGTCTTGATTGTGGGATCCATCAAAGATGGTGAAAACTCGCTGAGGAGTAGATGCACATAGGAACGAATCTTCTGCCTCTCATGACTTGCTTGGGGATGAGAAACTCATTAAGGAGTAGTGTAGATGTGTGATCCACTATGGAAGAATCTTTTGCTTCCTTTATGGTATGCTGAGGACTTTGAGGAAGAATCTTTTGCTTCCTCGTTGTGGATTTTTTTTTTTTGTGTTGGACTCACTGGGGAAGAATCTTCTACTTCCTTACTAGCGATGGTTTTTAATGTGCCTGAACGGGGGAAGAGTCTTCTCCTTCCTTTACCGTTCACGGGGGAGCCCTTTGATAATTTTGCGCCTTAATTGGGGTAATCTCGAGATGTCCCTCTTTTTTGAAAGAAAGAATTTTTATTTTTATTTTTATTTTTTTTTACTGTTCATGACTAAACTACACATAGTTTAGTGATGAGACCTAAACTACACGTAGTTTAGCCATCATGTGTGTTCCAGCCTTTTCATTTTTTCCAACGATTACCAACCGTTTCTTTTTTTTTTTTCTCCATAACTCTCTTTTTTTCTCTCTACAAAACCTCCTTCTCTTCTTTCTTTCTCTCACTTTCTGACTCTCTCATTTTCTCAAACTCTCTTACTTTCTCATTTTCTCTCATTCTCTCATCATTTTCTTCAATGGCACCCAAGGCCAAGAAGTCCTCCTACGTCCTATCTTCTAATGCATTTCACCTCCCTCGCTGGAGTAGAGCAACGAGGTTGGTGGGGTCTCCACCATTGACATACTAGCCAGAAAATCACATTCCTGCGGCTGAATCTATAATTTTTGAAACTTTTTCTCATTTTCAAGTTCCTCTCTGATCTTCAATTTCAATGTGTTTTTGGCCATGTAAATAATTGGGTTTTGCTATGGGATGAGTTTAATGAAAACCTGACACCTTAGAAGGGGTAAGAACATGTCTAGGGTTGATTTTGGATGATGTATCTTTGAAAATGTAGAAGAACTACACCTGTCTATGTTCTTGCGTGCGTGGGATTGGGCCTACGTATGCAGCTTATATTCATGCATACGCAGCTTTGTTCTTAAGGCTCTGCATACGTGGGGATAGCCTTGTGTACGTGGGGTCTTGTCTGTATACGTGAGCTTTGACCTGCGTACGTGAGACATCTGGCAGACGCTTTACTTAGCCCATTTTCATGATGGATATAAATGTGAACACAGCGGAAAAATAACGGATCTACATCGTTCGAAATTGATAACATGCGTTAAGTAAATTTTAGAATTTGAGAACAAGAGAGCGTACCTTGAAGTGGTGAATTTCAAAACCGAAGATTGAAGTACTTAGGAATACTTTTAATCTTCACTCCAATTCCACTAATGCCTAAGAAGTGTGGACTCTCAATTGGTTACAAAGGGATGATTAGAGAGTGACATACACTCACTTCCACACCATTACAATGTTGTTTTTCTCACACACAAAATTCTGTACGTTTTGGGCCTTTCCAATTGGGCTTAAGTGTGTGGCTTTGAGTGGGACCAAAAGGGACCAATAAGACACTAGCTCCAAAACATCATATTTTCCAAATTTTGCTAAAGTCATTTTTCCTTTTTTGCAGTCATCATCCCTTTATGCTAGTAGGGGAAGCACGAATAAGGTGGTGGAGTGGTACAACCTTCTTGTCCCTAAAACTAGGGGCTATATCTGAGAGGCGGGCTTTAAGCCTATCATCAGTCTTCTTCCAGAGAAATTTGCGAGTGGTACCTTGGCGCTGGTAGGATACTACCCACACTTTTCATATTGCTGAGCGGAAGATGACGGTGACTTTATATGACTTTTACCACATGACCGACCTTAACTTTGAAGGGGCCATCATTAGTTTGGGCGGTGTGTCAGGCATCCACCTGGGTCTCGACATGTTGGGGAGGAAGTACTCCACTAAGACCATCCGCTACTTTGACTTGGTGTCGGATTACATGTTCCTCCCACAGAGGACTAGGGAGGAGTGTGTCCGAATGGCTAGGGCTTTCCTTTTCCACTTGTTGGGGGCTTATCTCTTTGCCAATAGTGGGCAAATAGTGTCATTGAGGTGGTTAACCCTCTTCTAGGACTTTTGAGAGGTATGGAAGGCCAACCACGGGCAGGCATGTCTTGCCTATCTCTACATGACTCTTGGTACTCTTAGCCGGGGCACCTTGCAACAGCTTGTGGGGCCTTGGAAGTTCCTTAAGGTTAGTTATCTTTTCATTCTTTGCAAATTGTGTTATCTCAAAAATTGTCATCTTGTATCTATCATCTTGCCAACTATCGTCTTGTCAACTATCATCTCGTATCTAACCCGTGGCTTGTTCTTCTTTTGCTGTGGTGGGTTGTTAGGTATGGTCTTATAACTCTAGGCACCAACCTAGTTCTGAGGGAATTTCCTTAAGTGAGGGCCCATCTTGCTAGGTTAACTTTAGATGAGGTAAGTTTAAGAGTTCTAGTTGTTTATGTGTCTTCATGCATTTCCTTTAAAATACTCTTCTTCTTATAGGTTAACTGGACTTTATGGGCCGACCAACCCCTTCCTGCTTCTCGAGACTTGGAGCCTGCCACTCTTATTGCTTCAAAGATCACCCAACCCTTTGAAGGAGTGGGCTTAAGGGCGTTATACCTGGTGGAGAGAGTGCGATGTCAGCTGGTGGGTAGAGATGAACCATAGATTCTGATGGACCCTCCTAAGTTCATGCTTGCCACACTCTATGACTAATGCTGAATACAACTCATGGGGAAGCATCGTTTCCTATGCTGAACCGCTTCTTAAGGAGTTGAACTATAAGGAGTTCGACATTACTCGCCTCATGCCTTCCCTTACTATTTAGGTATATGCTCAATCTTTTTTTTTTTTTTTTTTTTGGTGTGGTCATGGCTTCTAATGTGGGAAATTGTAATAGGGGGGACCTGCTACTGGTGAGTCCATTGATCCTCCACACCTCCCTTGGACGGTTTATGCTTATGGCCTGAATGGCTTTGCTCAAGAGCGTGTCGTGCCCTTTTGGGTTTTCAACCTAGTAGGCTTTTTTTTTTTTTTTTTTTTTTTTTTTTTTTTAAATTATAAATGTGGTACTTCTAGAGTCTATCCATGTTAATTGGGTGAAGCATCTCTTCTTCATCCAAATCTATGATTCTTGTAGCACCTCCAGACATGATTTTCTTAATGATAAAAGGCCTAGACCGCCTTGGCTTCATCTTCCCTCTTGGATCAAAAGTCTCATCTCTAGGCACCTTTAGGACCAAGTCTCCTTCCTTAAGGTTTCTTGGTTTTACTTTCTTGTTAAATGCCCTAACAATCCTTTTTTGGTACCCTTGTGCATGATATTGTGCCCTAGCACTCTTCTCATCTATCAAAGCCAATTGTTCATATCTCGCCTTAACCCAATCCTTTTCTAGGACCTTGGTTTCCACCAATACCCTTAAATATTGTATCTCCACCTCAATAGGAAGAACCGCCTCACTACCAAAAACCAAAGAGTAAGGTGTTGCCCCAATTGACGTACGAATAGAAGTTCTATAACCCTATATGGCAAATGGAAGCTTCTCAGCCCAGTCTTTGTATGTCACTACCATTTTGGCTAGGATGTTCTTCACATTCTTATTAGCTGCTTCTAAGGGAAGGCTTTTCAAAGATGTACTTGATAGGATCCATGTGGGAAATCAACTGCGTGGTGAAGTAGAGCATGTAATGCCACAACTTGTGTGAGGCCCATGCTAGGGCACAACACCTCCTTTCAATGGCAATATAATTGATCTCACAACTGGTGAACTTCTTAATCAAGTAATAAATCTCCTTCACTTTTTGATCGGGTTCACTCAGCTGGCCTAACATGCAACTCATGGACGCCTCTTCCATCGCTAGATAGATAATCAACAGATGTCCTGGTGTCAGGGGAACCAGAATAGGAGGATTCAACAAATATTGCTTAATCTTGTCAAAGGTCGCTTGGCACTTATATGTCCATTCTATCTTTGTATCCTTCTTCAAGAGCTTGAACAAGGGGTCGCACATAGTGGTCAATTGCGCTATGAAGCACGCTATGTAATTGATCCTTCCTAAAAAGCTTCGAACTTGTTTCTCGATTTTCGGCGTAGGCATGTCCTTGATGGCCTGGACTTTTGCTAGGTCCACTTCTATTCCTCTCGACTTTGTCCCCGAGGACGCACTTGTTAGGGTTAAGCCTTAACTTGTACTTGACAAGGTGCTTGAATAGCTTTCTCAAATCTATCAAATGATCTCTAGGAGTGCGCAACTTGGCAATCATATCGTCCACGTAGACTTCGATCTCCTTGTGCATCATATCATGGAACAAGGTTACCATGGCTTGCTAGTAGGTTGCCCTAACATTCTTCAAGCCGAACGGCATGACACCGTAAGCGTAAGTTCCCCAATGAGTGGTGAACGCTATTTTGGCTTTTTCTTCTTTAGCCATCTTGATCTGATTATAACCCAAGAATCCATCCATAAAGGAGAAGAACATGTTGGTCGCGGTGTTATCAATCAGGGTATCAATATGTTGCAAGGCAAAATTATCCTTTGGGCCGGCTTGATTCAAATCTCTATAATCAATGCACATGCGTACTTTCCCATCTTTCTTTGGCATGTGAACAATGTTGGCAACCTAATTAGAGTAGGCTATAGTAGTAAGAAAATCGGCTTTCAACTGCTTTTCCACTTCTTCTTTGACTTTCAGGATAATCTTTGATTTCATCCTTTGAAGGGCTTGCCGCACTAGGAGGCATTTGGATTTAACTGGAATCCTATGGATAATGATCTCAATATCCAATCCTGGCATGTCTTGATAAGACCATGCAAAGATTTCCTTGAATTCCTTCAATAGAGCTATGTGCTCATCTTTCATGCCTTTGTGAAATTTTACCCCGATCTTGATAGGTTTTTTTATCTCGCCTTCAGCGGCTAGGTTTATCACCTCTGTCTCTTCTATATTGGGCTTGGACCCTTCACTCGATCTGTTCAAAGCTTCTAGGATGTCTCGAGGTAAGTTCGGGACCTCTTCCATTCCTTCAACATCATGATCCAACTCTATTGTCTCATTCACATCATCTACACTTTTGTTATGGCAAAGGGACGATGTACCCACTTGGGAATCAGAGCAGATCCTATAGAGTGGAACAAACACAGAGAAACATGAGATAATTTGCACACACTTATTCATAGGAAAGCAAATAGAGAGAGATGCAAGAATTTCTTGAATAATACATTGAATATTTCATTAATGGATTATGGGTAGGGGAAAAAAAAGTTCATGGCTGATGATGATAAAAGGGAAATGCTCTCTTTTTTGTTGTTTCTGGGAAACAAATTGAGGAAATGAATAAGGAACACAAATAAAGCAGTAAATAACATAAGCATGGAAAACAAACTAGATATACTATTCCAATCCTCTCGGGTGATCAGGAGGCACAATCACTCGATCATGGAATACTCCTTACTTAGTCGATGCAACCACAAAGCAAGGCTCGATGGTCCAAAGGTTTGCCATCTCGCCTGGCATCCCTGGTTGGATAGTAGAAGTCGGATTATCTTTGGGAGATACGATAGCATTCATGGATAACTCTTCGAGATAAAGCTGAATAATGCAAGCCAGATTAGGCTCTTCATCTTCCAATTCCTTGAAAGGTTCTAGCATAATGACCTTGACTGGAGCCAGAAAAGTGGCTTTGATATGGGGAATAGACATCCCTGAAGTGTTGCACTTCCTCTTCTTGCCTCTGGAAGCTTGAAAGAGTTCTTCATGAGTGGGTTCATGCCCCAAGCTAAATCTTCCTTTGTTATCTGAGAGTTTAATGAGAGCAAGGCTCCCACATCCTACGGCTCCGAGGCCTTGGCCTAATTTGTAACCAAACTTGAGCATTTCCTTCACGGCCATTAGAACTACTATGGGCCAGCGGGACTAAGGCTCGAAACATTGTGAATCATGGAAACTAGCTTGAAGCTATGGAAAGATGCTTCAGGGAAGGCATTAGCATTGATGTAGGGGATAGATGTCTCCTGGAAGATAGTCATGGGATCTTTAGCCATAGTGGTGATCAATTGATTCTAAGAGATGAACTTAAGTCTCCCATGAAGGGTAGATGCAACCGCATGAGCTGTATACAACCAAGGTTTCCTTAAAAGCATGTTGTATAGAGAGTCCGCCTTAATCACTTGGAAGTTGACCATGAAAGATCTTGGGCCAATCTCAATCATTAGATCAATTTTGCCTTGCACTTCGCGAAGCGTACCATCAAAGGCTTTGATGATCATAGTGCTAGGATTAATAAGAGACATATCCACCTTCAGGTGCTTAAGAGTGGCCATTGTGCAGACATTCAGGGCTGATCCATTATCAATTAGCACCCTTGCGACAATCATGTCTTCACACTTGACTAGGATATGCATGGCCAAGGTATGATCTTTACCTTCTAAAGGCAATTTGTAAGGTTGAATTTAATCAACCAGTGTATTGGCTTTATTTTGTGCCAAATTTGCTTGTAATTTAGCAATTAGTAACCCTGTATTTAGGTGGGAATCATGTAAGGGTAGTGAGTGAGAGAGTGAAGAAATGCTCGAGATTGTGCAAGAATGCAGAGACTCGAGGCTGGGACTCGCGGGTGACTCGCGACTGGTAAGTCACCAAATGTAGCACACGAGTGAAGCGTGCAAGAAGATGAACAGTCACGCCAGCTGGAGCACTAGAGGACAAAAAGTCCAGCCTGGCCGTTCTGTTATCTCGCGGCTTGAACTCGCGACTCAGTCAAGTCGCGAGGCCAAGCCGCCAACCACCCTGTTTGGAAAAACTGACTCTTCGAATTCCTTTCTCACCCAAGTATAAATACCCCTTAAACCCATGAAATGTTGAGAGCTTCCAGAGAGAATTTTGAGAGAGAAACCCTAGAGAAAAACAAGATTGATTCATCCACAATCTTCACATAGAGACTCTTCAAATTCCTCTACTCTCACCCTCTCCATTGTTACATCCTTGAGAGGTTCTTACCCAAATCCTTTTCTCACCATACCCATATCTGTGAGAAGGCTATTTGGTGCTTTGGGAAGTAGTTAAGAGGGGACGAATGATTATTGGTTGATGCTATGGGTTATAGCGGAATCCGGTAAGCTAGAAAAGACAAAGGTTCGGTGCAACCTTGTTGGAGCAAGAAGCTTGGAGGGCTTAGGTACCTGGGTAGATTAGGCTTGGAGGGTCTATTGTTGTTAATGTATCCCAACTTCATTTTCTAGTGGATTATTGACCGCTTGGAGGGCGGCAGAGAGGTTTTACGCCGAGGGTTTCAGTTTCTTCTTCGATAACACATTGCTGTGTTGTCCTTGTGTTTGCATCTCTCTTCCCTTAATCTTTGCCATTTAATTTCTGCTGTGGATGTGATTTTATTTGGTTTAGATTGTTTATCAATTCTGGTATAAGCTTATAATCATTTTCCGCACATACATTGTTTGATATAAAGCTTGAATTGATTTTGTTTTTGGGGTCTAAACGTTCATAGTGTTTTCAACGCTATTTGAACTTTCACAATTTATCATCAGAAAAGGAGACTTGGTTGGTGGCCAACACCAATGATACCATACCCTCAAAGTAGGAGTCTGTAATACCGGTAGGAACATACATTTCCTTCAACACCTTCAATAGAGCTTCACAATGGACCTCGGACGATAGCAATAGGGCTAAAATAGAAATCTAAGCTAGAGAATTGTTCAACTACTGAATCACACTATAATCGGCCTTTTAGATGGTTTTCAAGAAT
Organism: Quercus aquifolioides; assembly: GCA_019022515.1. Classification (NCBI taxonomy): domain Eukaryota; kingdom Viridiplantae; phylum Streptophyta; class Magnoliopsida; order Fagales; family Fagaceae; genus Quercus; species Quercus aquifolioides. Next base: position 53,886,326 of record CM032326.1, on the reverse strand, counting down.
TCCTTGGCTTCTTCGGTGGTGACCCTATTCTTGACTAGCTCACTTGTGCTCTTGCCAATCTCTTTCCTCATTTTCTCTAGTTCCTCCAGAGCATAACATCGACCACTCTTGGTGAGTCCGGCTAGGCCTAAAGAGATATTAGAGAAAACCTCTTCCTTTCTAGTTCGGGTGGAAATCAAAGTCACATCGTACTTCCATGGGACATGATGGCTATCCTTGTAAGGAAAGGGCTTTGGCATACAGATGACCCACATTCTTGAGTTTGTAGATTTGGTGCCAGTGGGAATTAACTTTGGACTGATGATAACTGGGTTGGGCAGAGCAGCTTCTAAAGCTTTTGGGCCAGTGTAGACACCGCATTTTGTACCCCTTACGACTCAGGCCCCCATTCCCCAATGATGCTGAATTCTAAGACCCAAGGTTGGTTTAGAGCCTAATCAGAAGTTAAATTTACTTGAGAAGTGATAAAATGAAAAATATAATTTTTAATGAGAAAATAAATTTATTTTTGAAAAATAAGGCTAAAGGAAACCCTCACTATGCGCACGCAAGAATCAACCTACGCACGCAACTTTCTGCATGCGTACACAGACCCGATCTCGCGAACGCATAGTAATTTCCAAAAACTATTCAAGGCAAGTTTTTTGCATTAACATTGAGGCTTGGAATGAATCCCACATTGTTTGGGAGTCGTTCTAAACTCCTTTTTTTTCACACTATAAGTAACCTAACATGGTATATTTTCAAAATAGACAGAAATCCCATGGGAAAACACTAAGATTCACTTGAAATAGTGAATCGAAGAGGGTATTTTTCAAAAAACTTCCTCAAGTCAATTTTCTTTTGTTTAGGGCCTTTTCTGGCCTTGATCTTCGAGTTTAAGATTACTAATCATTGTTTTATTGAATTGTGAATAGATTTGACTGAGGGGAACGATCAAAAATCAAGCTTGAAGAGCTTTTTTTTGAGGTATTAGTTTTAAACCCTTCTTCTTTTTTTTTTTTTTTTTTTTGTTGCTCTTTAATCTTTTTGTTTGCCTTAGTTTCTTGTTATAATATGTTTTAATATGTTTGTGTAGTCTAGGTTTACATTTGTGCACGTTTAAAATGCATGTTAGGATTAGTGTTTTAAGTCTTTGCTATGTTTCTAGGGTTGCTGGGTAGAAACTTGCGTACGCATAATCTTGTCTGTGCACGCAGGCTTGATTATGCGCACGCAAGCTTGTTCAAATGTGTGCATGAACATGCCTAGAAACCCTAATTTTATTTTTATTTTTTGCTTTTGCCTTCACATGTTTGTTTTGTTTAGCTTCTTTTTCCATGTTTTTATGCTTTCAAAGTCTCTGTTTCACATGTTTATTTGCTTGCTTGCTTTCACATGTTAGAATTGGGTTTATTTAGTGTTTCATTTGTTTCAATGCCATGATCATTGAAAGTTCAAATAGCGTTGAAAACACTATGAACTTTTAGACCCCTAAATTACAAAATATCAATTCAAGCTTATTATCAAATAATAAATGTGCGAAACATGAACATAAGCTAATGACAGAATTGATAAACAATCTAAACCAATTTAAAATCACATCCACAGCAGAAATTAAACGTGTTAGGACATATGTGTGTTCACTTGTTAAGAACATATGTCACTTATTTATGTAAATTGGCTAATCCTTTTGACAAAATGCACTCTACTTGTAATTGGGTAGTTCTAGGTGTTTTCAATACTTCAAGAAACAAGGTTTCAAGGTCAAGTGTTGAAGTCATCAAGTCTGTCCAAGAAAAAGCAAGCTGAAGTGCAATTTCATTAAAGCTCGACACCTGCTCAATAGCTACCTCGACACCTGCTATCTGTCGAGATTTATAATTTTAGATTTTCTGATATGATTTTCTTGGGATCCGTGAATATGCTTTTGGGCTTTCTTTTCTTCTAACCCTAAACATATAAAGGGATTGTTTTAAGAGCCGTCAAATTGTACATAAGTTGCAAAAGCATTGAGCAATCTCTGTTCAAGCAAATTGTGATCAAAAGACAAAGTTCTTGACCTAGTTCATCTTCTCTGAAGAAGTTGCTGTGTATTTGCACCAAAGGGTTTTGTGACCAAGCATCTTCCTGATCTTCATCGTGTATGATGAACTGAAGAACTTTACAGCCAACCTCTCCTTCTAAGTTGGTGTTTGAAGTCGCATACTGGGATCCGCGCATTGGTTAGTCACGTACTTGGGAGCCGTGCATCAAAGGTGGAAATTGTCATTACAGATCAAGTCCAATTGGGTATTGGGGTAAGGGTTCAACTGTAGGTTGGTAAGGTACTTGGGATTCCTTTACTTGTAACCGCTTGATTTGATAATAGTGGAGTTTCGGGAGTGGTGACCTAAAAATCACCCGGTGGGGTTTTTGTCGCAAGGGTTTTCCCCATTCGTAAACAAATCACCGTGTTATTTATTTTCCACTGCTTAATTAGTTTATTGGTGATTTGTTTGTGCTTCCACGCGTTTGCATGATTAATTGATTAATTAACAACTTGACTAATTAATTAATTGGTTTAATCACAAGGGGTCATTCAGATTGTGGCCTATCAAGTGGTATCAGAGCAGACACACTCTGATTAGGTTTAATCTTTGCTGTGTTGATCCATTGACCCCTGTTTGTCATGGATAGAGGACAGTCATTAATCATACCTTCTTTATTTGATGGCACTAACTATGCATACTGGAAAGTACGCATGAGAGCTTTCTTGCAGTCTTTAGATGAGAAGGTGTGGCAAGCTGTAGAGATTGGCTGAACCAAGCCAAAAGAAAAACCGGCCGATTGGGATGATACTAAGATCAAGGCGGCTAACTTCAACAGCAGAGCGTTAAATGCCCTATTTAGCGCAGTCACCAATGAGGAGTTCAAGAAGGCTTGGACCATCCTTCAGACAACCTATGAAGGAACAAAGGCTGTCAAAGATTCAAAGTTTCAGAGGCTCACTACAAGCTTTGAAGAGATCAAGATGGAGGAGGATGAGTCGTTCGATGAGTTCTATGCCAAGCTTAAGGACATAGTGAACTCAGCCTTCAATCTTGGGGAAACCATCCTTGAACCCAAGGTTGTAAGGAAGGTACTCAGATCTCTACCTAAGGGATTCCATGCCAAGATTACGGCAATAGAGGAATCAAAGGAATTTGAAAAGATTCCTTTGACTGAGCTGGTTGGAAACTTGCAAACCTATGAGATAGGGTTATCTAGGATTGGCAAGTCAAGTAAAGGCAAAAGCATGGCCTTGGAGGCAAAGAGTAGTGATACAGATGAGTCTTCCGATGATGAAGATTCCAAGATGAAGTCCTACATCACCCGGCAGTTCAAGAAGTTTATGAAGAATGCCAATGGAAAGAGCTTCGACAAGGACCGCAGGCAGTCCAGTTCTTCTCAGTTTAAAAGCCAAGACAAAGGGAAGAAGGATGCTAAGGAGGGCGGTCAGTACACTGTTCCCACAGGACCGAAATGCTTTGGGTGTCATGAGTTCGGACACATGAAACATGAGTGTCCTACATATCTCAAGAGCATTGGGAAAAGCAAGGCACTTGCTGCAACCCTGAGTGACACTGAGCCCGAAGATGATTCTGACAATGAGGATGACGGAATCTTAAATGCCTTTACTGCCACAGTCAATCCTACTGAAGGGATTGTTGAAGAAGTAGACGAAGAAGAAGAATTGGTGGACTCTAAGTATGAGAAGATGGATGATCAAGATGATATCCATTCAGCCTATGAGAAACTATACAAGCTCTCTGAGAAGCATGAGAAATTATATAGGCTGGCCACCAAGAAGCTCAGTGATGTGGAACTTGATCGTGAAGAGTTGTCCACAAAGTTTGATGAGGTGAATCAAACTATTGGAGCACTGAGGTTTGAGAACAATTTCTTGGCTGAGAAGACCAAGAAGCTTGAAGCGAAGCTGTTTCAAGTCAGAGCTCAACTGGAGAGGACTTCAAGTGCAAAGCTTGATGAGATGCTTAGCAATCAGAAATCTGCTTCAGATCGAACAGGCTTAAGGTATGGTATTTCTTTCTCTAATACTGCTTCTACTAGTAATACTGTTTTTGTTTCTCCTGCTAATAACACTGAAATTGAGAACACTGATGTTAAAATTGAATTAGCTAGGGAGAACTTAGACAAGGGTAAATCTATCTTAGGAGCACCCCCTAAGCAAGATAAGAAAGATGCTAAAAACCCTAGGGCTAAGAAGGCTAACTCTTAAAAGCCTAAACAAAAGAAGCAGCATCTCTGTCATCATTATGGAGCTGCCGGTCATACTCGACCAAATTGCTATAAGTGGCTAGTCACTCAACAGAGCAACGGCATGATAGCATCTGGAAGCCAAAATCAGCTTCAATCCTCTCTTGCTCCTCTTGGAGATCTTCTAAAAGCCCTCATGTTCCTTTCGAACTTGAACGGTTTCGATTCTTCCCCCTCACCGCTGGTTCAAGGATTCAATCAAAGGAAAGGTTCTTCCAGGGTGTGGAAGAAAAAGGACTCTAAGTGATTTTATCACTTTCTTCTATTTTCTTGTTTTTGTTTGTTGCATTACTTGTGTGTTTTGCATTTTTGTTTGAGTCAGTCTAGTTTTATGCTTTGTTTGTTTAACATGTTTTTGTGTGTTTACTTTCAGTTTTGTTTATTTTGTTTTTGATATAAAAATAAAAATAAATTGAAAAATCAGAAAAATACAAAAACAGTGTGTGTTTTGTGTACTTTGGTACTTGTGTACCTTGGATGGTCAATGAAACAGAGTTTTCTAAACTTTGTATCTCTTGTAGCTTAGATGAGCATCTCTATGCACAACTAAGCAAGTGAGCTTTGTGGCTCTTGTTTGTGATGAGTAAGATTAAGTTATCTCTTAAAACTTAACACTCATATCACTCTTTTTGACGGGTAGGACTAGAAAATCCTAAGAGAAAGGCATAAATGACCATCTCACCACTGTTGCCCGCCAATCATAGTATGACACCTGTATGCTTCGGCATAGCAAAAGTGCAGTGTCATAGACACCTGTATGCTTCGGCATAGCAAAAGTGCAGTGTCAAAGACATCCGTATGCTTCGGCATAGCAAAAGTGCAATGTCTATGCTTAACATGTTGGGTATTTCTTTTCTCTCTTTTTATGCCCATGCATGATATGCTTAAAAGAAAATATGCAAAGAAAATAAAAAGCAAAAAGATTAAAATGCTTTAAATATGATTGCAAGCGTGTTTTCTAGGAGATGTGGGAGTTATAAGATGTACCTCAAAGGTGATAGTCCCCATCAAACAGTTATGATTGTGTGTGAGTTAAAGTTATTTTCTCATATCTCAGATCGTCAAAACATGTGTACACATATGCAATCTTGTGATGTTTTTCACACACAACACGCAATATTCTTTGCTACTTTTGATACATGTGCAGGTACAATGTGATTTGGCCATCACAAGTTTTTACATGTGCTAATGTATGCTCACTAAACTGTCTTGACTTGTTTTTGAAAAATAAAATTGGTTAGACTTGTTTAGTGTGTGTGTGTGTGTTTCTGAGGATCCATGTGCTTAAAACTTCTATTGAGAGATGTTTTTGAGAGCTTAATATGTTGATTGGATCATTGGTTGAGGTTCATGTTGGATTGCATTCATGTCTGTGTTTTTCACTTCTCGAAAAATTGCTTTTTAAAGATGGCTCGACACCTCTTCGACACCTCATCGATACCTGGTTATCTGTCGAGCTTCTCAAGCCTTTTTCTTATCGCAATCTCGACAGCTCTTCGACACCTGATGGATCGATCGAGAAAACTCCTGTCTCCTCGATACCTTTTCGATACCTTGTCGATCGATCAAGCTTCTGTTATTGGTTCTGGTGTTCATTCCTCGACACCTTCTCGACACCTTCAGCTGTCGAAGGCCATTTCCTCGATACCTTCCTCGACAGCTTCCTCAATACCTCTCGACACCTCAGCTGTCGAGATTTACTGAGGTATCTATTTAAGGCTCTGTCGCGATTCTTCTCTCATTTCTCTCGATCTCTCTCGATCTGTCCGTGGCGGTTCCTCTCCCAAACTTGTTTTTCTCACTCCAAACCTCCAACCCACTTGGATCTTGACCATTCCTTGCTTTTAATCACTTGGTAAGATCACTTTTCCCTTCCTTTTTCATGCATTTCATGTTTTGAAACTTAGGTTTTGGGGTTTTTGAAAATTTTTGGGGTTTTTCAAAATTAATGAGTTTTTCTTGAAATTTTGGGTTGGGTTTTCACTTAAATGTTTTCAAAATGTCATACATTGCATTTTATGTGCATTAGAATGGTATTTACATGCATTTAGATGTGTGTTCTATGTTTGTGTGCTGCTAGGATTGGATTGGGCTGAGCCCATGATGTTTTTCCTTTGCATGTCACATGTTCATGCATTCCCCATGCATACGTACTCATTGTTCAGTATATCTGTTATATATGAACTGTTTTGGGACTTTTCTGATTGTCTCCCTCTCTATCTATTTCTCATTCTTTTACGTTAGTAGTGTCTATGGCACCCAAACGTAAATCCACTCCGGCTCGGAACCCTTTGCGTTCTGGAGCTTCTTTATCTTCTGATTCTGCACCTCTTAACCTTCGGTTCCGTGATGGAGATGCCCACAAGGCATTTTCAGAGAACTTTTCTCGACGAGGTGTTCATTCGGAATGCCAAGTCATTTTGGCGGACTTCGCCGACACTGACCTTCCCTCTGTCATTCACAGTAAGGGATGGGAGTCACTGTGTGACGTCCCGATCACTTGTCCTCTCGTGCTCATTTAGGAGTTCTACTCCAACATGCACGGGATAGATCGTTCAGTACCTCTCTTTTTCACTCGCGTTCGAGGTACGCGCATCCCTGTTACACCGCAGCTAGTTGCAGATGTACTTAGGGTTCCGAGGATAGAGTTTCCTGACTATCCTTCTTGTGAGCGTCTGAGGACTGTGTCCAAAGATGAGCTCATCTCTGCTTTTTATGAGCGCCCTGCTGATTGGGGTGAACATCAGTACACATCATGTAGGCCTTTTGCTAAAGGTCCTAGATTCTTAAACATGGTGATGACTTTTGTGCTCCATCCACTCTCTCACTACAACTCTATCACAGAGCCTCGTGCTCGATTTTTGTTGTCTCTTCTTGAGCATCTGACTATAGATTTCACTTCTCATTTCATTCTTTCTATCATAGATGTTCATTTAGATTTGGCGTCCCGTGATAAGCTCATCTTTCCTTCTGCTATCACGAGGATCTTACGCCATTTCTCTATCCCCTTTCCTGTGTCGGACCACTTCACACACATCTGTGCCATAGATGCTGCTACCGTAAAACGTAGTGAGGCTCAGTTTAGGTCGAGACATACGGATTCCACTCCTCCCTCCGGTTTAGCTCCATCCAGATCTGCTCCATCCACATCTGCTCCTTCCTCTACGAGCGATTTATCTCTCGGAGACATCATGGCACAGCTGCAGTGCATGGATGCTCGCCTCGATACACTCTCCTTTGAGTTGTATCAGGTGAATGTTCGTGTTGGTCCTATTGCACGACGGCAGGCGACCATGGGTGGTTTTGCTCTAGAGGCTACTCCTTTACCACCTTCTCCAGCGGCTTCAGACTCTGAGGATGATGATGATGATGATGATGATGCTTCGGACGATGATGATGGAGATGCTAGCTCTACTGATGAGATGTCTACATGACACTCTACCCTTTGTCACTCGTGACAAAAAGGGGGAGTAGTTTTGGGTTATGAGAGTAGTCATCTTAGAGGGAGAGTTAGTATAGGACATTTTTGATAGGGGGAGTGTTGATATTTTTGAGGGATGTAGTGAGGTTATGATGTATCTTTTCTTTTCTATCCTTTATAGATACATTATTCTTGTATATGAGGTCTTGTGACCAGTTTTACATACATTGTACTTATTTTCTCTATATGTGGATGTATGTTTCTTTCACCTCTCTCTTCATGTGTTGTTTCTTCTCTATCTTTATACACATGTTCTTTATACTTGTATGCAATCTATTATTTCTGTTTCACATTAAGATGCCTTGATGAGTTTTGTTTAAAGTGTTTCAGAAATACAGGTTGTCAAAGTCTACTTGCCATAAACTCTCTCCTTGCAAAGTTTTTCAAGAGTTTATGTTAGGATAGATTTTATTGTATTCAACAAGTGAGTATGAGTTGAGTGATTTATGACTTCTCTCATATGTTCATTTGTTTGTTATGGTTTTGTCACGGATTGCCAAAGGGGGAGATTGTTAGGACATATGTGTGTTCACTTGTTAAGAACATATGTCACTTATTTATGTAAATTGGCTAATCCTTTTGACAAAACGCACTCTACTTGTAATTGGGTAGTTCTAGGTGTTTTCAATACTTCAAGAAACAAGGTTTCAAGGTCAAGTGTTGAAGTCATCAAGTCTGTCCAAGAAAAAGCAAGCTGAAGTGCAATTTCATTAAAGCTCGACACCTGCTCGATAGCTACCTCGACACCTTCTATCTGTCGAGATTTATAATTTCAGATTTTCTGATATGATTTTCTTGGGATCCGTGAATATGCTTTTGAGCTTTCTTTTCTTCTAACCCTAAACATATAAAAGGATTGTTTTAAGAGCCGTCAAATTGTACACAAGTTGCAAAAGCATTGAGCAATCTCTGTTCAAGCAAATTGTGATCAAAAGACAAAGTTCTTGACCTAGTTCATCTTCTCTGAAGAAGTTGCTGTGTATTTGCACCAAAGGGTTTTGTGACCAAGCATCTTCCTGATCTTCATCGTGTATGATGAACTGAAGAACTTTGCAGCCAACCTCTCCTTCTAAGTTGGTGTTTGAAGTCGCGTACTAGGATCCGCGCATTGGTTAGTCACGTACTTGGGAGCCGTGCATCAAAGGTGGAAATTGTCACTACAGATCAAGTCCAATTGGGTATTGGGGTAAGGGTTCAACTGTAGGTTGGTAAGGTACTTGGGATTCCTTTACTTGTAACCGTTTGATTTGATAATAGTGGAGTTTCGGGAGTGGTGACCTAAAAATCACCCGGTGGGGTTTTTGTCGCAAGGGTTTTCCCCATTCGTAAACAAATCACCGTGTTATTTATTTTCCACTGCTTAATTAGTTTATTGGTGATTTGTTTGTGCTTCCACGCGTTTGCATGATTAATTGATTAATTAACAACTTGGCTAATTAATTAATTGGTTTAATCACAAGGGGTCATTCAGATTGTGGCCTATCAAAACGGTAAAGATTAAGGGAAGAGAGATGCCAACACAAAGATAACACGGCGATGTGTTATCGAAGAGGAAACCGAAGTCCTCGACGTAAAACCTCTCCGCCGCCCTCCAGGCGGTCAATAATCCACTAGAAAATGTAGTTGGGATACATGAACAGCAATAGACCCTCCAAGCCTAATCTACCCAGTGTACCTAAGCCCTCCAAGCTTCTTGCTCCAATGAGGTTGCGCCGAACCTTTTTCTTCTCTAGCTTACCGAATTTCGCTATAACCCATAGCATCAACCAATAACTATTAGTTCCTTCCAAACTGCTTCCCTAAGCACCAAAAGACCTTCTCACAGACTTAGGTCCGGTGAGAAAAGGATTTGGTCAAGAACGTCTCAAGGATGTAACAATGGAGAGGGTGAGAGTAGAGGAATTTGAAGAGTCTCTATGTGAAGATTATGGATGAATCAATCTTGTTTTTCTCTAGAGTTTCTCTCTCAAAATTCTCTCTGGAAGCTCTCTTCATTTCGTGGGTTTAAGGGGTATTTATACTTGGGTGAGAAAGGAATGTGAAGAGTCAGTTTTTCCCAAACAGGGTTGGTTGGCGGCTTGGCCTTGCGACTTGACTGAGTCGCGAGTTCAAGCCGCGAGATAACAGAACGGCCAAGCTGGACCTTTTGTCCTGTAGTGCACCAGCTGGCGTGACTATTCATCTTCTCGCACGCTTCACTCATGTGCTGCAGTTGGCGGCTTGCTAGTCGTGAGTCACCCGCGAATCCCCGTATCCTTGCACAAACTTGAGCATTTCTTCACACTCTCTCACTCACTACCCTGACATGAATCCCACCTAAATACAGGGTTTCTAAGTGCTGAAATACAAGCAAATTGGCACGGAATAAAGCCAACAAGATGGTTGATTAAATTCAACCTTACAATCATGCATTCATAAGCTCATTCATAATGCCATAGGTGCTGAGTTGTTGCAAGGTAAGTAAAGGTAAGTCATGCATTCATATGTACATGCATATATTTATTTATGAGCTTTATCCTTCTTTGATGAAATATATATATATATATATATATACAATGCTTTTAATGATGACATGATATGCTTGCTACCTATATCCTTGCTTCGATTTCATGGTACATGTGCTGCTTAGTTTAAGATGATACGTTATGCCATGATTAGATGAATGTTAGGATGACGTGATGAAATATGCTAGATGAATGATAGGTTATTTGATTAGATGTGTGGTAGTCTTTGTTTGTGAACATGATAGATGTAAGGTTAGGGATGTTTGATGCATGTTGATTGTTAGATGCATGATTAGTGGGTGTGGGAGTTAGATACAAGCATTGAGTGTGCCTTTAATAGGGTTAAGACATAATGATGGGAAACGAACCTTAGGGTTGGGCAATTTTGTACAGGTACAATCCAGAAGTAAGTGATCAATGAACATCACACAGTCAAAAATAACTGTCATTGTGACACTATACCATGGGCATGATATGTGCAGAGCAGCACAGGCAAGAAACACAACTCAGAGCACAAACTCTAACCAGAGAAACTAAAGCATGATACCAATCATATTTAGTATCCTAAAAACAAGATTAACTAAACCCAATATTTTAAGAAAAACCCATGTTCGAACATTGCAAAACACACAATCTCAACAAAATTTCACACAATGAACAAAATACACTCATAAACATGTAAAATAAAGTGAGAAAATAGAAACCCATACCTTTTTCGTGGAGAACGAGGTTGGAGAGAAGATCAACAATGGAGGTTTAGGTTGAGTGCACGGTGTGTTTGGGAGAGGGTTGAAATGGGGAAGACAGTGAACAGTCACACAAATTTGAGGGAAAACTGAAAAGTTTTGAAAAACTGTCTTTAAAGCACAAAACACGCAATTTTCGCGACTGGATCAAGTTGCCAGTCAGTCGCCAGGGTAAGCCGCGAAACACTTTGAAAACAAGATTCTTGAAAAATCTTCTAAGTGTTTTTCGTGACTGGTAGGTCTATCTGCGAGAGAGTCGCGAGGTGAGCTGCGAAAATCTCTGTGTACTTCTCGTGACTGGACCTTCCATCTGCGAACAAGTCGCCACACTAAGCCGCGAGAATCATAAAAACTCACATTTTGAACAATATTCTAAGTATTTTTCGCGACTAGGGCATTTACTCGCCAGTGAGACGCCAGTGAGTCGCGAAAACCTTCTGAGTAAAGTTCGCGACTGGGGCATACGGCTGGACCAACCCGCGATTGAGTCGCCAAAACAGGACAACATTGTTTTTGAAATTTTGACAACTTTTGTAAAAGAAAAATACTTTCCAAAAACAGCTAAAACACTCAAAAATCTTTTTGTGTTTGATCAACAAAGATTGAGCATGTGAAAACACATTTAATCAAGTACAATCACACAAATGAATATGGCATTCATTGAACATAGACATGTGTGATGTGTGTGGATATCAGAAATGAGATAGTCCTTAGTCTAATGTGAAGCTTCAATGATCAATTCAACCAAGACATACACAATTAGCACTAGATAATGTGACCCATCTCAGTTATAGAAATATGCATATATGACCTCCCACATAAACTTGATAACATTATCTTTGACGCTTTTCATTTGGCTCCATGTTCAACATATCATTTGATCTTTTTGAATCAACACATCTCATTGTGAGATCAATGCCTGGAATTTTTTATATTTCACTTTGATGAGTTAGCCTTTGGCTTTTTGGGCATCATACAATTTATTTTAGGTCGCTTTCACTTTTTCCTAGTCAAATACTAGTGTGTACGATAGGCTTTTGCAGCTCAATAGCTCTTTTCATTTGGAGATTTACATTTGGTGAGCTCTTTTAAGCAAAAACAACAAAATAAAAAATGGGAAGATATATAGGCACAAGTCTATGCATGTCTCAAGATCAACAAAACCATTCACTAATCATTCATGGTAAGTTTGAAGATCTATTTACAATAGTCACATAGATTTCAAGATTTCTTCCACAATGATATGAGTGCATAGGGAACAAGCTAGGCTCGTAGATGCACAAAGCCATTAGTACAAAGGTACAAGGCAAAACATGTTTTGAGACAAAAACTCAACAAAGTCGATCAAACTTTTTGGATTTTCTACTTTTTTATGTGTTTCTGGATTTTTGACATAAAAGTATGAAAAGATTGATAAAAAACAACAATGTAAAAACATTTAAAAAGAAACAAATAAAACAACCAAACAATTTTTCAACTCAAACACGCAAAAAGCACACAACCAAGCATATTCACAAAACATAGGAAGTATTAATGCATGGACATGTTGTAATGCTTATGCATGAGTACCCCTCTTCACCCACACGTCACGTGCGTTTGGGGTGATATCCCTATAGGATTGGGTACGAGAGTTGGGACTTTCAAACCTTCTAGTGAAGCTTTCCAAGCAAGTGGTGAATGCACCAATCATCTTCATCATGTCCATCACACCGGGATCACCATTTCAACCTCTTGATGGCTCAACAGCCCAAGTCCTCTTGTCATTTCTTGGTCCTCTTGACCTTTGATCAGATGCATTCTTCAATGCTCTAAGCTTATGGCAATTCTGTTTGGTATGTCCTTGCAATCTGCAATGGTGACATAAATGATTTGTTCTAGGACCCCGTTGTAATCTTGGAAGTGATCTTCCTCTAGCTTCACGTCTGGCTTCTGATTGATTACGGAACTTATTTGACACCCGTTGATTAGCCACATTCTTCTTCATTTCAACCTTAACTTTCTCAGGAATAGAGTCAGCCACTACAGGTTCTTTGGCTTGTACAAACTTCACTTCTTTGCTGACACTGGCCAATGAGCTATTCCCTTCGGTATATCCCAACCCGGACTTGTCTGAGAAATTTTTTTGAGATGAAATAACATCATCTAGCTTCTTAGTGGAGAGCCTCTCTATCTTGGCATTAGCTTGCACTACCTCTTGCACAAGAAATCTCACTTTTGTGTAAGCCTCTAACAGCTCTCCATTCAGCCTTTCTATCTCACACTTGGCCTCCTTATGTCACACTAGGAGACTTCGATAGTCCTCCTCTGCTTCTTCATCTTCTTCACAGCCGCCTTGGCCACACGTGCATATTCTCCTGATTTCTCCAGGAGTGAATTGAAGTTTTCTTGAAGACCCCCTGTACTCTCATCTTCTTCAACATCTGACTCTTCTACAATTCCCATTGATTCCTCATCACTATGCTCCCCAAGCTCTTGTACAAGCAAATTCAAGTCCTCCAAAGACTCAACATGAGCAATAGTCATAAAAGCGGAGTAATTTCCTTCTCCGTCACAGCTTTCCTCAGAATCATAATTGGATGAATCTGAGTTACTAAGAGTTGTGGCATACGCCTTGCCCTTCGATTTCAAAGAATTGGGACATTCCTTTTTGAAGTGTCCATGCCCGTTGCACTTGAAGCAAGTGATTCCTTGTGAAGATTGGTATTCCTTTCCATCTTTCTTCTTGAATTCCCTTCTTTCCTTTCCAGAACTTTGGAATTTCCCTTTATCACCAAATTTTCCATTGTTCTTGAATTTCAAGAATTTTCAGAAATTCTTTGCCAAATATGCCACATCTTTATCAACAATATCCTCATCCGAAGAGTCGTGAGCTTTGACCCTTTCATTAATTGTCTTAAGAGCAAGAGATTTGCTCTTCCTTTGAGTGGGCAATGACAATTCATAGGTCTGAAGTGAGCCTATTAGTTCTTGGACTTTGATATCATCAAGGTCCTTACTCTCTTCAATCGTTGTCACCTTGGCATGGAAGCTCTTCGGCAACGAACGAAGGATTTTCCTCTCAACTTTAGAGTCCTCCGTTTTCTCCCCTAAATTGAACTTGCCGACGACCACTTTGTTCAACTTGCTATAGAAAGAGTCAAAGGACTCATCCTCACTCATTTTGAGCTCCTCAAACTGAGTGGTCAGCATCTGCAGCTTGGTGTCCTTTACTTTCTTCGTTCCTTCATAAGTTGTCTCCAGTATTTCCCATGCCTCCTTGGCAACAATGATGTGTGAAATCTTGTGAAATTCTTCTGGAGAAACACCACAGAAAATGGCATTCAAGGCTTTATTGTTAGCGTTAGTTACTGCAAGAGTTGCCTTATCCTAAGTGGATTTAGCAGCCTCCGGCCTAGTCCAACCTACTTCTTTAGCATCCCAAACATTATCATCAATAGAACACAAGAATGCCCTCATTCGGACTTTCCAAAAAGCATAGTTATTACCATCAAAAAATGGTAGAACATTTAAAGATTGAGACTAGTCCATCTCAATATGGGGTCAAGGATCGCACTAAGGTGTTTAACCACAAAGAGTGCACCTGCTCTGATACCATTAAATGTTCAAATAGAGTTGAAAACACTATGAACGTTTAGACCCCCAATTACAAATAATCAATTCAAGCTTATTATCAAACAATAAATGTGCGGAACATGAACATAAACTAATAATAGAATTGATAAACAATCTGAACCAATGAAAATCACATCCACAGCAGAAATTAAAAGGCAAAGATTAAGGGAAGAGAGATGCAAACACAAGGACAACACAACGATGTGTTATCGAAGAGGAAACCGAAGCCCTCGGCGTAAAACCTCTCCACCGCCCTCCAGGCAGTCAATAATCCACTAGAAAATGTAGTTGGGATACATGAACAACAGAAGACCCTCCAAGCCTAATCTACCTAGTGTACCTAAGCCCTCCAAGCTTTTTGCTCCAACGAGGTTACGCAAAACCTATTTCTTCTTTACCTTACCGGATTCCGCTATAGCCCATAGCATCAACCAATAGTCATTGGTCCCTTCCTAATTGCTACCCAAAGCACCAGATAGCCTTCTCACAGATATGGGTATGGTGAGAAAAGGATTTGGGTAAGAACCTCTCAAGGATGTAACAACGGAGAGGGTGAGAGTAGAGGAATTTGAAGAGTCTCTATGTAAAGATTGTGGATGAATCAATCTTGTTTTTCTCTAGGGTTTCTCTCTTAAAATTCTCTTTGGAAGCTCTCTACATTTCATGGGTATAAGGGGTATTTATACTAGGGTGAGAATGGAATGCGAAGAGTCAGGTTTTTCAAAACAGGGCTGGTTGGCGGCTTGGCCTCGTGACTTGACTGAGTCGTGAGTTCAAATCGCGAGATAACAGAACGGCCAGGCTGGGCTTTTTGTCCTGTAGTGCTCCAGCTAGCGTGACTGTTCATCTTCTCGCACGCTTCACTTGTGTGCTGCAGTTGGCGGCTTGCCAGTCGCGAGTCACCCATGAGTCCCAGTCGCGAGTCTCTGCATCCTTGCACAATCTTGAGCATTTCTTCACACTCTCTAACTCACTACCCTTACATGATTCCCACCTAAATACAGGGTTACTAATTGCTAAAATACAAGAAAATTTGGCACGGAATAAAGCCAACAAGATGGTTGATTAAATTCAACCTTACAGACCTTGAGAGGAAGACTACAATATATTCTAGCTAATGGGCCACTTCAAAAGAAATGATGATAATGAAATGAAAAGAGAAGAGCCGAAAGGTGATGTGTATGTTGTAAGCCCATGTTGGAGACAAAAGGTTGAAAATCTTTGAGCATATTCTAATGAAAGCCCATGAAAGTAAGATGAGAGTATTTCTATAAATGGACCATACCCTTAGACTTAAAGATTTTTCTAAGAATACCTAAAAAAACAAAAGGAACCTTTTAATTGGGACATGAACTTAATAAAAGTGGGACTTCTTTTCAGGCTCCATTGCACAACTAAAGTCAAGAAAACACGCCCCTACTCCAATTTGGGTTCGAGAAGAGAATGGAAGGTGTTTGGTCAAGATTGATGACGCACATCAAGAAGAAGAGTTCCAAGTAAGGGAACCTTCTCAAGCAACAATGGCTGCTCCAATTAGTGATGAAATTGCACAAAAGATATTCAAGGCAATGGAAGAACAAAGTGATGCTCTCAAAATGATGGGGAATCACTAAGCTTTCCAAGTTGAAGAAGCCCCCACGTGTAGAGGTTCTCGATGAGAAAGAATGAGAAGATTGGCTGAAAGGGACAAAGCTGATTATGAAAGGAACAAATAATTTGAGAAACTCACGGTGGAAACCATAGCATGAAGAAAATGCAACTAACCTTTCACAAGGACTAAGGGATGGATGATTGTCTCTATGACATGGAGGGCATAAGCTCCAAAACTCCCATTGCACTACCTCCAAAGTTCAAGATTTTTGATGCAAAAAAATTTGATGGAACTGGAGACCCAAAATAACATGTTAGAAGGTATCTAAGCATTGCTGAAATGAAGGGATTGGATGAGAAGCAAACTTTGCATGCATTTCCTCTCTCAGTCACAGGAGGTGTATCAAAATGGTATTATAGTTTGGATCCTAGCAAGACTAAGGTATGGAATGAGCTAGTGGAGTTGTTTATGGATTAATTCATCTTCAATACCATGATTGATTTAACCTTAAGATATTTGGAGACCACTAAGCAAGGGGTGGGGGAAACATTTTCCGAATACATGACAAGGTGAAAGGGAAAGGCATCTAGGATGGTTAATAGGCCAAATGAGAAAGATCAAGTCAACATGATTGTCATTGCCTATTAGTTCTTTTGGAGAGTAGTGTGATTGTGGAACTAGGATAGAGGATGCCATCAACAATGGAAAATTAGAGAAGGGTAAGAGCAACTACCTCTAAAGCTCTCAATCCCTTGAATGTAACTGCCATCATACCTGACCCAGCCCTAACCTACCCAAAATTCACAAAGAAGACCTGCCGAGAATTTTCTGACCTAGGAATGATCCTTGCCCTAGCATATGAGAACTTATGAGTATTGTCACTTTCATTAGAAATCTAGCCATAAGATCGACAATTGCTTCTGTCTCAAACACGAGATACAAGACCTCATAAACAATGGAATCCTCCCAAATCTCAATATCATCACCAAGCCTAGCATTAGGAAGAACCCTTTGCCTGATTATCATAAAGCTCCTCCTCCATATCGGAATTAGGCGCAAATTGATGAGATTGAATGGGATTGTTCAAAGTTGATAGAGACCGTGGAAGTTAATACCGTAAAAGTCCAAGGAATATGGGATGAAAAAGATGAGATTTTGAAGAATGTGGTGGCTATGTGGGGAATACTCCCCAAAGGAATGACCAAGCTAAAGAAATGAGTCATAGAGGACAATATGGCCAACATTACTAGGAGTGTGAAATACTATAAACCATCCTTTTTGGAGAAGGATCATCCTAGTAGAGACATAGAAGAAGGGTCCAAACCCATGGACCTTAAAGAGAAAAAGGAAGAAGATTGAGTATTGACTTGATTGTAGAAAACCCAAGCTCATGTATCGGCATGGGGCTTGCTTATGGCTTCTCACGGGAAGTACTATCTCTTATAGGAGTTGAGGCCCTATCTCATCCTTTTCTTGCCTTTTCCAATGAAGAAATTCCTCCCGAAAGAGCCACTCATACTAGACCTCTACAAATCACCGTCAAATGCATGGGCACTAAGGTCCCTATGGTATTAATTGATAATGGATCCGCATTGAATGTATGTCCTTTTAGGACCACCCTTACCATTGGATTAGATGTGGAAACAATGTTAGGACATATGTGAATCATGTTAGGAACATATGTCAATATAGAATTGGCTAATCCTTTGACAAAATGCACTTTACTTGTAATTGAGTAGATCTAGGATGTGTTTAATACTTCAAGGAGCAAGGTTTCAAGTCCAAGTGTTAAAGCCATGCAAATCTATCCAAGAATCAAATGAAGAAGTGCTAGATTTTAAAGCTCGACAGCTAGTATCTATCGAGGTTTAAAAAGCTGTTTCAGCCCTATGCTCGACAGTTGCTCGACAGATAGGGTATCTATCGAGGTTTAAGAAAATTAGATTTTCAGTTCTGATTTTCATCCAATCTATGTATAGATGTTTGGGCTTTCTTTTCTCACAGCCCTAAACATATATAAGGATTGTTTTAAGGGCCGTCACAGCTGATGTAACTCAATGCAAAAGTTTTCCACAAGCATATTGTGAACCGGAGACATATGCCCTAGTTCATCTTTCTCTTCAAGAAGCTGCTGTGTTTATACACCATAGGGTTTTGTAACCAAGGAGCTTCGTGATCTTCATCGTGTTGATGAACTAAAGAACTTTGCAGCCAACATCCTTCTCAAGTTGGTGAGTAAGCCGCGTACTGAGTTCCGTGCATTAAATTGGTTAGTCACGTACTAGGAGCCGTGCATTGGAAGGAGAGATTGTCACTACAGAACAAGTCCAATTGGGTATTGGAGTAAGGGTTCAACTATAGGATGGTGTAAGGTATTGGAATTCCTTTACTTGTAACCGCTTGTTGTGATAATAGTGGATTCTCGGGAGTGGTGACCTTAAAATCACTCGGTGGAGTTTTTGCCGTGTAGGTTTTCCCCATTCATAAACAAATCATTGTGTCAATTTATTTTCCATTGCATTTTATCTTAGTTGGTGATTTGTTTGTGCTACCACGCTTATTGCATGCAAATTGAATTAATTAATTGGTTAATTCATCACAAGAGGTCAATACATTTTTGGCCTATCATGTGGTATCAGAGCAGGCACACTTTGATTAGGGTTAATCTTTGTTGTGTGATCCATTGACCCCTGTTTGTCATGGATAAAGGATAGTCTCTCATTATACCTTCTTTATTTGATGGAACTAACTATGCATACTGGAAAGTACGCATGAAAGCTTTCTTGCAGTCATTAGATGAGAAAGTGTGGCAAGCTGTGGAGATCGGCAGGACCAAGCCGAAAGAAGCGCCTACTGATTGGGATGATGCTAAGATCAAGGTAGCAAATTTCAACAGCAGGGCATTGAATGCATTATTCAGTGCAGTCACGAATGAAGAGTTCAAGAAGATATCCTCTATTGAAATTGCTAAGGAAGCATGGACCATCCTCCAGACAACCTATAAAGGAACTAAGGTTGTCAAGGATTTTAAGCTTCAGAGACTTATTACAAGCTTCGAAGAGATTAAGATGGAAGGGGATGAGTCATTTGATGAGTTCTATGCCAAGCTCAAGGACATAGTGAACTCAGCCTTTAATCTTGGGGAAACCATTCCTGAATCCAAGATTGTTAGAAAGGTGCTCAAATCTCTGCCCGAGAGATTTCATGCTAAGATCACCGCAATTGATGAATCAAAGGATATTGACAAAATTCCTTTGACAGAGCTGGTTGGCAATTTGCAGACCTATGAGTTGGGTTTGACAAGGATAGGGAAATCTAGTAAGGGAAAGAACATGGCATTGAAGGCCAAGAGCAGTGACACTGATGAGTCTTCAGATGATGAAGATTCTAAGATGAAATCCTATATCACTCGGCAATTCAAAAAGTTTATAAAGAATGCCAAAGCTAAAGGATTTGACAAAGATCGCAAGCAGTCCAACTTGTCTTAGTTCAAGAACCAGGACAAAGGAAAGACGGATGCTAGGGATAGTGGTTAGTACACTGTTCCCTCAGGACCAAAATGCTTTAGGTGTCAAGGCTTCGGTCACATGAAACAAAAGTGCCCTACGTATCTCAAAACCATTGGGAAGAGCAAGACACTTGCTACTACGTTGAGCGACACCGAGCTTGGGGATGATTTTGATAATGAGGATGATGGAATCCTAAATGCCTTCACTGCCACTGTAAATCCTACTGAGGGGATTGTTGAAGACATGGATGATGAAGAGGACTTGGTGGACTCTAAGTTCGAGAAAATGGATGATCAAGATGATATCCATATAGCCTATGAAAAGTTGTATAAGGTTTCTGAGAAGCACGAGAAACTATATAGGCTGGCCACTAAGAAGCTGAGTGATTTGGAACTTGATCGAGAAGAGCTTTCCACAAAGTTTGATGAAGCCAATCAGACCATTGGAGCACTGCGATTTGAGAACAACTTACTGGCCGAGAAGACCAAGAAACTTGAGGCAGAGCTGTTCCAAGTTAGAGCTCAGTTGGAAAGGACTTCAAGTGTAAAGCTTTGACACCCAAAGCACTTTGGTCCTGAGGGAATAGTGTACTGACTGCCATCCCTAGCATCCTTCTTTCCTTTGTCTTGGTTCTTGAGCTGAAACAAACTGGATTGCTTGCGGTCTTTATCAAATCCTCTTGTATTGTCATTCTTCATGAACTTTTTGAACTACCTTGTGATATAGGATTTCATTTTAGTATCTTCATGATCTGAAGACTCATCAATATCACTGCTTTTGACCTTTAGTGCCATGCTCTTATCTCGCTATATGAAGAAACATTTTCACCAGTAGTGACGCTTAAATCTATCATAATTCTCTTATCCATTGCTGCTCATCATGACTATGAGATTTGACAAATGGATGTTAAGACTGCATTTCTTAATGGCAATTTTGAAGAAGAAATCTATATGATGCAACTAGAAGGTTTCATAACCAAGAACATATGGAATGCAAGTTAAAAATGTCCATTTATGGACTTAAGCAAGCATTTAGGTTATGGAACATCAGATTTGATCAAGCAATCAAGTCATTTGGTTTTGAACAAAATCTTGATGAACCATGTGTGTACAAAAGACATCGAGATAAAGTAGTAATGCTCCTAGTACTTTATGTTGATAATATTCTACTCATTGGAAATGATGTAGGGGTAATGTCTTCAGTAAAGGTTTAGTTGTCAAGCCAATTTGATATGAAGGACTTGGGTGAAGCTAACTTTATTCTAGGGATTAAGCTTTGGCGAGATCGTAAGAATAAGATGTTAGGCATGTCACAAGCTGGATATATAGATAAGGTTTTAGAACAGTTTAGCATGCAAAACTCCAAGAAAGGATTACTTCCTTTCAGACATGGAGTTCCTCTGTCTGATGACCAAATGCCTAAGACTCTTGAGGAAGAAAATATGATGAGACAAATTCCTTATGCTTCTGTAGTGGGAAGTCTCATGTATGCCATGCTTTGTACTAGAGTAAATATTTGTTATTCAGTAGGCATGGTCAGCCAATATCAATCAAATCCAGGACCAAAACATTGGCAAGCTGTAAAGCATATTCTCAAGTATCTATGGAGAACGAGAAATTATATGCTTGTTTACCAGTGTGAGGATTTGATTCCTATTGGCTACATAGATTCAGATTTTCGATCAGATCTTGATTTCAGAAAGTCCACTTCAGGTTTTGTATTCACCTTGGGAGGTGGAGCCATAAGTTGGAGGAGTGTCAAGCAATCTTGCATTGCCGACTCCACCATGGAAGCTGAATATGTTGCTGCTTGTGAAGCGGCAAAAGAAGCTGTTTGGCTCAAGAAATTCCTTTTTGGTCTTGGTGTTGTGAGAATGGAGCAAGTAGTACCTATCACATTGTTTTATGACAATAGTGGAGTGGTTGCACAATCCAAAGATCCAAGGAATCACAAGAAAGGAAAGCACATTGAAAGAAAGTACCACATCATTTGAGACATTATTGCTCGAGGAGATGTAGTAGTAGCAAAGATTGATAGTGCAAACAATCTAGTGGATCCATTTACCAAAGCCTTTCCCCAAAGGACTTTTGAGTCACACTTGGAGGAAATGGGAGTTAGATTAGTGCACAATAGTCTTTAGGGCAAGTGAGAGATTGTTAGGATTAGTGCCCTTAAATCCTATTGTATGATGCTATGTATGACATTATGTATGACTTAATGTTGTTATTAATAAAGTCTGAAAGTTTGAATAGCGTTGAAAACACTATGAACGTTTAGACCCCCAATTACAAATTATCAATTCAAGCTTATTATCAAACAATTAATGTGCGGAACATGAACATAAGCCAAACACAGAATTGATAAACAATCTTAGCCAATTATAATCACATCCACAACAGAAAATAAAAGGCAAAGATAAAGGGAAGAGAGATGCAAACACAAGAACAACACGCAATGTGTTATCGAAGAGGAAACCGAAGCCCTCAGCGTAAAACCTCTCCACCGCCCTCCAAGCGGTCAATAATCCACTAGAAAATGTAGTTGGGATACATGAACAACAATAGACCCTCCAAGCCTAATCTACCCAGGTACCTAAGCCCTCCAAGCTTCTTGCTCCAACGAGGTTGCGCCAAACCTTTTTCTTCTCTAGCTTACCGGATTCCGCTATAGCCCATAGCATCAACCAATAACCATTGGTCCCTTCCAAATTGCTTCCCTTAGCACCTAAAGACCTTCTCACAGACGTGGGTGTGGTGAGAAAAGGATTTGGTCAAGAACCTCTCAAGGATGTATCAATGGAAAGGAAGAGAGTAGAGGAATTTGAAGAGTCTCTTAGTGAGGCAATCTTGTTTTTCTCTAGGGTTTCTCTCAAAATTCTCTCTAGAAGCTCTCTACATTTCGTGGGTATAAGGGTCTATATATAGTGGTGTGTGTTTGGAATATGAAGAGACAGTTTTTCCCAAACAGGGTAAATTGGCAGCTTGGCCTCGCGACTGGTCTAAGTCGCGAGTTCAAGCCGCGAGATAACGGCCTGGCCAGCCTGGGACTTTTGTCCTGTAGTGCGACAGCTGGCGTGACCCTTCACCTCCCCACATGCTTCTCACGTGTGTTGAAGTTGGCGGCTTGCTAGTCACGAGTCAGCCATGAGTTCTAGCCACAAGTCCCTGCTTCTTTGCACAAACTTGAGCATATCTTCACACTCTCTCACACACTACCCTTACATGAATCACACCTAAATACATGGTTACTAAGTGCTAAATTACAAGCTAATTGGCACGGAATAAAGCCAACAAGATGGTTGATAAAATTCAACCTTACAATCTCCCCCTTTGGCTATTCCGTGACAAAACCCTATAACAAACTCTAGACTTAACACGTGAGTTGGGAACAGTTGGAAAACTCACTCACACCTAACTCTAGAATCTGTGAAGCTCTTGAACCATAAGAACAAGTATCTCCTGAAATACAACAACACAATAAGTTCATTGTATGCAGAAAACTTGTAATGCATATGGAGCAAGCACAATGCAATCAAGCAAAATGGAATAAAGCAATAGACCATGGCATGACCAAACATCCAATCACTATACAATAGTGATCACAATGCTCATTCTCAGAAGGAATGAACATCCGGACATGCAAGCAAATAAACTCAATTGCAGAGTATCATTTGCATGTCCAACACTCAACCAATGCATAAAACATATATGCATCTAGGAATAAGATCCTACAAGGGCACAAGAGTGATGTACTTAAAAGAAAAATGCATGACATTTAACAGCAAGTACTAAAAACCTTAAAAGCTTACAAAAGCAACAGGTACGCACATAAACTAAGAACCTTAAAAACCTACAGAGGTACCAGGTACAAACAAAAAAGAGTACTGAATAACATATGAAATAAATATATACCAGAACCAATTAACCATAGTGTATCAACCACATAAACAAAGCATAAACATTATCCAAAGTATAAACATAAGATAAGACTGAATAGTAAACAAGCAGTTTATAAACACTGTTTTTGACTGCTCCCCCTCAAAATAGCACTTCCCCTCAAGAGTTGCTTCTCAAAAATTCTCCCCCTTTTTGATCGGAATGGCCAAAGGTTCATTGCTGAGTGTTTAAGCTATCAATCTTGGCTGAAAGAATGTCGAGCTGATCCTGTATTGCTGTCATTCTATCAGTATGTTCATTCTGGACCTCTCTGAGTCCATCAATCCTCTCCAGGATGATCTGAAAAGCATCTGGAGGTACCGCTGATGAGGATGAAGCTCTGCTTCTCTTGCTTCTGCTCTTGGGTGTGGATGTCTGTCCCGCAGCCTCAGCTTCAGTCTCCATTGGATCACCTTCTTCTTGGTCACCCTCCTCTTCTTCACCTGGAAGACGACTTTGTATCCTTGTGAGAGTTAATTTGTTTATGGCTGATAGAGGAGTCGTGGGACTGATATCTTGAGGGATTGCAACCCCTTTTGTTCTGAAAATTCTCATGAGAAGACTAGGAAAGATCAGCTTGGGCCTTGAAGTGGTTCTAGTCTTATCCACAATTGTGTCATATATGTGAGAACTTATGTCAATGAAGGTTTTCTCCTTGAGCTCCATGAGGAAGATAGCTCCGGCATTAGTAAGAGTAGTCATCTTTCTTATAGGATATAAATTGAACATCATGATTGTGGTCAGACACCTCATGTCAACTGGGAAGGCATTAGTGTTGAGACACCTCCCTTCTTTAACACCACCAATCTGAGTTTGGACAGTGTCTAAAGATAGCATCCTGCCTTTGTAGTTGGTGAAATCGTGATCTTCCAATCCCTTAAGCCCTAGAACCTCATCAATATCATGTGCATCTATGGTGAACTCACGTCCTCTAATCCAGCAGTTCAACTCATCCTCCCTTATGCTCACATTTGCATAGAATTCCCTTATTAAAGGTTCACAAACTGGAGGTAGGTCACTCAGCAATTTATCCTATCCTCTGCCCTCAAAACACTCTGGAATGAAGGTATCCTTCAAATCTCCTAAATCTACAAATCTTTCCTATATTATGGTACCATTCAAGAAGGAATCTCTGTATCTCTCAAAGTGTTGAACAAACCTAAACAGGTTATGGTCCATTTTTAGCCTTTTGTCAGCCTTCTTAGCAAGAGTCTTCTTCTTTGTAGGTGTAGGAGCCATTTGTAAACAAGCAGAAGAGGCCACAACAAGAACATAACACAATTTGTGGAAATACACACAGATTAGTAACAAATTAGTTGCAAAGGGAGTAACAAAGTGACAGGTCAACACACAGACCAAGCACAGTTGAGAACCAAAAAGGATAACACAAATTAAAACTCAACACCTCAAATAAGTTTAGTTTGTATTGATGCAGACTGAAACAAGCATTAAACAGCTATAAATGGACAGAGTAGACCACATTTAGACACAAGATAGCAAATGTCAATGAGAAATATTCAAGTTATATCCTCAAGATAGAAGCACACACATGATATGGCAACATAAAAACACATCATTATAGATCAAACAAACAAAAATCTCAGACAATTTGAAATACCCAAACTCACATTCAAAGTAAAACACAGAAAACCCCAAACCCACATACTCAAAGGATAGGAAACCTAACAAATATCAAAGCTCAGAACAAGACTAGCACATTGATATTAAAACATGATAGCAAATATATTTAGCAACAAAAGAAATCAACCCCAATTAACCAAAACCAACATTTTAAGCAAACCTATGTTCGAACATAGTATTTCTCAAATTGAAATGGCACCACACAAATCAAGAAAAAAATGTTCAAATCATGAAATATGAAGTGAGGGAAAGAAAACCCATACCTTTTTCTTGAAGATTGGAGAAGAAATGATGCAGAAATGGAGGATTTTCGAAGAAATACTCGGAGTGTTTGAAAGAGAGAAATGGGGAAGACAATGACCAGTCACAAAGTACGAGGGAAAAACTAAAAAAGTTTTAAAAACTAACTTTAAAATGCAAAACACGCATTTTTCGCGATTGGATCAAGTCGCCAGGGTAAGCCTCGAAACACTGTGTGTAAGGTTGAAATTTATCAACCATTCTGTTGGCTTTATTTCGTGCCAATTTGTTTGTAATTTAGCATTTAGTAACCCTGTATTTAGGTGGGAAACTTGTAAGGGTAGTGAGTGAGAGAGTGTGAAGAAATGCTTAAGATTGTGCAAAGAAACAAAGACACGCGACTGGATCTCGCGGGTGACTCGCGGCTTGCAAGTCGCCAGAAGTTGCACACGTGCCAAGCATGTCAGAAGCTGAAGAGTCCCGCCAGCTGTTGCACTACAAGACAAAAGTCCCAGGCTGGCCAGGCCGTTAGCTCGAGCCTTGAACTCGCGACTCAACCCAGTCGCGAGGTCAAGTCGCCAGAATGCCCTGTTTAGGAAAAACTGACGTTTCACATTCCATTCTCATCCTAGTATAAATACCCCTTATTCCCACGAAATGTAGAGAGCTTCCAGAGAGAATTTTGAGAGAGAAACCCTAGAGAAAAACAAGATTTCCTCATCTCCAATCTTCATCTAAAAGACTCTTCAAATTCCTCTACTCTCTTCCTCTCCATTAATACATCCTTGAGAGGTCATTGACCAAATCCTTTTCTCATCACACCCACGTCTGTGAGAAGGTTCATTTGGTGCTAAGGGAAGCAATTTGGAAGGAACCAATATCCATTGGTTAATGCTATGGTTTAGTAGCGGAATCCAGTAAGCTAGAAAAGAAGCTTGGAGGGCTTAGGTACCCGGGTAGATTAGGCTTGGAGGGTCTATTGCTGTTCATGTATCCCAACTACATTTTCTAGTGGATTATTGACCACTTGGAGGGCGGCGGAGAGGTTTTACGCCGAGGGCTTTGGTTTCCTCTGCGATAACACATCGCGTGTTGTCCTTGTGTTTGCATCTCTCTTCCTTTTATCTTTACCATTTAATTACTGCTGTGATTGTGATTATTTATGGTTTAGATTGTTTATTAATTCTGGTATAAACTTGTTATCATTTTCCGCATATACATTGTTTGATATAAAGCTTGAATTGGTATTTTTGTAATTATGGGTCTAAACGTTCATAGTGATTTTAACGTTATTTGAACATTCAATTGGTATCAGAGCAGGTACAATTGTTGTGGTTTTAATACCTGAGTGTGATCCTTGACCCCTTGTTGAGATGGATAGGTCTCAATCTCTTAATGTACCACCATTTTTTGATGGTAATAATTATGCATTTTGGAAAGTCCGTATGAGGGCGTTTCTATGTTCTATTGATAATGCTGTGAGGGATGCTGTTGAGGTTGGTTGGACAAGGCCGGAGGCTGCCAAATCCACTTGGGATAAGGCAGCTCTTGCGGCGGCTAATGCTAACAGTAAAGCCTTGAATGCTATTTTCTGTGGTGTTTCTCCAGAAGAATTTCACAGGATTTCACATATCACCATTGCTAAGGAGGCATGGGAAATTCTGGAGACAACTTATGAGGGGACTAAGAAGGTGAAGGACACCAAACTCCAGATGCTGACCACTCGCTTTGAGGAGCTAAAGATGAGTGAGGATGAGTCTTTTGACTCTTTTTACAGTAAGTTGAACGAGATGGTCGTCAGCAAATTTAACTTGGGAGAAAAGACGGAGGATTCTAAAATTGTAAGGAAGATCCTTCGGTCACTGCCAGAAAGTTTTCGCGCCAAAGTAACGGCCATTGAAGAGAGCAAGGATCTTGACGACATCAAGGTTCAAGAGTTGGTTGGTTCATTACAGACGTATGAATTGTCGCTGCCCACACAGAAGAAGAGCAAATCTCTTGCTCTTAAAACAATTGATGAGAGGGTGGCATCTCATGACCCTTCGGAAGAGGATATAGTAGATAAAGATGTGGCGTACCTTGTAAAGAATTTCCGGAAATTCTTGAAACTTAAGAACGGTGGGAAATTTGGCGACAAAGGAAAATTTCAGAGTTTCGGGAAGGAGAAGAAAGAATTCCGAAGGAAAGATGATAGAGATTCCCAATCTTCTCAAGGAATCACATGTTTCGAGTGTAATGGACATGGACACTTCAAAAAGGAATGTCCCAACTATTTGAAGTCAAAAGAAAAGGTCTATGCTACTACCTTGAGTGATACTGATTCATCAAACTCTGACTCTGAAGATAGCTGTGACGGAGAAGTAAATTACTCCGCATTCATGACCATTGCAAATGTGTAATCCTCGGTGATTTGGGTTCACTTGTGAAGGAGCTTGGCGAACATTCTGATTTGGAATCTATTGGGGTTGTTGAAGAATCAGAGGCTGAAGAAGATGAAGATACATCTAGTCTTCAAAAGAATTACGCCTTACTTCTTGAGAAATCGGGTGAGTATACAAAGGTGGCAAAGGCGGCTGTGAAGCAGGTGAAGAGAGCTGAGGAAGATTACAAAAGTCTGTTGGTACGATACAAGGAGGCAAAGTGTGAGATTGAAGCACTTAATGGTGAGCTATTAGAAGCTTACACAAAAGTAAGATTTCTTGAGCAAGAGGTAGTGCAAGCTCATGCCAAGATAGATAAGGTCTCTTCCAAGAAGCTAGATGATGTTATTTCATCTCAAAAACATGCCTCAGACAAGTCCGGGTTGGGATATACCGGAGGGAGTAGCTCATCAGCCAATGTTATCAAAGAAGTGAAGTTTGTAAAGGCCAAAAAGACGGCTGTGGATAAACCTATTCCTGAGAAAGTAAAGGCTGAGAGGAAGAAGAATGCGGCTGATCAACGGGTGTTTAACAAGTCCCGTAATCAATCAGAAGCCAGATTTGGAGCTAGAGGAAGATCGCTTCCAAGATCACAACAGGGTCCTAGAACGAACTATCTTTGTCACTATTGCGGATTGCAAGGACATACTAGACCCAACTGTCACAAGCTGAGAGCATTCAACAATGCAAGTGCTCCTCGATCAAGAGGAAGGAGAAATGACGAGAGGTCTTGGGGTGGTGAGCAACCAAGAAGTCAAAACCGTGATCCAGGAATGATGGATGTTATGAAGATGATCGATGCCTTCACAAATTGCTCGAAAAGCTTCACAAGAAGGTTTGAAAGTCCTAACTTTCGTACCCAATCCGTCAAGGAAATCACCCCAAACGCACGTGACATGTGGGTGATGAAGGGTACTCATGCATAAGCATTACAACATGTCCATGCATTAATACTTCCCATGTTTGTGAATATGCTTGGTTGTGTGCTTCTTGCTAGTATTTAAGTTGTTATTTTGTTTGTGTGTTTGTCTTTGGTTCAAATGTTTTTACATTGTTATTTATGTTATGTTTTTTATCAATCTTTTACTGCTTTTGTGTCAAAAGTCCAAAAACACATAAAAAGAAGAAAATCCAAAAAGTTTGATCGGTTTTGTTGAGTTTTGTCTCAAAGCATGTTTTGCCTTGTACCTTTGTACTTATGGCTTTGTGCATTTAACGAGCTTAGCTTGTCTCTTATGCATTCATATCATTGTGTAAGAAATTCTGAAATCTATGTGACTGTTGTAAATAGATCTTCAACCTTGTCATGAATGATTAGTGAATGGTTTTGTTGATCTTGAGACATGCATAGACTTGTGCCTATATATCTTCCCACTTTTATTTTATTGCTTTACTCAAAGAGCTCACCAAATGTAAATCTCCAAATGAAAAGAGATATTGAGCTGCAAAAGTCTGTCGCACATACTAGTATTTGACTAGGAAAAAGGGAAAGCGACCAAAATAAAATGTATGATGCCCAAAAGGCCAAAGGCTAACTCATCAAATTGAAATATTAAAATTCCAGGCATCGATCTCACAATGAGATTTGTTTATTCAAAAAGATCAAATGATATGTTGAAAATGGAGCCAAATGAAAAGCTTCAAAGAATTGTACTCAAGTTTATGTGGGAGGTCATATATGCATTCTTCTATAATTGAGAAGGGTCACATTATCTAGTGCTAGTTGTGTATGCCTTAACTGAATTGATCATTGAAGCTTCACATTAGACTAAGGACTATCTCATTTTTGATACCCACACACAACACACAAGTCTATGTTCAATGAATGCCATATTCATTTGTGTGATTGTACTTGATTAAATGTGTTTTCACAAGCTCAATCTTTGTTGATCATACACAAAAATATTTTTGAGTGTTTTAGTTTGTTTTTGGAAAGTGTTTTGCTTTTACAAAAATGTCAAAATTTTCAAAAAACAGTGTTGCCCTGTTTTGGCGACTCAGTCGCGGGTAGGTCCAGTCGCATGATCCAGTCGCGAGCTCACTTCAGAGTTTTTCGCGGCTCACAAGCGAGTCAAGGTCTCAGTCGCGAAAAATACTTAGAAATTTTTTTTCAAAATTTGAGTTTTTATGATTTTCGCTGCTAAGTGTGGTGACTTGTTCGCGGGTGGAAGGTCCAATTGCGAGGGGTACTCAGAGATTTTCGCGACACTTCTCGCGACTATCTCGCGGGTAGACCTTCCAGTCGCGAAAAACACTTAGAAGATTTTTTGAAAATCTAGGTTTCACAGTGTTTCACGGCTTACCATGGCGACTGACTGGTGACTTAATCCAGTCATGAAAAACGCATGTTTTTCAGTTTTTCCCTCGAATTTTAGTGACTGTTCATTGTCTTCCCCATTTCTCTCTCTCAAACACTCCGTGTCTCTCTCTGAAAAAGTTCTCATTTTTGCATCATGTCTTCATCAAACATCAAGAAAAAGGTATGGGTTATTTCTATCTTACTTCACTGTACTTGGTTCAAGTATTTTTTTGTTGTGTGAAGTGTTTCTGTTTTGTTGAGATTTAATGGGTTCGAACTTTGGTTGGGGGTTTGTGAGTTTTGAGTTTTGATGTTCTTGTCTTGCCTTTACTTTGTTTCTCTTTATACATGTGTGTTTTCATGTTTCTGTCTATTGAGAGATTGTGCTATATGTTGTGGTTCATGAATGTGTTGCTCCATTCATATCATGTTCTTGGCATTTTGTCATTTGTGACTTTGTGATACACATTGCCCATTTGGCACTGAGTTGTTACTGTTATTCATCATATCTGTTTGCTTATGTCTTCTTGGTGATAAACTTGTTCATGTTTCTATGATTCTGTGAATTTTTTTTCACACTCTTATATCTGAATCTAATCATACTAATGTGTGTATCCTATGGCATTGCATTTGGTTCTCTGCTGTGTGTTTGATGCTTTTCAGTTGATTCGTTGTTCCTCCAAGGGCAAAGACATTGTAACCGACGACCCGTCAACCTTGGTTGCTAAACGAACACGACGGTCATCTAAGTCATCTAGGGACTCTTCCATTGAGAGATTCAGGACACCTATTGACTCAAAGACGGACACAGACACTTTCAAAGAGGCTTCTGCCATTGTGGAAAGAGTTGTCAAGTTTGATACCCTAGGGACAACATTTATCCCGAAGATTTTTGAAGAAAGAGATTGGGCTGACCTATTTGGAAATTTTGAGGATCCAACTGAAGAATTGGTCAAGGAATTCTTCTCAAATGCCAGATACACAGGGGTCGAGTTGAAATGCTGGGTACGAGGAATAGAATTTTCCATGAATGCAGACTACATTGCTAAGGTTCTTCGCATCATCAGACCAAAAGATGTGGATCGAACTCCATACGATGATAGAGAACTTCAGGCACAAGACATCCTTCATGTTCTTGGGAATGAACATGAAGTGGGAAGCACAGGATCATCTATAAGCACTACATTGTTTTCGCCTAAACTGACAACTCTAAAGTTGATCATGTTTTCCAATCTCTACCCACTATCAAACATTGCCTTCATCAATCTTGGAAGGGCTAAATTTTTGTGTGACCTCATTACCGGTGCCTCGATTGACATCTGTGCTCACATATTCTAGATTATTGGGAAAACAACGGCTCGTTCAGCAACACGAACAATTCTTCCATTCTGCAGTTTAATCATGAAGAGTGTACTTCATGAAGGTGTTAGTCCTTCATCAGATGAGAAAATCCTGCCTCGTTCTCGACCAATATCAATATACACTCTCCAAGCAAGCAAGAGTCACTCCTCCAAGAAACCTAAGTCTGAGCCATCCACACAGGCATCCCCATCTGCTCCTACTACAGTTACTTCTGCACAATCAACCAGCACCCCGTCTATTCCTCCTGGATTCCAAATTCCCAAGCAAAGTTACTTCATCGAAAATGTGCTTCATCGAATTTCTGATTTGGAACGGCTTCTCAACTCCTTTCACAGTCAAACTCAAATGCGTCTCGGAACCATTGAGTTACAATTAGATAACATACAACAGAAGCTGGAAGACAACCTTTAGCTATTCATGCCAAAAAGGGGGAGAGCAGCACAGTAAGGGGGAGAGAAGCTTAAGAATGAAAAGGAGTGTGCATACTGAAAGGGGGAGTTTTTTAGAGACAACCTGGTACCTTTGTAGGTTTTTAAGGTTTATGTTTATGCTTTGTACCCATATTGCTTTTGTAAGCTTTTAGGGTTGTTTATATGCACTTTGTAGGCTTTATGGTCTGTACCTTGCTTTATGCAACCTTTGTGCTTTGTTAAATCAGTACTTATAACTAAATGTTATGCATTTCCTTCTAAGTACTGTCACTCTTGTGCCCTTGTAGGATTTTTCCTAGATGCACATACTTCATGTACTGTGCATTGGTTGAGTGTTGGTCATTCAAGTGATTTGCCTTGTGTCTGTCAACTTGAATGTCCGGATGTTCATTCCAAGTGTGAATGAGCATTGTGATCAATTGGTTATAGTGATTACCTATTTTGGTCTTGCCATGGTTTATTGCTTTATTCCATTGTGCTTGATCGCATTGTGCTTGCTCCATATGCATTACAAGTTTTCTGCATACAATTAACTTATTGTGTTTATGTGTTTCAGGAGTACTTGTTCTTATGGTTCAAAAGCTTCACAGATTCTAGAGTTAGGTGTGAGTGAGTTTTCCAACTGTTCCCAACTCACGCGTTAAGTCTAGAGTTTGTTTTAGGGTTTTGTCACGAAATAGCCAAAGGGGGAGATTGTAAGGTTGAAATTTATCAACTATTTTGTTGGCTTTATTCCGTGCCAATTTTCTTGTAATTTAGCATTTAGTAACCCTGTATTTAGGTGGGAAACTTGTAAGGGTAGTGAGTGAGAGAGTGTGAAGAAATGCTCAAGATTGTGCAAAGAAACATAGACTCGCGACTTGCAAGTCGACAGAAGTTGCACACGTGCCAAGCATGTCAGAAGTTGAAGAGTCACGCCAGCTGTTGCACTACAGGACAAAAGTCCCAGGCTGCCCAGGCCGTTAGCTCGCGCCTTGAACTCGCGACTCAACCCAATCGCGAGGTCATGTCGCCAGAATGCCCTGTTTGGGAAAAACTAACGTTTCACATTCCATTCTCATCCTAGTATAAATACCCCTCATTCTCACGAAATGTAGAGAGATTCCAGAGAGAATTTTGAGAGAGAAACTCTAGAGAAAAACAAGATTGCCTCATCCCCAATTTTCATCTAAGAGACTCTTCAAATTCCTCTACTCTCTTCCTCTCCATTGATACATCCTTGAGAGGTCATTGACCAAATCCTTTTCTCATCACACCCACGTCTGTGAGAAGGTTCATTTGGTGCTAAGGGAAGCAGTTTGGAAGGAACCAGTATCCATTGGTTGATGTTATGATTTAGTAGCGGAATCCGGTAAGCTAGAAAAGAAAAAGGTTTGGCCCAACCTCGTTGGAGCAGGAAGCTTGGAGGGCTTAGGTACCTGGGTAGATTAGGCTTGGAGAGTCTATTGTTGTTCATGTATCCCAACTACATTTTCTAGTGGATTATTGACCGCTTGGAGGGCGGCGGAGAGGTTTTACGCCGAGGGCTTCGGTTTCCTCTTCGATAACACATCGCGTGTTGTCCTTGTGTTTGCATCTCTCTTCCTTTAATCTTTACCATTTAATTACTGCTGTGATTGTGATTATTTATGGTTTAAATTGTTTATAAATTCTGGTATAAGCTTGTTATCATTTTCCGCACATACATTGTTTGATATAAAGCTTGAATTGGTATTTTTGTAATTGGGGGTGAAAGCTCGAAAACGTGTTGAAAAACACAAGAGTTGTTTAAACCCCCCGATTAAAATTACGGCTCGATAGATTTTACACAACTTTAATACAAAGTGCGGAATAGTGTAAAAGCGAGCGGATGAACAATTAAGCTACTCTAATCCATAAACTAAACAACACAGCAGTATAATAGAATCAAACAAGAGTAGGGAAGAAGGATGCAAACACAGAAAACACCGAGACGTGTTCTCGAAGAGGAAACCGAAGAACTCGGCGAAAAACCTCTCCGCCACCCTCCAAGCGGAAATCGATCCACTAGACAATCAGTTGGGATACATGAGTAAGCAAGAGACCCTCCAAGCCTAATCTACCCAATGTACCTAAGCCCTCCAAGCTCCTACTCCAACAAGGCTTCTCGGAACCGTGTCTTGTCTAGCACCCCGGATCCCGCAACAAGCTCCATGTTGCATCTGCCATTCCAGGCTTCTTCCAATGCTTCTCAGCAGCACCAAAACGTCACTCAACACTCTCAAAAGGTGTGGTAAGTGTTTGGGCTATCAACCTCTCAATGGTGCGGAAATGGAGAGGGAAGGGTTGAGGAGATACCACAAGCAAGTGTATAGAGAAAAGTGGGGATGACAATCTCTAATTGCAAATGTGTTTGGCTAGGGTTTTCTCTCTAAAGCATTCCTCAACATTTGTGGGTAATGAGGGTTTATATAGGATAGGTGCAAAATGTGTGAGTCAGTCAGTACAGGCTGGCAGAACAGCATGTCTCGCGGGTGTCTCGCGGGAAGGCCTTACCCGCGAGATACTCGCGAGAGAGCTGTCTCCACCTGTCCTGACTCTTCGTATTCCAGCATGTGCAGGGCACATGCTTCACTTCGCGGGAAGCTTAGTCGCGACATACCCGCGAGATTCCTTCAGCTTCCAAATTGCTTGAGTCTTCACACACTCTCTATCACACAACTCTTACATCAATTCCCACAACAAATACAGGGTATAAACAATTGATAGTAATTACAATCAAATTTGGCACGGAATAAAAGCCAACAAAACACATAGTTGTAAATCACAACTTTACAATCTCCCCCTTTGGCTATTTCGTGACAAAACCCTAAAACAGATTCTAGACTTAAACGTGAGTTTGGGAACAAAGGCAAAACTCACTCACACCTAATTCTAGATTCTGATAAGCTCTTGAAACATATGAACAAGTAACTCCTGAAACACAGCAACAAAATATTATCATTGTATGCAGAAAACTTGAAAAGCATATGGAGCAATAAGCGCATGATCAAGCAAAATGAAATAGAAACACTAGATCATGGCAAGATCAAACAAGTAATCACTATACACAAGCAATTACTATGCTCATTCACACAAGGAATGAACATCCGGATATGCAAAATGATAAGCTCATATGAAGAGTACCATTTGCAAATCCAACACTCAACCAATGCAAAATACTCGAAGTATTTGCATCTAGGAACAATCCTACTAGGGCACAAGAGTGTTCATCACTCAACCAATACATAGAACGTATATGCATCTAGGAACAATCCTACACGGGCACAAGAGTGATGTAGTGAAGTAAATGTATGACATTAAACTTCAATAACACAAGCATAAAGGCTGCATAAACAAAGAACTGAATATGCATGGCACAAACCATAAAAGCCTACAAAAACATGCAAAGAAGCAAACCCTTAAAGCTTACAAAAGCAACATGGGTACATGCACAGTATGCTACAAAGCATAGAGAATATCACAAAAGAAACATCTGAAATAATACTTAAATAAAGCATAGTATCAAAGCTTTAAACCAAAAGCAGTAAAACAGTTATAAACACTAGAAGAAACTGAATAAAACCATCTTTAAAACCAATAACCAATGCTACTAAGTTTCTAAGCTATGCTCCCCCTAACGCTGTGCAAGCTCTTCTCCAGCTCCCCCTTAGAAATTTCTCCCCCTTTTTGACCGGAATGGCCAAAGGGCTAGAACGGATCGGACTCTGAATCGGAGCCATGAGTGGATGTCAAGTCCCGAACCTGCGAAGCTAATGCGGTGATCTGTCCCTAAAGGTACGCGAACTGATCTGCTGTATGCTGCACATGGGAGTCAAGCACTGTAGACATCTGATCCATCTTAGCAAGCAACTGATCAAGTGTGCTTAAGCCTTGTGGTGGAGCAGAAGATGATGGCTGTGCAGAGGGCTCTAGAGCCAAGGTGAACCTGTCAATCTCTTCCTCTGTATCTTCAGCTTCCTCCTGCTGAACCTGTCGTGGTGGTGGTATGGTATGCACACCAGTCTTGGAGCCTCTAATATGGGCAGTGCTCCTAGTCAGTGTATGACCACCAATGGGGAAATCCCTCGGAACAACTGTGAGGCCACTGGGTAGCTTGAGCTTTGTCTTGGCAATCAAACCCATGATCAAAGAGGGGAACGGCATCACAGTCCGTGAATTCTGCTTTGTGATGCTCTTCTTCAAGACATGCATGATATGGCCACAAATGTCAATCTCCTTATGTGTATAGAGATCATACAGGAATCTTATTCTCGGAGCAGATAGAGTGGTGAGATTGGTGACCGGATACAGATTGTGAATCATCACATAGCTCAGTGTCCTCATTTCTGGAGAGAACTTGAGAGTGTCTATGGATGATTTCTTCTGTACACCACCACGGACTATAATCATATCAGCAATATTACCCATTCTGTCCTTATAAGCAACTGTGATTTGCTGAGATGGAGGACGAGTCTCCAAAAAGTCTTGAATGCTATCTCTTGTAATCTGAAACTCCTTGTGTCTTACCCAGCACTCAATACAATCTCCGTTGACAATGGCATTAGAGAAGAACTCCTTGATAATCTCTGAATATACCACTCCAGTCGGGTTTAGCAGCTTGGTCCACGTTCTATCCTTGAACACTTCAGGGATGCAAGTGCCCTCAAGAGTCTCTAACTGCACTACCCGTTCCATGATGATCGTCTTGTCCTTGTAGCAGTCATTGTACTTCATATCAGCCTCTATAGACCGAAAATGTTCAGAATCAGTTCGGGCTCTCTTTGAAGTCGATTTCTTCCTAGCTGCATGCTTGGTGGGAGACATCTGCACAATTTCACAAAGCAAAGAAAGAAAAAAAAAATGCACAAATATAAACCAGAAGACAACCTTCATTAGATTCAAGTTAGTGCCAAATCAGACTTAAACTATCTGAAAAACAGAGCATGGTAGACACTAAACATCATGCTAAAAGATTCCAACTTATAAAGCATAACTACAATGCAACAAATTAAGAAACAGTGCAAGAGTGTGTGTTTGTGTGCATGTGCTGATGAGTGTGTGCGGCATGAGATGCATGAGGGTGCCTAAGTGTGCCTAGTTGTGTGCCAAGAGTGTGCAACATGAACAAAGTGAGTGAAACACATAATCAATGATCAAACCAAGTAGAATAAGGTCAAACAAGTTAAAGACCATGGATTGAAATCACTTGATTCCATTTTGGCACAAAAATGTCACTCGGACATTTTGACAAACACTTAGCGTGCACAAATGCAAATATTACATGAATAATGCATGAACATGTGAAAATCTACCCTCAATACATGATAAAATGCCACAAGGGGCCAACACATGTGCAGAAACAACAAATGGGACACAGCCCAATCAAAATAATTGAGAAAAATTCACCCAATTTTGAAAACCAACCCAAAGTTTCGAAAATCCCCAATTATCAAAACCCTAACAAAAATTCTGCATAATCTAAGCAAAAACTTAAAAAGAAATGATTAACAAACATACCTTGAAGAAGAAAATGCAGAAAAAATGCTTGGATTGAAGGGATATGAATGGAATAGTGATTTTGGGTTGAAAAAGTTTGAGAGAGGTTGAGCGAGGGAAGTTTGATAGTTTTGAAAAAATGTCACATCAGCTATATAAAAACTGAAAACACGCGTTTTTCGCGGGTTAGAGAGTGGCGACACAGTCGCGATACAGTCACGAGAAGGGCCACTGAAGCACAAAATTTTCGCGAGAAGCATTAGGTCGCGAAACAGTCGCGAGACAGTCGCGGTAACTTCTGTCTGAAATTGGAAAAATCCAATTTTAGCCAAATAGCATTTCGCGAGTAGCTGTTGGTCGCGAGACAGTCGCGAAAGTTTCTGTGTGACATGATAAAATAAAAATTTCCCTCAACTCCTTTTCGTGGGAAGCTCTAAGTCGCGAGCTTCTCGCGAAACTACCCCTGAACCAGTTTTTGAAGAAACACAAAAACATGCATTTTAATAAAAAACAAAAGACAAGAA
The DNA here is from genome assembly GCA_019022515.1 of Quercus aquifolioides. NCBI lineage: Eukaryota > Viridiplantae > Streptophyta > Magnoliopsida > Fagales > Fagaceae > Quercus > Quercus aquifolioides. The sequence goes on along the minus strand of CM032326.1, from coordinate 53,848,257 downwards.
AGTATAAAATCACTTTCAAAAACAAATAAAACACTCAAAAATCTTTTTGGGTTTGATCAACAAAGATTGAGCATGTGAAAACACATTTAATCAAGTACAATCACACAAATGAATATGACATTCATTGAACATAGACTTGTGTGTTGTGTGTGGATATCAAAAATGAGATAGTCCTTAGTCCAATGTGAAGCTTCAATGATCAATTCAATCAAGGCATACACAACTAGTACTAGATTATGTGACCTATCTCAATTATAGAAACATGCATATATGACCTCCCACACGTACTTGATAACAATTCAATGAAGCTTTTCATTTGGCTCCATATTCAACATATCATTTGCAACTTTTGAGCAAAAAGAATCTCATTTAGAGAAAGATGCCTGAAATTTTTGATATTTCAATTGATGAGTTAGCCTTTGGCTTTTTGGGCATCATACATTTTATTTTGGTCGCTTTCCCTTTTTCCTAGTCGAATACTAGTTTGTGCGACAGGCTTTTGCAGCTTTATATCTCTTTTCATTTGGAGATTTACAATTAGAGAGCTCTTTTAAGCAAAAAAAATAAAAGTGGGAAGATATATAGGCATGAGTCTATGCATGTCTCAAGATCAACAAAACCATTCACTAATCATTCATGACAAGGTTGAAGATCTATTTACAACAGTCACAAAGATTTCAGAATTTCTTCCACAATGATATGAGTGCATGAGAGACAAGCTAAGCTCGTTAAATGCACAAAGCCATAAGTACAAAGGTACAAGGCAAAACATGCTTTGAGACAAAACTCAACAAAGTGATCAAACTTTTTGGATTTTCTATTTTTTATGTGTTTTTTGAATTTTTGAACACACCCAAAACAGAACAAGAAAATAAAGATTAACAAAAACAACCGGTACAAATCAACCGGACAAAATAACAATAGTAAAAATAGAGCAATGCATGAAAAGATGCAACAGCAAATGTCCCTAAATATTGAAAGAATTTATGTGTGGACATGTTATAATGCGTACCCCTCTTCACCCACACGTCACGTGCGTTTGGGGTGATATCCTTAACGGATTGGGTACGAGAATTTGGACTGTCAAACCTTCTGGTGAAACTCTCCAAGCAGGTGGTGAAGGCACCAATCATTTTCATCACATCCATCATGCCAGGATCACGATTTTGACTTCTCGGTTGTTCACCACCCCAAGACCTCATGTCATTTCTCCTTCCTCGTGACCGAGGTGCGCTTGAATTGTTGTCTGATCTCAGCTTTTGACAGTTGGGTCTGGTATGTCCTTGCATTCTGCAGTAATGACACACATAGTCCGTTCTGGGACCCCGTTGTGATCTTGGGAGAGATCTTCCTCTGGTTTCATGTCTGCCCATGGAATGATTTCGGGGCTTATTCACCATCCGTTGCTCACTCACATTCTTCTTCTCAGCCTTAACATTCTCAGGGATGGTTTCTTCTACAATAGGCTCTATGGCCTTCACAAATTTCACTTCTTTGGTAGCTTTGGCTGATGAGCTACTTCCTCCGGTGTATCCCAACCCGGACTTGTCTGAAGAAGGTTTTTGAGATGAGATAACATCATCTAACCTCTGAGAGGAGACTCTCTCTATCTTGGCATGAGCTTGCACTACCTTTTGCTCAAGAAACCTCACCTTCGTATAGGCTTCAGAAAACTCGCCATTTAGTGTCTCAATCTCACACTTAGCCTCTTTATATCTGACCAAGAGACTTCTGTAATCTTCCTCAGCTTTCTTCATTTTCCTTACAGCTACCTTGGCTATTCTGGTATACTCTCCAGACTTCTCAAGTAGTAAAGAGTAATTTTCTTGAAGATTAGCTGTATTATCTTCTTCTTCTTCAGCATCTAATTCTTCCACATTCCCAATAGACTCTGAATCAGAATGCTCACCAAGCTCCTTCACAAGTGCACCCAAATCATCCGATGACTCCACATGAGCAATGGTCATGAATGCGGAGTAGTTTCCCTCTCCGTCACAGCTCTCTTTCGAGTCAGAATCAGAGGAGTCTGAATCACTGAGTGTCGTGGCATAAGCTTTGCCTTTTCCCCTCAGAAAATTTGGACACTCCTTGTTTAGATGTCCATGGCCATTGCACTCATAGCATACAATTTCTGGAGAAGGTTGAAACTCCCTCCCTTCTTTCCTTGTAAACTCTTTCCTATCACCTCTTGAAGATGAAAATTTTCCTCTGTTGAATGGTTTCCCACTGTTCTTCATCTTCAGAAATTTGCGGAAGTTTTTCGCAAGAAATGCTACTTCCTTCTCCACCCCATCTTCTTCGGAGGAATCACCCATCCTTTCGGTGATGGTTTTAAGAGCAAGTGATTTACTCATCTTATGGGAAGGCAGTCCCATCTGATATGTTTGGAGAGACCCAACTAATTCTTGAATTTTAATCTCATCCAAATCCTTGCTTTCCTCTATGGCAGTAACTTTTGCTCTAAAACTTTCAGGCAAGGACCTCAATACTTTTCTCACCACCTTAGCATCTTCAATCTTCTCCCCAAGATTGAGTTTAGCAATTACAATTTCATTGAGCTTCCTATAGAATGAATCAAACGGTTCATCATCACCCATCTTGAGCTCTTCAAATTTGGTGGTAAGCATCTGAAGCTTTGTGTCCTTAACTTTCTTTGTACCCTCATAAGTGGTCTCCAAAATCTCCCAAGCTTCTTTGGCTACTGTCATATGAGAGATCCTGTGGAATTCATCAGGAGACACAGCACAAAATATAGCGTTTAAAGCTTTACTATTAGCATTGGTTGCTGCTAGAGCTGCCTTATCCCAATTAGCCTTAGGAGCCTCTAGCTTAGTCCAGCCTAGCTCTACCGCATCCCAAACGGTATCTTCTATAGAGCATAAAAATGCTCTCATTCTGACTTTCTAGAATGCGTAATTGTTCCCATAAAAAAATGGTGGAAAATTGAGCGATTGAGACCGGTCCATCTCAAATAGGGTCAAGGATCACACTAAGGTATTTAAACCACAGCAAGTGTACCCGCTCTGATACCAATTGAAAGCTCAAAAACGTGTTGAAAAACACAAGAGCTGTTTAGACCCCCCGATTAAAATTACGGCTCGATAGATTTTACACAACTTTAATACAAAGTGCGGAATAGTGTAAAAGCGAGCGGATGAAAAATTAAGCTACTCTAATCCATAAACTAAACAACACAGCAGTATAATAGAATCAAACAAGAGTAGGGAAGAAGGATGCAAACACAGAAGACACCGAGACGTGTTCTCGAAGAGGAAACCGAAGAACTCGGCAAAAAACCTCTCCGCCGCCCTCCAAGCGGAAATCGATCCACTAGACAATCAGTTGGGATACATGAGTAAGTAAGAGACCCTCCAAGCCTAATCTACCCGATGTACCTAAGCCCTCCAAGCTCCTACTCCAACAAGGCTTCTCGAAACCGTGTCTTGTCTAGCACCCCGGATCCCGCAACAAGCTCCATGTTGCATCTGCCATTCCAGGCTTCTTCCAATGCTTCTCAGCAGCACCAAAACGTCACTTAACACTCTCAAAAGGTGTGGTAAGTGTTTGGGCTATCAACCTCTCAATGGTGTGGAAATGGAGAGGGAAGGGTTGAGGAGATACCACAAGCAAGTGTATAGAGAAAGGTGGGGATGACAATCTCTAATTGCAAATGTGTTTGGCTAGGGTTTTCTCTCTAAAGCATTCCTCAACATTTGTGGGTAATGAGGGTTTATATAGGATAGGTGCAAAATGTGTGAGTCAGTCAGTACAGGCTGGCAGAACAGCATGTCTCGCGGGAAGGCCTTACCCGCGAGATACTCGCGAGAGACAGCTGTCTCCACCTGTCCTGACTCTTCGCATTCCAGCATGTGCAGGGCACATGCTTCACTTCGCGGGAAGCTTAGTCGCGACATACCCGCAAGATTCCTTCAGCTTCCAAATTGCTTGAGTTTTCACACACTCTCTATCACACAACCCTTACATCAATTCCCACAACAAATACAGGGTATAAACAATTGATAGTAATTACAATCAAATTTGGCACGGAATAAAAGCCAACAAAACACATAGTTGTAAATCACAACTTTACAGGGGGTCTAAACGTTCATAGTGTTTTCAACGCTATTTGAACATTCACTGTGAAACCAAGTTTTTTGAAAAATCTTCTAAGTGTTTTTCGCGACTGGAAGGTCTACCCGCGAGAGATTCGCGAGGTGAGCCGCGAAAATCTCTGAGTACCTCTCGCGACTGGACCTTCCACCCACGAACAAGTCGCCACATTGAGCCGCGAAAGTCACCAAAACTCAAATTTTGAAAAAAATTTCTAAGTTTTTTTTGCGACTGAGACCTTGACTCGCCGGTAAGCCACGAAAAATCTCGGAGTAGGCTCGCGACTGGGGCATGCGACTGGGATAACCCGCGACTTAGTCGCCAAAACAGGGTGACACTGTTTTTGAAATTTTTGACATTTTTTGTAAAAACAAAATGCTTTCCAAAAACAACTAAAACACTAAAAAATCTTTTTGTGTTTGATCAACAAAGCTTGAGCATGTGAAAACACATTTAATCTTGTACAATCACACAAATGAATATGGCATTCATTGAACATAGACTTTTGTGATGTGTGGGTATAAAAAATGAGATAGTCCTTAGTCTAATGTGAAGCTTCAATGATCAATTCAATCAAGGCATACACAACTAGCACTAGATAATGTGATCCATCTCAATTATAGAAGTATGCATATATGACCTCCCACATAAACTTGAGTACATTTCTTTGAAGCTTTTCATTTGGCTCCATATACATCATATCATTTGATCATTTTGAATCAATACATCTTATTGTGAGATCGATGCTTGAAAATTTTAATATTTCACTTTGATGATTTAGCCTTAGGCTTTTTGGGCATCATACAATTTATTTTGGTCGCTTTCCCTTTTTCCTAGTCAAATACTAGTATGTGCGACAGGCTTTTGCAGCTCAATATCTCTTTTCATTTGGAAATTTACATTTGGTGAGCTCTTTAAGTAAAGCAATAAAATAAAGTGGGAAGATATATAGGCACAAGTCTATGCATGTCTCAAGATCAACAAAACCATTCACTAATCATTCATGACAAGGTTGAAGATCTATTTACAACAGTCATATAGATTTTAGAATTTCTTCCACAATGATATGAGTGCATAAGAGACAAGCTAAGCTCGTAGATGCACGAGGCCATAAGTACAAAGGTACAAGGCAAAACATGCTTTGAGACAAAACTCAACAATGATGATCAAACTTTTTGACACAAAAGTAGTAAAAGATTGATAAAAAACAACATAAATAACAATGTAATAACATTTGAACCAAAAACAAACACACAAACAATATATCAACTCAAAAACTCGCAAGAAGCACACAACCAATCATATTCACAAACATGGGAAGTATTAATGCATGGACATGTTGTAATGCTTATGCATGAGTACCCTTCGTCACCCACACGTCACGTGCGTTTGGGGTGATATCCTTGACGGATTGAGTACGAGAGTTAGGACTTTCAAACCTTCTTGTGAAGCTTTCCAAGCAATTGGTGAAGGCACCGATCCTCTTCACAATGTCCATCATTCCGGGATCACGGTTTTGACTTCTAAGTTGCTCACCACCCCAAGACCTCTTGTCATTTATTCTTCCTTGTGATCGAGGAGCACTTGTATTGTTTAACTCTCTCAGCTTATGACAGTCGGGTCTAGTATGTCCTTACAATCCGCAAAAGTGACAAAAATGATTGGTTCTAGGACCCTGTTGTGATCTTGGAAGTGATCTTCCTCTAGATCCAAATCTGGCTTCTGATTGATTACGTGACTTATTAAACACCCATTGATCAGCCACCTTCTTCTTCTTCTCAGCCTTAACTTTCTCAGGAATAGACTCTTCTACAACCTTCTCTTTGGCCTTCACAAACTTCACTTCTTTGGTGACATTGGCTGACGAGCTACTTCCTCCGGTATATCCCAACTCGGACTTATCTGAGGAATGTTTTTGAGATGAAATAACATCTTCTAACTTTTTGGATGAGACCCTCTCTATCTTGGCATGAGCTTGCACTACCTCTTGCTCAAGAAATCTCACTTTTGTGTAAGCTTCTGATAGCTCACCATTTAGTGTTTCAATCTCACACTTCGCCTCTTTGTATCGTACCAGAAGACTTTTGTAATCTTCCTCAGCTTTCTTCATCTTCTTCACAGCCACCTTTGCTACCCTTGCATACTCACCCGATTTCTCAAGGAGTAAGGCATAATTCTCTTGAAGACCAGATGTATCTTCATCCTCTTTAGCCTCCGATTCTTTAACAATCCCAATAGACTCTAAATCCGAATGCTCACCAAGCTCCTTCATAAGTGTATCCAAATCATCTGAGGGTTCCACATGTGCAATGGTCATGAATGCGGAGTAATTTCCTTCTCCGGCACAGCTATCCCCGGAATTAGAATTTGACGAATCCGAGTCACTTAGAGCAGTAGCATAGACCTTGCCCTTTGACTTCAAATAGTTGGGACATTCCTTTTTGAAGTGTCCATGTCCATTACACTCGAAGCACGTGATTCCTTGCGAAGATTGGGATTCTCTACCCTCTTTCCTTCTGAATTCTTTCTTCTCCTTCCCGGAACTCTGAAATTTTCCTTTGTCACCAAATTTCCCACCGTTCTTGAGTTTCAAGAATTTCTGGAAGTTCTTTACAAGGTACGCCACATCTTTATTTACTGCATCCTCTTCTGAAGAGTCATGAGATACCACTCTCTCATCAATTGTTTTAAGAGCAAGAGATTTTCTCTTCTTCTGTGTGGGCAATGACAATTCATACGTCTGCAATGAACCGACCAGCTCTTGAACTTTAATGTCGTCAAGATCCTTGCTCTCTTCAATGGCCGTTACTTTGGCACGAAAACTTTCTGGCAGTGACCGAAGGATTTTCCTTACAATTTTAGAATCCTCCGTCTTTTCCCCCAAATTGAATTTGCGGACGACCACATCGTTTAGCTTACTGTAAAAAGAGTCAAAAGACTCCTCTTCACTCATTTTGAGCTCCTCAAAGCGAGTGGTCAACATCTGAAGTTTGGTGTCTTTCACCTTCTTTGTGCCTTCATAAGTAGTCTCCAAAATCTCCCATGCTTCCTTAGCAATAGTGATATGTGAAATGCTATGAAATTCTTCTGGAGAAACACCACAGAAAATAGCATTCAAGGCTTTACTATTAGCATTAGCCGTCGCAAGAGTTGCCTTATCCCAAGTGGATTTGGCAGCCTCCGACCTAGTGCAACCAACTTCAACTGCATCTCACACAGTATCATCAATAGAACACAAAAATGTTCTCATTCGGACTTTCCAAAATGCATAATTATTACCATAAAAAAATGGTGGCACAGTTAGAGATTGAGACCTATCCATCTCAATACGGGGTCAGGGATCGCACTAAGGTGTTTAAACCACAGCAAGTGCGCCAAACCTTTTTCTTCTCTAGCTTACCGGATTCCGCTATAGCCCATAGCATTAACCAATAACCATTGGTCCCTTCCAAAATGCTTCCCTTAGCACCAAAAGACCTTTTCACAGACGTGGGTGTGGTGAGAAAAGGATTGGGTCAAGAACCTCTCAAGGATGTATCAATGGAGAGGAAGAGAGTAGAGGAATTTGAAGAGTCTCTTAGTAAAGATTGGGGATGAGGCAATCTTGTTTTTCTCTAGGGTTTCTCTCAAAATTCTCTCTGGAAGCTCTTTACATTTCGTGGGTATAAGGGTATATTGTGGTGTGTGTTTGGAATACGAAGAGACAGTTTTTCCCAAACAGGGTAAGTTGGCGGCTTGGTCTTGCAACTGGTCTAAGTCGCGAGTTCAAGCCGCGAGATAACGGCCTGGCCAGCCTGGGACTTTTATCTTGTAGTGCGACAGCTGGCGTGACCCTTCACCTCCCCGCATGCTTCTCACGTGTGCTGAAGTTGGCGGCTTGCCAATCGCGAGTCCTAGCCGTGAGTCTATGCTTCTTTGCACAAACTTGAGCATATCTTCACACTCTTTCACACACTACCCTTACATGAATCCCACCTAAATACAGGGTTACTAAGTGCTAAATTACAAGCAAATTGGCACGGAATAAAGCCAACAAGATGGTTGATAGAATTCAACCTTACAAAGTCGTTTTATTATTATCTAAAATAATGGTAACATGAATATTTGGGCATTATCATATAGTCCATGAGATGCATAGTATTTGGGAATTTCATCTACGAACACTATAACATATCAACTAAGATAATTTGTCTTGATCATGGAAGTAGAGACTTCTAGTTAGTATGTTGATATGTTTTAAAAGTTAAAACATATTGAACTGGACCGCTGTGAGATTTATTATTCTCCTAAAGACTGTCAAATGAATAATAAATCTCACAACTTCTATTTACATGAACTCTTAATCTTGAGAGAATAATGGATCTGATCATGAAGTGTAGGTTGCTTTGATATATCAAGAGTGAGATCTAAAGTCACGATCAAAACCTCATTATGTTGGGCAGCCACATTTAGTGTTGATGGAACATATATTCTCAAGATGGAATTCAAAATCGCTTAACGGAGATATAAAATATTCTCTTGAGATAAGTTTGATGAGTTTGTTTATTCAGAGTGTTAGGCCAAACCACTTTAGTAAGGAGTTACTAAAGTATATATTTATGAAATTGAATTTCATAAATATATGATGAATAACTTAAAGGATTAAATCTGGTACTTAAGGATTAAGATGTAGCAATCTTCAAAGTGGCAGTCTACATTCATGACTTTGTATTACTACGAATATTTTATGAACGGGTTGCATGTACAATAAAGTCCTAGGATATAATTTATTAATAAGGCTTAGAGTGCAATTATATTTATATGGTGGTATTAAATATAATTAAAGGAGCTAGTGTTTTATTTGTTCTCTTTTGGTCCTATTCCAAGCCACATACTAAAGCCCAATTGGAATGGCCCAAAAGGCTAGCCCAATTAGATAGTCAGTTATAAGGAGAGAAACATACAGATTTTTGTAAGAGAATGAAATGGTTTGTACGTGAGTGTCGAACACTCTCTTATTCTCCCTTGAACATGCACATATAAATTGATTGAGAGACTACACTTCTTGGGCACAAGTGGAATTGGAGTGAAGATTAAAAGTGTTCCCAAGTACTTCTAATCTTTGGTTTTGAATTTCACCGCATCAAGGTACACTCTCTTGGTCTTATATTCTGAAATTTACATAGTACATGTTATCAATCTCGAATGAAGTAGATCCGTTAATTTTCTACTACATGTGTTTTGTATGCAATACAAACATGTGTTTTTCCAACAAGTGATGCATCCTAAATGGTTACATCCAAAATAGGCCTCATGGGCGTCGGATGTAACCACGCAACCACAAACCCGCTAAGGGCATCAAGCATGGCAAAGTCTAGATCTAGAGAGGCTAACATAAGCATAAAGCATAGAAGCAAGCAAGTATAGAATGCAAATAGGAATGATCCAAACCACTTTGATGTGGGCCTTGGTGTATGGACGATGACAAAGACCATATGGTCTAAATTGTGTCCAAACCAATAGGCCAAAACATAAGAAAATGTGATAAAAGGAACAAAAGGGCTACAATAGCACATGGCATGACAAACATAGCCTAGGCCTAGGCACACAAACATGGCATGGAGCGCACAAGCACATGGAAGATAGTATAAAGCATGTAGAGAACATAGATCCAAGCACACAAGCATGTGAAAACATAGATCTTGACAAGTAGGTATAGAAACATACACATCAACATGTACAAGCCTAGCACATAAACATGTAAGAACATGAATCCAAGCATATAACCATGTGAAAATAAGGATCTAACCATATATCATGGAAATACACACATAAACACATAGATCCGAGCAAGGCATAGCTAACAACATCATGCAAGCATGTGAGCATGTAACCCTAACATCAACATAGAACAATAAGAGAAACAAAGCATAGGAAAACATGGCATAAAGCATAAAGCATGTAGATCAATACAAATAACATATAAATAAGCATGGAAGAACATGGATCCAAACTAAGAACACGCTAGGAGTAGGATAAAGCAAGAAACATAATAAGGAAAATAATAAATCATGTTATTAAGACAAAAAGAGCAAGATAAATGCTAGAAAAAGATTTAAAAAGTTAGGGGTGTGGATAGTAGCTTAAAAGCTACATCCACACCCCTAAACCCCAAATCCAAGGTATAGAACCAAGGAGAAGAAGATTGGGTATAAGAACAATACCTTGTATTTTTGGCAAAGAAGGAAGAATCAAGAGGCTTTAATGTGTTTTTTTGCGTGTTTTTTGTGTTTCAAAGAGAGGAAAAATGTGTAGAAAACATCCAAATAGAGAGCAGGACCTAGGGAGGCTCTTTTTTTGGTTAGGGGAGTGCCTGGGGCCTTTTATAGCCCCAACATGCTTTACGAGGTGGCGGGCCTAAAGGCGGCCCTTGTAGGCCCGCCACCTGTGAAGCTTCTCAAATGGGGCTAATCTTGACACACCTGGAAATATCTTTGCTTCCAATTTCTAAAAAGGTATGTAACTTTAAAATCCAACGATCGGATCAAAAGTTATGGCTCCCAGAAGTTAGCGGTGCATCGACTGTTGCGTTAACCTGATTTTCATGATATCTCGGCCGTTCTAACTTTGATTTCGACCCATGAATATTTGTTGGACTGAGAATTTGATAATCTTCACAATGGCATTGGTTTCAACCCGTTCTAACAACTGGATTAAAATTAGGGTTTCTAGGCCCGCCGAGAGTCAACTCTAGGTCAAACTTGGTCAAAGTTGCCAAAAATCTCCGAGGAGCTCAGGTTTGATATAAAACCATGAAAAATGTTGTTTTGTGAGGATTTTGACCTTGTTTGACCTTTGGTCAACCCAGGTTGTCTAGGGGCATTTTGGTCATTTTGGTTGAAAAAGGCGCTTTGGGTGCTCTAGTGTCCGAATGGGTTGCGCCACGTCATTCTGGATGTTCTTGCAGCCCCATGGAAAGAAATGACATTTTTGGATTTTCGGGGTTTGACACGCAAATCGAGGGCAGAAAAAATACAGTATCAACAATGACCCAGTTTTCCTATTAGCTCTAGTCTTAAACTTTCTACTGACCTTAGGAGCCATGACTAGAGATGAAAACAAAAGCAACACAACAAAAGCCAAGGGCAGACTACATTAAAAAGGGTTAGAGACAAGATAACATGGAATTTTTGAATAACTATATGATGCATGACATTTAGAATACATATGATGCATGCTCTAATGCTCTAAAATAGTTCAATTTCATCACAATCTTGAAAATTGACTAGGGAAATTAAGAGTTTTAGAAAATCCCCAATTTTGAAATATCTAATTTTCAAAAATCCTTATATTGATCAATTGAACAACACAACAAGTATAAAACAAGTTATAATCACTCAATCTATCAATAACATAAGCCAATTTTACTCAATTTTACCCAATTTAACTAAATCCCCAAATCTCTTAAGAACATAAGAACCCTAATTTCGAAAATTCTTATAAACCATGAAAATTTTGAAATTAAAGCATGGGAATCATGTTTAAATGATGTATGAACAAAAATCCATGTATCAGTTTTGACCAAAATGCTCAAAATTAACAAAACCCCCAATTTTTCAATGATGCGAAAATTCAGGAAAAAAAAAATGTAGGAATGCATGTAATTTGATCAAAAAGAGAGGGCAAAAATGTCTTACCTTAAGTTTTTGAAGAAAACTTTTGAATCTTTGACCAAGAAAAACGACAATTTTTTTTTTTTTTTTTGGTGAGAAGGGATCGAGAGAGGAATCGGAGAGAAAGACAAAGGAATAGTGTAAAAGGCTGATCTAATTCCTATTTGTTTTCAAAAATCAAAATTTGATCGGTCAGGAGGAATCGAGAAGGAATCGAAATTCACTTAAAAACAGGCTCGATTGATCGAAGGGAATCGGGAAGGAATCGAGCAAGCCCGAGAGTTTAAGCTTAAAAACTGAATTTTCCTTTTGCCTTTTCGATCGGTCAGAAAACAGACTTGATGAATCGAATCTTGAACAGACAGAAATTTTTTGAAAAATCTAGAAAACTTTTTGGAAAAACATTTGAAAAACTATTTTTATGATATGAGATGCATGTTCATGATTTCAAATGTTTTACAAAGCCAAACTTTTCTAAGAAAAACTCAAACCATAGCAAATTTCTTCAATCTTTTCTTTCCTCACTCCCCCAAAATCCATTAAAAATATCAAGAAGTTAAATTATGGAAGGCCACAAAACTTAACACACAATCACATGTACAGAGTTTAACAAAGACTTGCTTATGGTGTGTGCAACTAGTAAGTGTATGAGATACTCACAAGGTGATATGTAAATAGAAAATACGCACAATTACTACATTATTCATCACATAAGTTTGAAAGTGACTATCACCTAAATAGTTACATCATATAACTCCTACATTTCCTAGAAAACACGCTTGCAACCATGCATTTTTTTTTCTTTTGCCTTTTCTTTTTCTTTTGAAGCATATTTTTCTTTGTTTTTCATTTTACTTTTTGCTTCTTTTATTTATTGTACAGTAACACTTTAAGTATCTTGTTGTGTAAGCGCTACACCTTACCAAGCACGGCTTTTATGATTTGCACACAGGTGTTCATGATTGGCAAGTAACAGTGGTGAGATGGTTATTTATGCCTTTCTTCTAGGATTCTTTAGTCCTTACAATAAAAAGAATGTGATTTCAAAATCAAGAGCATGTGTTTACAAACCATAAAAAAACTTACACAATATAAGCACTACATAGCACAAAATAGCAAAGTGTAGAAAAATAAAGCTTATCAAAGCTAAACAAGGTACACAGTCATGGAATGTAAATTTCATAGGCCAACCTCATTTACACATCTTGAAGATGTATAATACATAAACCTTCTCTTTTTTTTCTGATTTTTTTTATAAAATTTTTATATTATTTTAGAAAAAAAATTGAAAAACATCAAAAACAAACTTAGAATGAAATGTATGAATGTTATGCAAATGAAAATCCTAAAGAAAAACAATTTGGGTTACAAGAGATTGAAAGAATTAACACAAGGACCGTGTTGGACAGACTCACTGAGGCTGAGTCTTTTGCATCCAAACTCTTTTAGATGCAAACTTGGAGTTGGGATTTTTATTTGAATTGGCCCTAATATCAACTCCAGTATTGGCATAAAGGTTAAGAACCTTTACCAGTTCATGGCTAAGTGCTGTAGGATCTTGTGCTTTTGACATAGGCACTTCTTGTTTGGATGCTTGCTTTGAAGCTTGCAACTTAAACCAATTTGGCCTAGTATGCCCAGCTCCACCACAAAAGTGACAAAACCATTGAGGTTTGTGGTGTTTCTTGCTTCCAGATTGATTGAGATTCTTAGGTTTAGACTCACTTAGATCTACCCTAGTCCTTCTAGAAGCTTGAACTTCTTCCTTATGTACCTTAACTTCAGACACAGATGGATGGGTTAGGGTTTATGCCCTAAAATCCAATTTATTGGCATGTCATAAATAATTAAATAGTTTAATTATATGAGACTATCTGTAAATGAACTAATGGGACATTATCTTAGTCCATGAGATGCATAGTATGTGATTTATATGATTTAGTCACAGAAGATATAAATCACAAGTTCTTTGTAAACTCAGAATTTTAGTTCGTAGTCGGTGATGAATTTGGGCATTTCATCTGCGAAGACTATAATATATCAACTAAGATGATTTGTCTTGATCATGGAAGTGGAGACTTCTAGTTGGTATGTTGATATGTTTTAAGAGTTAAGACATATTGAACTAGACCGTTGTGAGATTTATTATTCTCCTAACGACTGTCAAATGAATAATAAATCTCACGACTTCTATTTACATCAACTCTAAATCCTGAGAGAATAATGGACCTAATCATGAGATGTAGGTTGCTTTGATATATCAGGAGTGAGATCTATAAGTTATGGTCAAAACCTGAGTATGTTGGGCAGCTGCATTTAGTGTTGATGGAACATTTATTCTCAAGATGGTATTCATAATCTCTTAATGGAGATATAAAATATTCCTTTGAGATAAGTTTAATGGGTTTGGTTATTCAGAGTGTTGGGCCCAACCACTTTAGTAAGGAGTTACTAAAGTATATATTTATGAAATTAGATTTCATAAATATATGATGAATAACATAAACGATTAAACTGGGTACTCAAGGATTAAGATATAGTAATCTTCAAAGTGGTAGTCTATATTCATGACTTTGTATTACTACGAATATTTTAATGAAGGAGTTGAATGTATAATAAAGTCTTGGGATATAATTTATTAATAATACCTAGAGTGCAATTATATTCTTATAGTGGTATTGAATATAATTAATGGTAACTTTGGACTTGTCAAGAGTTGACAGAAAAGCCCAAGGCCTATTGGAGCTAGAGTCTTATTTGTTCCCTTTGGTCCTATCTCAAGCCACAAACTAAACCAATTGGGTAGGCCTAAAAGGCTAACCCAATTAGATAATCAGTTATTATTTAATAAGAGTTATTAAATAAAGTAACTATCAAGGTAGTTAAAATGTACGTATGATGAAAAGAAAAGAAATCAGTTTTTCTCCACAAGGAGAATAAGAAGGATTTTTCTTTGAGAATCAATGTACAAAAGGATTGATTGAGAGACCACAATTCTTGGACATCATGTGGAATTGAGACGAAGATTAAAGGTATTCTCAAGTCTTGGCTTTGAATTTCACTGCATCAAGATACGCTTCCTATTCTTTGTTCTAGAATTCAAGATTATATGTTATATCTCATGAATGAAGTAGATCTGTGATTGTTGCTTCCGTTGTGTGTTTTGTATGAGATCCAAAACCAGATTTTCCAACAAATGGTATCAGAGCAGTCTTCAATATCATGTTTCTTTAACATGTGATTGAGTTTTAGAATTAAAGAAAAACCATTTTCTTGGTGTTCTAGTTTTCTGCAGTAAAATTTTCTGCATACTTGTTGCACGTATGGTCTGATATAGATACATGTTGGGTTTTATTAATTTATTGTTAGATTAATAATTGAACATGTTTCTATATGTTTTGATAAGAGATAGCAAGAAGGGAACTATATGAAATCATTTTTGCTTTCTGCACTAGGCGCCCATGTTCGTTCTTGATTAAAGAATTAGGAAAGCCAAAATGTTTGTCTTTGTTTCGGTGTCCGAATCAAAGAGTTAACTGTTTTTTGGTTTTCGATAGTGCATGGGAAACTTGCTATTTATCGTGATCTACGATGTGGATTCATAGTTGTGAAAATTTTGTAGTCATTTTTCTGCATATTATAGTTTTTGAAACTATTGTTTGATTAAAACTGATTTTGATGTTATGATGTTGTTTAAGTTTGATTTTAACCATGTAAAATTAATTTTAACACTTTAACATCAATGAAATTCAAGTTTTAATCTTAATCTCATTGTTTTTGATCGTTAAGAATGTGTTTTGTTCATTGGAAACGTAAAAAACGGTTAAAGAAAAACGGCTATTTCTGGGCGTTTCGCGACTGGCAAGTCGCGAGTGAGTTGCAAGAGCTTCTGGATGAACTCACGACTGGGGTCTCGTGACTGGGCGAGTCGCCAAAACAAGTTGCCAAAACTCGCTACTCGAATGAGTAGCCAAAAATTCTAACACCTGTTTATTACATGTAGTTAAATAGAACTCTTAGTCCTAAATTGTTTTATAATTAAAAGTCCTTAATTTATTTTAATTAGAGGTTTTTAATGAGATTAAAATTCTAATTAAAGTTATATAGTTTCTAATGAGATTAGAATACTTTATCTAGTAAATTAAGGATAGAGTTCTATATAACCAATTTTTGATTCATTAGTGTTTAAGGAATCCTAAATAGTGTAGGACTTCCATTTTAGTTAGTGATTCTAATGAGATTAGAGTCTTTATCAAGTGCAAGGTTATTAGTTGTGATGGGATCACAATTATTTAAAGAAAAACCCAAATAATGAGTGGGAGTTTTGAAATAATCCGTTTGTTAAGTTTATTGTAATGTGAATAGATACCTTGTCTTGACTTCGAGTCTTGCATTCCATGCGGAGGGTATTTACTTCACGGATTACATGATTAAACTTCTTTGTGATAGCGCAAATGTTCGTTACCCTATTGTGACGTGACTTATTTACATCACATTGAATTTAAACAATTAAACACATTTAATGTGTAGGGTTAAAATTGTGATTAGATCACAATGATTTCAAGACAATCCACTTGTTTTAAAATTTCTAGTGGGAGAGAGATACAAGTGTTGGATCTCACGGCCTCCATTATCGGTTCGTAATGGTGTGGGGTATGCACCTCGTCTTGGCGTATATGCCTCGCGATCCCAAAGGAGGGTGTTTACTTCATGGTACTACAAGATTGAACTTACCCGTTTAAAGTAGTGTGAACAAGCACCTCGTCGTGACGTATATGCCTCGCGATCCCAAAGGAGGGTGTTTTGTTTCATGGTACTACATGTTTAAACACTATAAAGGGATATGAAATGTGGCTACACATGATTCTAGATAATGGTATACACTAGACTAAGTGTAATGTTAACCTCCCAAAGGAGTTATGTCATTATTACTTAGAGGCTAAAGTTAATACAACATATTATTAGTGTATGATAAGAGTTATCATGATAGCATTAATAATGAGAATAGTTCTCAACCAGTTAATGTGTTTATAATAAACTCGCTACCAAGGAATTATAAACATGGATTGGGTTGTCGTTGCGCCTAGTATAGTATGATTTTATGGGTTCCATATTATATGGTTATAGATGCAAAATATAATGTCCCTGTAATTATGTTCATAGTCTCAAAATAAAGTTGTCATAATTTTGTTCTCTAGCTACTATTTTAAGTGAGTCACATTAACTAAGAAATAATTATGGACATGGTGCTTAAAGGAGCTAAAGTACATAAATATGTTTTGATTCAACATTGTCAAAATTTCCTGTGCATGGTGCATTGATGGAAGATAGCTTATGATATGATCATAGTCTCCATTGAAATGCTGTAATGTTTTATTGGCTTCTATCTCAACTTTGCTACTGCATGAGTTGCAAGAGTTAGTACTAGACTTAGACTTTATATTTAGTCTAAATGAGATGTTTGGTATGAATCATATTGAGTGCTAAGAAAGGCTTAAGGAGTTCCAATTCTATATCATTTTATTAAATTTTTAATTTAAAAATGAATTGGAATTCTTGGATGTTGAGATTAAATGTTAAGCTCATATGGATATGATCCACAAGTCCTTGTTAGAATCATTTGATCAATTTAGATTGTTTTGAAAATAAATTCTTTTTATATTATCTGAATTGATGAGTGAGTTCTACGCAACGGAAGACATCCTAAAAGCTAAGGCTAGGATCAATATGATTTAATTCAAATTCTTAGCCTAAACTGAAAGGTAAGGGTGGTAAGAAGAGGAATTATAGTACCAAACAGTTGGATAAGCTAGCTGCTGTAGTAGATGCCAAAAGGAAATTAGACCCAAAAGAATGACCAAAAGGAAAGTGTTTTTGATTTTGGTAAAGCTAAGCATTGTCCATGATTGTTTTCTTGATGGAGATTTACATGTTTTATTTTTTAAAGGGAAAGTTTCCATCCTTTGTAATTGTATGTTTTGGCACTTATGTCTAGATCTTATTTATCTAAATGTTATTCAAGATTAGTGAAAGATGGGCTTTTAGAACCATTATTTTGTTATATTCCCAGTCTATGAATTCTATTTAGAGGATAATATGATCTAGGGCTCCTTTATTCTAAAGGAATATAGTGTCAATGACTTCTTTAAGTCAGTGCATACATGAAGAAGGAATAAGACTCTTTTAGAAATAGTAAAGTACATGATAAGTATTTCTATTTGCTTATTATTTCTTTTGGAGATATACTCTAATAATTACTATACATTTTCTAAAATTGATTTCAAAAGTTTTGTTCCTAGGACATCTGTCAAATCGTGGATTGGGTGAAAACCTAGTATATGATACTTCCATTTTTGGAGATGTCTAGCACTTGTGCTAGAAAGGAAGTCTAACAAGTTGAAATCAAAAAGTAGAAAAATGTATGTTTATGTTGAGTATCCAAAAGTAATTGCAAAAGATTGTTTTGGTAGTCATAAAGAAGACAAGATGTTTGTAAAGTTCTTGATGATGACTATATGAATAATCTTAAAGCAAATCGTAGATTGTTCTAGAAGGAAAATGTCAGATTTTGTTGTAGGACAACTATAAAATACATTTGGAAATGAGATTGTTGTATTGGATACAATACAAAACATTATTATGTAGATAACTATTACATCGATACAATATCGTAGTGGGAGGATTACCAAATAAATTCATACTTCTGGAATAAACTTTTATAGTTATTCCACAAGGATATGAATTTGATCCTCGGTCATACGTAAAGGCAATAGATGATACGAATATGGATTATTGGATCAAGGTTATGCGAATAGAATTAGATTCTATTTAAAGTCTAGAACTTGTAGAGGCGCCTAATGGCATTAAGCCTATTGTTTTCAAATAGGTCTACAAGTAAATGAGATTGATAGAATTTGAAGGTGCAAACCTTCAAAGTCAAGACTAGTGGCGAAAAGATTTATTCAAAAAGAAATGGTTTGATTATGAAAAGATTTTTTCACCAATAGTCAAGTTTGACTCTATCTAGATTCTCTTATTCATTATATTTCGTTTGGATGAAATATGACAATGAATATCAAAAAGCCTTCTTTTAGTAGCAATCTTGAGGAAGACATCTATATGATGTAACTAGACTTATTCATAGCAAAGAACCAGTAGTGTTTAGTATGCAAGTTGCTTAAAGTCCATTTATGGACTAAAGCAAGCATCTAAATCAGAAAATATCATATTTGATTAGGCAATCAAATTGTTTGATTTTGATCAATTATTAAAAGGCCTTATGTGTGTAAAAGTTATATAAAATAATAAATTTCTTAATGTATGTTGATGACATTCTAATCATTTAGAATGATGTAGAGTTATTGTCATCAATGAAGTTTTGGTTGTCTAGTCTAGTTTGATATAAAGTACTTGGGAAAGACTAGTCACATCCTAAGAATTAAGCTTTTTTAAAATTTAGAGATTATGATGTTAGATCTATCTCAAACTGCTTAAATAGATTAGATTCTCGCCAAGTATAGCATGTAATACTTCAAAAAAGGATTCTTTTCCTTTAAGTTTGAAGTTCCTTTATAAAGGACTATAGTCCTAAGACATATAAATGGAAGAGTATATTAAGATGGTTCCTTATATTAAATCGATAGGAAGTCTTTATGCTATGCTAAATACTAGGCTAAATATCTATTTTGCGGTAGGCATAGTAAGCAAATATCAATTGAATCAAAGATCACTTAATTTAGTGGGAGTAAAGCATATACTCAAATATCTTAGGAGAATGAGGGATTATATGCTTGTCCACCAAAGTGAGGATTTAATGGTTACTAGTTGTACAAATACTGACTTGTAGTTTGATTGTGATTCATGAAGTTGGACTTAAAGATAAGTGTTCATCCTAGGTGGTGAAGATACACATTAAGCGTAAGTATTATCTCATTAAAGAGATATGAGTACGCGAGATATAGTAGTAGAAAAAATAATTTATGCAATAAATCTAGCTGAAACTTGTTTTCAAACCTTGCCTTAGAGTGATTGCAAATTACTCTAAAGGGAGATAAGTGTCAGATATATGGTAAATTGTCTTTGAGGGCAAGAGGGAGATTGTTGGGGTTTATTCCCTAAAATCCAATTTATTGGCATGTCATAAATAATTAAATAGTTTAATTATATGAGACTATCTGTAAATGAACTAATGGGACATTATCTTAGTCCATGAGATGCATAGTATGTGATTTAATCATAGAATTTTAGTTCGTAGTCGGTGATGAAATTGGGCATTTCATCTGCGAAGACTATAATATATCAACTAAGATGATTTGTCTTGATCATGGAAGTGGAGACTTCTAGTTGGTATGTTGATATGTTTTAAGAGTTAAGACATATTGAATTGGACTGCTGTGAGATTTATTATTCTCCTAACGGCTGTCAAATGAATAATAAATCTCAGGACTTCTATTTACATCAACTCTAAAATCCTGAGAGAATAATGGACCTAATCATGAGATGTAGGTTGCTTTGATATATCAGGAGTGAGATCTATAAGTTATGGTCAAAACCTCAGTATGTTGGGCAGTCGCATTTAGTGTTGATGGAACATTTATTCTCACAATGGAATTCATAATCTCTTAACGGAGATATAAAATATTCCCTTGAGATAAGTTTAATGGGTTTGGTTATTCAAAGTGTTGGGTCCAACCACTTTAGTAAGGAGTTACTAAAGTATATATTTATGAAATTAGATTTCATAAATATATGATGAATAACATGAATGATTAAATCGGGTACTCAAGGATTAAGATGTAGTAATCTTCAAAGTGGCGGTCTATATTCATGACTTTGTATTACTACGAATATTTTAATGAAGGGGTTGAATGTATAATAGAGTCTTGGGATATAATTTAGTAATAAGGCCTAGAGTGCAATTATATTCTTATAGTGGTATTGAATATAATTAATGGTAACTTTGGACTTGTCAAGAGTTGACAGAAAAGCCCAAGACCCATTGGAGTTAGAGTCTTATTTTGTTCCCTTTGGTCCCATCTCAAGCCACAAACTAAAGCCAATTGGGTAGGCCCAAAAGGCTAACCCAATTAGATAATCAGTTATTATTTAATAAGAGTTATTAAATAAAGTAACTATCAAGGTAGTTAAAATGAAAGTATGATGAAAAGAAAAGAAATCAGTTTTTCTCCATAAGGAGAATAAGAAGGATTTTTCTTTGAGAATCAATGTACAAAAGGACTGATTGAGAGACCACACTTCTTGGGCATCATGTAGGATTGAGATGAAGATTAAAGGTATTCTCAAGTCTTGGCTTTGAATTTCACTGCATCAAGGTACGCTTCCTATTCTTTATTCTAGAATTCAAGGTTATATGTTATCTCTCATGAATGAAGTAGATCCATGATTGTTGCTTCCACTGTGTGTTTTGTATGAGATGCAAAACTAGATTTTCCAACAGGATGAACAACAGAAGTAGATGTAGCAGGTACAAACTTGGGAGGATTAACAACAGAAGAAGATGAACAAACCCTAGTCCTGTCTTATCAGAAACAGATTTTTGAACATTTAACATATCATCCAGTGTAGAAGTAGAAGTCCTATCTATTTATTCTCTAGCAGCAGATAATTCTAGTTCTAAACTTTTAACCTTTTCAAGTAAAGTCTTGTTCTCAATCTTAATAGAATTCAAGAGTTCAATGGCATCAAACAATTTTAACAGCAAATTTTTCTTTTCTTGTTTAAGAGTGTTTATCTTTTTCAACCCTAACTCAATACTCATAGCAACTTTGGCTGCAATCTTGCATAGCTTGTTATAAGCCTCTTACGAGTCAACATTCTTAGAGAGTTCCCCATCAAAAGGGTTCTCATCAATAGTCTCAATTTCACTTACTACAATAGTAGCAGTGAAAGCCATTATGTTTTCTTCTTGATCACTTTCAGACTCATGATCAGAAACTTCATCATCACTCAGAGTAATAGCCATAGCATTACCTTTGGATCTCAAGAATGTTGGATACTCAGATTTTAGATGACCATAACCTTGACAACCATAACACTATTGTCCTAAAGAAATATTAGAAGATTGACCTACTTCATCTTTTGATTTTTTAGAATTGTTATTTTTGGCAGTGTCATTCTTCTTCACATTCTTAGGGTCAACATTGTTTCTTTTTCTTGCCCTTCTATTATTATTTCTCAAAAAATTTCTAAAGTTCTTGGCAAGATAGGCAATCTCAGTAGATGAGAGTTCATCATCAAATCCACAATCATCAACATCATCAACAGATTTCAAGGCCATTGATTTGGATTTGTTGGTTTTTGGTAAGTCAGATTCATATGACTGAAGAGATCCTACAAGTTCATCTACAGGGATAAAGTCAATATCTTTACTTTTAGTTATAGCAGTTACTTTAGGTCTAAAGTCCTCAGTTAATAATCTCAGAATTTTACTAACAATTTTAGGTTGATCATAGACTTCACCCAAATTAAAAGAAAAATTGACAATATCATTCAACTTAGCATAGAATTCATCAAAAGATTCATCATCAGGCATTCTAATATTTTCAAATCTAGAGGTCAACTGCTGCAATTTATTGATTTTTACTGCCTTGGTGCCTTCATGCACTGTTTGTAAGATGTTCCAAGCAGTGTGAGCAATCTCCACGTTTAAGATCCACTTAAATTCATCCATAGAAACAGCATTGAATATCGCATTCATAGCCTTACTGTTAAAGCCTACTGCTTCCTTTTAGGTAGTGGTCCATTCACCAATAGCAGTAATTAGTCTTTCACAACTGTTTTCAACAAAAAGCCATACTCTCTCATCAATAGATTTCAAGAAGGCTTTCATCCTAACCTTCCAATAAGTATAGTTATTCCCATCAAAGTGTGGGGGTATCACAAGAGAGTAATTGTGTTCCATGACAGCTGGGGTCAAGGATCAACTCCAGGTTAAGAAACCTATAAACAAGAGCTAACTCGCTCTAATACCACTTATTTATTCATTTAGACCCCTTAAACCAGAAGATTCTTCCCTAGTGGATCACACATCTACACTACTCCTCAGTGAGTCTATCCATACTGATAGGTTATTTAGACCCCTTAAACACACAGATTGCGTAGCCTAGATTAATTAGCCAAGTTGTTACTTAGTCAAATTAAACAATTCTAGGTTAAAACAATCAAATAATCATATCAAGAATATAATGCAGCGGAATAATAAATAACACAATGATATGATCACCCAGGAAACCACACGGTAAAAACCTGGGGAGGATTTGACCCACCGATCCTCAAGGCATAACAGAATTCACTATGAAAGAATTGAAGTTCTTACAGAAGGACTACAAGCTCCCCGCTCGACTTCCTAATGCTACCCACCAGTACGAACTTCCTGACACGACCACGCGCAGGCTCCGAATCCACGGACTACTTCTTTCTTGAATTCCTTTGCAAAACACAAACACCCACGTCTGTGACTTTGAGATCCCACTCAAAGGTTTATCAACACAAACTCTCCTGTTTGTGACTCCAAGACCACCCTTGAAGGTTTAGATCATTAACACCTTTGATGACTAGAGAAGGCAACAACTTCTACAACACCGGATCTTGAGATTCTTCAAGGAATAGCACCGGTAGAAAACATAAGAGAGCTTTTGGGTACAAAACCCTAAAAATTCAAAGAGGCACAAGAGGCACTCTAATCTCTCTAAAAAGCTCTAAAAACCCTACCTAGGGTTAGCTTATGATGTCCTTTAAATACTAGAAAAAACGGCTCGCGATTTGGGCTTCAAACGAATAAGTTATGGCCTTTTTACGTTTGCTGATTTTGCTGATACGCGATTTTCGATCGATCGAAAATTAGATTGGATCAATCGAACCAACCAGCTTGTAACTCATTTGTTTTTATCTTGAACTTGAAGTTTTTGTCTTGGGCTTCAATGTAGACCATTCTAAACTAATGAGACTTAGTTTTTGTCATGTTTTGTCATGGTTTGCCAACATTACAAACTCAAAACCTAACAATCTCCCCCTTTGGCAATCCGTGACAAAACACACATACAACATAATGCCCATATACAATAAAATGCCCAAATACATCACACATCCCAATCTAAGACTCCTAACCCAGAAGTTGCAAGAAGAGGTAGAAGGTCTTGATCAGAATGTACCTGTCTTTCCTGAAACACTCAACAAACACATCACCGCATGTGTGACAGAAAAATAATAAATCAACAAATATGTAAACTAACTCTCCCCCTAAGTTAGATACATCAAAAACAAAGTTAACTCCCCCTAAACATAACATTCTTGTATTTTCCACACATATTCCCACATATCAACTATTTCTCCCCCTTTTTGTCACGTATTGACAAAGACAACTCATACAAAGAGTAAACAGTCAACATACGCAATAAAAGATAAGAGAAAATAGAGAATCAAGGGGAATACAAAACAATTCAACTCTATAGAAAATAGAGACAGCTCCCCCTATGAACAACACAGGTTAAAAAAAAATTTTCTCCCCCTATAAAAATAGGCAAAACAAAACAAGTTGTGGGAAAAACAGTTTTGGGGAAAAATAAAGGAGGGGGGGATCAGCAGCATCACCAACAGGATCAAAGTTAAAAACACATAATCCAAAGTTAAAAACTAAGGTGAGGATACACATGAAAAAAAAATATTCTCTCTTTCAATAAAATGCAAACATGGCATTATGTGACCCATAAACAGTTGCATGAGTAGAGAAAATATTTGCACATTGATTATCCATCATATCTCTTAAGAAAAATATTTTCTGCAGTTCACACATAAGAAATAGCATATACTAGAATGTACAAAACTCAAAAATTAATCAATCAATTTTTAAATCAAGTTGAGTACCCAATGTAGCAAAGTGTATGCATGTTATATGTGAAAACAAAGAGAAATATGACTGCAAAACTGCAAGATGGATACAGAAATCAATGTAATGCATGTGAATCCTAAACACAAATGATAGCAAAAAAAAACATTGGTCAAAAACATAGAAACTGAAAATTTTTCAGTTTCGATCGAACATCAATCGAGTCAGGCAGACTCAAACCAAAAATTTTAATCGCAATTTCGATTGATCGAAAAACAGGTTCGATCGATCGAAATTCTGGAAAAATCAGATTTTTGAAAAACATAGCATTTTAATGCAGAAACTCCTCAAAGCACATTTTTTTAAAAAAATGCATGAGTATGAGACGAAAAGTTTTTCAAAAACACTTGAATTTAACCCAAATCTTCCAAATTAAGATTTTCAATCAATTTGTCCTCAAAGCGCAAACATTATACACATTTTGCATTAAAATCAAAGAACTTTTAATCTTGGATGGCCACAACAAAATCACACACAATATAATGTACCAAGTTTAACAAAGAGTAACTTGTGTAGTGTGTGCAACTAGCAAAAGCTTGAGATACATGTGAGGTGATATGTGAATAGCAATCAATCACAAAGTCTACAAAATTCATCACATAGAATTTAAAAGAGACTATCACCTGAAGAGTTACATCCTATAACTCCCACATCTCCTAGAACAAAAGCTTGCAATCATGTAAGTTTCTTGTATTTTTGCCCCATTATTTAGGTGAAATTTGGCATAAAGCCTAATAGTACACACCAGATTAGAATTAAGTGAATTGGCGTCAAGCCTAATAGTACACACCAGTTTTAAGCATTAAGCATTTAACAGAGGCTACACCTTATATTCTTTTTGTGCATGTGCTACACTTTCTCGAGCACAAAATCTTATGATATGCACTAAGGTGTTCATGATTGGCTAGTGAACAGTGGTGAGATGGTTATTTATGCCTTTCTCAAAAAGATCAAGTCCGACAGTCAAATAACATATGACTTCAAGATTAAGACAAAGTGATAAACACCATAAACATCTTTCCCACACAACATGCACTACAAAACTTCAACTAGTAAAGTGCAATAAATAAGCTCATCAAAGCTAAACAAGGTACATAAACATGTTATGTAAAGATAATATGGCCAATCCTTGATTATAAATCCAAGATATATAATACAAAACACAAAAATCTTTTTGGTTTTAACAAACTTTATAACCACTTGTTGAGATTTTAAAAAGTTTATGACCAAAAACAAAAAGCACATATTATGCTAAGTGAACAATGCAAAAGCAATGCATGATAGTGCAAAAACTAAGCTATAGAGGGTACACAAACAAGAAATATCAATTTCTTAATTAACCCAAGAGTACATGTACAAACTGGTACATAAAGTCAAAAATAGCTTAGCACATTTATAACACATGCTATTCAAGTTTCACCACAATGTCAAGCATGTTCTAAATCAAGAGAGATATTAAAACTCATGTAATCCTCAAGAAAAATAAAATAAGACACAAAATAAAATATTTTTGTCTTTTTGAAATTTTTCAATGTTTTTGGATTTTTCTTTAAAACAAAACAATCAAAGAAAATAAAACAACCAAAAACTAAAACAAAACATGTCCACAATTAATTGAAAGAATTAAATCAAGGACAAGTTAGCAACACTCACCTTGGAGAATCTTTTCTCACCCATCTAGCACGAGTCTTCGGCTTTGTAGGTGAAAATCCATGAGAAGTGGAGTGTATTTGAGGATCTACACCAATCTTCTGAGAAAGACTACAATCCTGCAAATTCCTTTCACAAGCCAACAAGCTCAAATTTTTCAAAAGCATATGAAACAATTTATATGGACTTATGGCAGGAGAAATATCATCACATATCCTAGATTGAAACACAGAATGATTAAATTTCAATTTATGACAATTAGGACGAATGTGACCGGAGACACCACAAAAGTGACAAACAGGAACAAATTTAGGAACATCAGTATTCCTAACAACAAATCTAGTCTCAGATTTTGGTTTTTGCCTCAACAAAGAGCAGTTTGGTCTAATATGACCAACAACACCACAATGGTGACAAGTAGGCACAAAAACAAAATTCTTATGCTCTCTAACAGTAGGTTTAGACTTAGGTGTAGAAACTTCAGCGTCTACATCAGAACTTTTACCTTTGTCTAACCTAGCAAAATAAGCCTTTTCATTATTATTCCTCTTGAAAGGAGGGATATAAACTTTTTCAATTTTAGGCTTAAGAGAAACAGAAACACTTCTGTTATTATCAGCAAGTTTGGTATTAGACAAATTTTCCAATTTAGCTTCAGCCTCAGCTAACTTTTGTTCCAAACTTTTCATCTTCTCATCTTGAGAGGAAATTTGATTTCTCAAAAAATCATTCTTTTTATTAGACTCATCTAATCTAACAAGAAATTCCTCTTTTTCAAGATTAGTCAATTTTAACTCTTCTTTGAATTTCTTAGAAATTTTCAAAGATTTAGATAATTCCTTACGAAGAGTTTCAAAAGCATCAAAAAAATCAACAGAAACAACAGTGTCCTTTTTATTCAAAACATCACAGTCATCAATAAAATCAGCAGAAGCATGAGCAGAAATATGATCAGAAAGACACTTCAAATTATCCATGACAGCAGGGGTCAAGGATCAGCTCTTAGATCAAAAGATCTAAAACAAACAAAGAGCTACCCGCTCTGATACCACTCCCCCTTTTTGTGACGGAATGCCAAAGAGCAATCACAAGTCGCCATCAAAAGGAGGTGGTGAGGGTGAATGAAGACGCGCCAAGTCAGCTCGTAGAGCACGAAACTCATCAAGCAAGTCCACCAAAATCTGTCCATGAGCCGCCTGAACGGTCATGACAGTCTCCAAAGTACGACGAACATCGAAGTCGGCCGAAGGAGGTGGAGGAACATCAGCAGCAGCAGCATCATCACCAACTGGATCAGTAACATCCTCACCAGCAATACCTGCAGAAGAAGAAGGAGGAGGTGCGCTACTAGAGGGCTCAGACCTAGGGTGTTTAGAACCAGCTCGAAGATGAGCAGCCCTTTGTCTAAGAAAAGACGCACCTATAGGAGCAATAACATGAACGGGCTCAGAGTAAGGGAAGCCACCAAGATCAAGATGAAGGAGAATCCTATGAATGAAAATAGGATGAACAAGAGCATGAGCAGATGATGAACTCCTATAAACATCGTTCAAAGAACGAAGAAAAAGATGGGGAAAACTAATAGGAGCATCAGTAACAAGAGCGTACAAAAATACACACCTCTCAAGAGGAATGGTGTGAACATGAGAAATGGGCCAGATAGAATGACACGCTATCCTAAAGAAAAGATAGTGTAACCCAGAGAGCTCAGCAGAGGTGATCCGAGGATCAGAACCCCACTGGACAGTAGTCCCAGTGATGTAAGACAAGACATCACTAATCTCGGGAGACACATCATATGGATAGACAGGATGTCGAACCCATGGTACCCCTAGAGCATCAGCCACTACCGTAGGAGTAAGTGTGTACTCTACGCCTCGTATCCAACTCTGGACAAGAGTGTTGGAATCATAGATGCGGATAGAGAGGTTCGAATAGAACTCTCTAATCAAGGCAGAAGGTGGAGGAGGATCAGAAACATCCACCAAGGGTAACCAGCCCCTACGCTCAAAATTTGCCCTAATGGCAGGATCAAGTTCATCTAAGTGAACAGAACGCTCAGCCCAAATTTTTCTCCTAACATTCAGCTTCTCAAAAATCTCTTGGTTTTTCTCACTAGAAAACCTCTCACGATCATAGGATGGAGGGGGTGAAGGAGAAGGTGAGGGAACATTCCTACGGGCTCTAGTTTTCCTAGGCATAGTGCTAAGGAAAGGACAGAGACACAAAGGAAAAACCAAAAGAACAAGAGAAAATAAAACCAAGGGCAGACTGCAAATTAGCACAATAAAAAATATAGAACAAAAATCTATATGATGCATGAACATTAATAATGTTGTGATGCATGATCTAATGCAGTAAACAAATAAGTTCAATTGAGATTGAAATTGACAAAATTGGCTTGAACATGGAATTTTTATCAAAAATCCCAAAAATTGAAAACCACTTGTTGAAATTTTATACCAAAAAAGATGAATTGAGCATTATAAAACACATTACATAGATTATAATGCTTAATTACAACTACACAACAAGTCAATTTCATCAAAATCATCTCAATTTAACAAAAGCCCCAATTCGGATCAAGAACAAGCCCTAGATTTTTCAATTTTTCACTAAACTCAAATTTGATCAAATTAACAGGTAAGAATCATGTTAATGAAGTGTCCCCACAAAAACCCAATGATCAATTTCAAAAATTAAGGCTTGAATCAACAGAAAATCCAAATTTTGCATATTCCGAAAATTACCCTTAAAAACATGGATTTATGCATGAAATGATGAAAATAAAATCAAAAGGAAGGGTAAAAGGGTCTTACCGGCTTGAGGAAAGAGAGATTGTGCAAAAACTTCGGAAGAAAACGACAAAAATCCCTAAGGTGGAGCCGTGCCAACCAGCTTGTAACTCATTTGTTTTTATCTTGAACTTGAAGTTTTTGTCTTGGGCTTCAATGTAGACCATTCTAAACTAATGAGACTTAGTTTTTGTCATGTTTTGTCATGGTTTGCCAACATTACAAACTCAAAACCTAACACATACTACTCCTCAGCGAGTTTCCCATCACCAAGCAAGTCATGAGAGGCAAACGATTCCTTCCTATGCACATCCACTCCTCAGTGAATTTTCACCATCTCCGATGGATCCAACAATCGAGACTACTCGTGCACATATCCTCCAAGAGTTGAACATGCAAGCATGGTAGAAAAGGGTAGAGATAGTGATAGAGAAAGAGACCAACGTTAACCGAGGCGGGAGCCTAACTAGAAAAGGTAGAGAAAGAAGTGAAGAAGACAAGATGAATAAGTCACCAAGAGAAGTTTGAGGCAATAGCCTCGGATGGACACCACAAAGACCATATCCTTTTATTGTTTGTTGAGTTAGCTCATATGAGCACATTTGTTTGTTAGGTTAGCTCGTAAGAGCACCTTTGTTTGTTTGTTTTTTTTTCTTTTTAAGTGACTCTAGGATAGCGAGTGACTCGTCATTTGCTTGCAAGTGGCAAAACAGGTTCTAGGATAGTGAACTTGTCATTGGTCGTTTCCCAAGCAATAAAGGTGGGACTTTGGATATACGAATCCCATGTAGCTCTTTGGAGTTACACCCCGCCCCATGTATGCGTGATGTGTGTTGTGTGCGTAGGTTAGGCTCGAGTCGTACGTCGAAACAAAATGTTTTGTCTCTTATTCTTTTGATTCTTTTAGCAAAGCTCACGAATCAAAAGAGGGTATTTGTAGACACCGCATTTTGTACCCCTTACGACTCGAGCCCCTATTCCCCAATGATGCTCAAACTTTAAGGCCCGAGGCCAGTTTAGAGCCCAATCAGATATCAAATTGATTTGAGGAGTGTTAAAATGGAAAATATAACCTTTTAAATGAGCAAAAAACATATATACTTTTGGAAATAAAATGACCAAAATGGCTTTTGACCTGCGTACATGGGTCGCGGCCTATGTACGCAGGCCAAAGAATGCGTATGTAGGCACGTTCCTGCGTACATAACTCGGGTTTTAGAAGCATAAGAAAGGCAAGTTTTCTGTAATAATGGCTGAGGTTTGGAATGAATCTCACATGGTACATTTTCAAAAGCCTTGCATGGTACATTTTCAAAACACACAATTTCTCACGGGAAAAACCTAAGATTCACTAGAAAATAGTGAATCAAAAGGGACTTTTTCACAAAACACCCTCAAGTCAATTTTATTTGATTGGGACCTTTTCTGGCCCCAATCCTTTTAGTTTAACATTGCTAATCACTTTCTTATCGGTTTATGAATAGATTTGACTGAGGGGAATGGACAAAAATCAAGCCTATGAGCTTTTTGCTTTAAGGTATTCTTTCTAGCTTTCTTTAATTTTCTTTCTTTCTTTTCTTGTTTTAATCTTTTTTTTTTTTAGTTTGGTTTATGTTTATGCATGTTTGCCTAGGGTAGTACATAGTTTTGTTTAGGTTCTGAGCATGCTAGGATGATAGAATTAGGTTTTTCTTACTTGTGCTTTGTTTTTTGTGTTTATAGGTTTTCTGGGCAAGGACTTACGTTTGCATAATCTTTTTAGTGCATGTAGGCTTGATTATGCATATGCAGGCCTGATGCCATGCTATTCATTCACATGTCCATGCATTGATGCCATAGGTGCTTTGTTGCTACAAGGTAAGTAAATGGTAAGCCATATTCGAAATGTCCATGCATTTGTGTTTTGGTTGATATGCTGAAGCATGCTTAGATGTATGATTAGGGTTTCTAATGTGTTAATGCTTTGTTTTTGATATGTTTTGTTTGATGATATGCTTTGTTTGATGATATGCTATGTTTGGGGCTGCTACCTTGATTAGATGTAGGATAGGGTTTCCGCATGTTAGATGAATGCTAAGGTTTCTTTTGTGTGTTTGGCTCTCTTTCCGCATGTTAGATCTACCATTGACCAAAGCATGGTAAACATGATCATTCAAGGCCAAAATCAAGCATTGGAACTCAATTGAGTCCAATTCAACACAGAAATGTCATTCGGACATTCTATCAAACACCTAACATGCAACAATGCAATCCAAATATGAATAATGCATGAACATGATGAAAACTTGCCTCAATACATGCTAAAATGCCACAAGGGTCAACACAGATACACAAACAGTAAATGGGACTCAGCCCAATCAAAGATTTTGGAAAAAATTTCACAAAATAGAGAACCCCAACCCATTTTCGAAAAATCCCCAAATATTGGAACCCTAACTTAAATTTTTGCATAATCTTAGAAAAACATGAAGAAAATGTTTTAGAAAACATACCTTGAAGTTGGAAATGCAGAAAATAAGCTTGAGAATGATGGGGTTTGAGTAAAATGTGATTTTGGGTTGAGAAGGGTTCGAGAGAGGGTTATGCGAGGGAAATGGGAATGTTTTGAAAAACTGTCACATCTGCATTATAAAATTAAAAACACGCATTTTTCGCGGGTTAGGCAGTCGCGAGACAGTCGCGAGAATGGCCATTGAAGCTCAAAAGCTTTCGCGAGAAGCTTTAAGTCGCGAGACAGTAGCGAGACAGTCGCGATAGCTTCTGTCTAAATTTGAAGAAATTCTAGTTTTTGCCTAAAACTCATTTCGCGAGAAGTGTTTAGTCGTGAAATACTCGCGAGACAGTAGCGAGAGTCTCTGTGTGAAATTACAAAAAAATTTATTTCCCTTAAGCACTTTTCGCGGGAAGCTCTAAGTCACGAGCTTCTCGCGAAACAACATTTGAGCTAGTTTTTGAAAAAAAACACAAAAATGCATTTTGAACAAAAACTAAAGACACAAAAGTATAAAATCACTTTCAAAAACATATAAAACACTCAAAAATATTTTTGGGTTTGATCAGCGAGTACTTGAGCATACACATCACATTTGAACATGTACAATCACACAAATGAGATAAGCATTAATTGAATCAAAGTCTTGTGTGTTGTGGGTCAGTATCAAGTGTGAAATAGTCCTTAGACTAGAGTGAAGCTTCAATGATCAATTCAATCAAGTCATACACAAATGGCACTAAATCAAGTGGTCTATCTCGATTATAGAAAAGAACATATATGACCTCCCACAAATTGATTACAAAACTTAGAAGCTTTTCATTTGGCTTCTGCATTGAAAGCTCGAAAATGTGTTGAAAAACACAAGAGCTGTTTAGACCCCCGATTAAAATTACGGCTTGGTTGATTTTACACTAACTTAATACTAAGTGCGGAATAGTGTAAACACAAGCGTATAAGCAAGACAACTACTCTAATCCATATTTAAAGCAACACAGCAGTATAATGGAATATAAAAGAGTAGGGAAGAGAGATGCAAACACAGAAAACACCAAGACGTGTTTTCGAAGAGGAAACCGAAGAACTCGGCGAAAAACCTCTCCGCCGCCCTCCAAGCGGAAATCGATCCACTAGACAATCAGTTGGGATACATGAGTGAGCAAAAGACCCTCCAAGCCTAATCTACCCGATGCACCTAAGCCCTCCAAGCTCCTACTCCAACAAGGCTTCTCGGAACCGTGTCTTGTCTAGTTCTCCGGATCCCGCAACAAGCTCCATGTTGCATCTGCCATCCTTGGCTTCTTCCAATGCTTCCCAGCAGCACCAAAACGTCACTCAACACTCTCAAATGGTGTGGTAAGTGTTTGGGCTATCAACCTCTCAATGGTGTGGAAATGGAGAGGGAAGGGTTGAGGAGATACCACAAGCAAGTGTATAGAGAAAGGTGGGGATGACAATCTCTAATTGCAAATGTGTTTGGCTAGGGTTTTCTCTCTGAAGCATTTCTCAACATTTGTGGGTAATGGGGGTTTATATAGGATAGGTGCAGAATGTGTGAGTCAGTCAGTACAGGCTGGCAGAACAGCATGTCTCGCGGGTGTCTCGCGGGAAGGCCTTACCTGCGAGATACTCGCGAGAGACAGCTGTCTCCATCTGTCCTGACTCTTCGCATTCCAGCATGTGCAAGGCACATGCTTCACTTCGCGGGAAGCTTAGTCGCGACATACCCGCGAGATTCCATCAGCTTCCACTTTGCTTGAGTCTTCACACACTCTCTATCACACACCCCTTACAACAATTCCCACAACAAATACAGGGTATAAATAATTGAAAGTAATTACAATCAAATTTGGCACGGAATAAAAGCCAACAAAACACATAGTTGTAAATCACAACTTTACAATCTCCCCCTTTGGCTATTCCGTGACAAAACCCTAAAACAGACTCTAGACTTAACCGTGAGTTTGGGAATACAGGCAAAACTCACTCACACTTAATTCTAGATTCTGATAAGCTCTTGAAACATATGAACAAGTAACTCCTGAAACACAACAACAAAATATTATCATTGTATGCAGAAAACTTGAAAAGCATATGGAGCAACAATAGCATGATCAAGCAAGATGAAATAGAAAACACTAGATCATGGCAAGATCAAACAAGTAATCACTATACACAAGCAATTACTATGCTCATTCACACAAGGAATGAACATCCGGATATGCAAGATGATAAGCTCATGTGAAGAGTACCATTTGCAAATCCAACACTCAACCAATGCAAAATACTCAAAGTATTTGCATCTAGGAACAATCCTACATGGGCACAAGAGTGTTCATCACTCAACCAATGCATAGAACGTATATGCATCTAGGAACAATCCTACTAGGGCACAAGAGTGATGTACTGAAGTAAATGTATGACATTAGACTTCAATAACACAAGCATAAAGGCTGCATAAGCAAAGTATTGCAAATACATGGCACAAACCATAAAAGCCTACAAAGATATGCAATGAAACAAAACAACCCTTAAAGCTTACAAAAGCAACATGGGTACAAGAATATAAAGTACTTCCCTATCATATCACTCCCCCTATCATGAATCATAGGAGCTGTGATGAACTTGGAACATATATACCTGTAACCTGAAACACTTGCACAAAACACATTAGATCCTCAAGATAAATCAGGTGATAAAAAGACAAGTATAATGTAACAAGTAGAATGCGATCAAGTAAACATGTTGTGAAACATATGAGCAACTTGATCAAACACATGACAGTCATAAATAAAAAGACTACAATGATCATATAGCAAAGCAAATGATCAACCGAACATGCAACCAATGAAGCACAATAACATAAGGGTAAAAGCATGTCCAACACATAAGCACGATGCAATGAGAGCAATAAAGCATATCAAAGCACCATAAAGTAACAAGAAAACAAGCATAAAGTAAATCAAGGTTTTCTCAAAAAATGTCTTCTCCCCCTTGATATATGCATCTCCCTTATGGCTTTCTCCCCCTACGAATGTGCACAAGGTAGAATTTCTCCCCCTAAGAGTGTGCACATAAGTCATATAGAAATGACGAAACACACCGGTATACTCTCCGGAATATTCTCCCCCTTTTTGTCACGAATAGACAAATGAATCATGAGAAAGGAGGGAAAGAAGAAAATATTAAGATGATGCATGAGGGATGCAAGATGAATGAGAAAAAGAAGCTCAAACATGTCAAGTGTTCAAGTGTGTGCAGCAAGGTGCAGCTACTGTGCATCTAGTGTGCATGTGAGATGCATGACCAATGCATGAGCAAGGCACTCAAGGGGCAAAGTGTACAAAACACACCACCAAATATCAAAACATGATAAACATGAATAATTATGGTGATCCCCAAAATTTGGAACTCATCGGAGTCCAAAACAACGAGAAAATGTCACTTGGGCATTTTATCAAACACTTGGAGTGCACACACTACACATGTATGATAAACAATGCAAGAACATATGAAAATCTTGCCTAAATACATGATAATATTGCCACAAGGGGCCAACATCCAAAGCAAATTATCATTTAAAACAAATCCCAATCAAAAAGATTGACAGAAAATAAGTTTTCCAACTCCCATTTGAGAAAATCCCAACTATGAACATAAAACCCCCAAAAACGTAATCTAAGGATCAAAATCAATGAAAAGAGTTAAAGATTACCTTAGAGATGTTTATAGAATGTAAAACACTTGAAATTAGTTGGGTTTTGATGTAGAAACATTAAAACAGGGGTTTGGGAGAAGATGGGAGGCGTTTAAAACAGATGACTCACGAAATGCCCTTTAAAAAGCTGATCTGGAAATTTTCGCTGGTATCTCGCTACTTAGAATCCCGCGAAAATTTCGCTGGTATCTCGCAGGTATCTCGCAGGTAAGCTTTTACTCGCGAAACTCTCTGTCCAAAACTGGAAAACTTGAGAATTGGACCCTTTCACTCGTGACTGAACTTAAACATGAAATAAGTCACGAAAATACCCAGAAAACATGTTTTTTCACACAAAAACAATTTGAAAACTTTGAAAAACATGGGTGATACAAATCACTTCCAAAAGCAAACAAAAAGAACAAAAATCTTTTTAGTTTGAACCACATATGGTTGAGCACACACACATCACATTTGAACATGTACAATCACACAAATGAAATAGACATTCATTGAACAAAAATCTTGTGTGTTGTGTGTGAGGATCAAGTGTGGAATAGTCCTTAGACTAGAGTGAAGCTTCAATGATCAATTCAATTGGGTCATACACAACTGATACGAAATCAAGTGGACAATCTCCATTATAGAAATGAGTATATATGACCTCCCACACATTGAGTACAAAACTTAGAAGCTTTTCATTTGGCTTCTGCATAAGGCATAACAATTGGTCCATTTTATTTTGTTTGGACAAAAACATCTCATTTTGAGATTGGTGCTTGAAATTTATGATATTTCAACATTGATGATTAGCCTTTGGCTTTTTGAGCACCATACAAATCACATTAACAGAGTCGCTTTCCCTTTTTCCTAGTCGAATACTAGTATGTGCGACAGGCTTTTGCAGCTCAATATCTCTTTTCATTTGGAGATTTACATTTGGTGAGCTCTATTTGCAAAAAAATAAAGTGGGAAGAGATATAGACACAAGTCTATGCAAGTATCAAGACCAACAAGACTATTGACCAATCATTCATGACAAGTTTGAAGATCTATTTACAACAGTCACACATAGTTTTCAAGATTTCTCCCACAAAGAACTAGGTGCATACAAAACAAGCTAAGCTCGTAAATGCACAACGCCATTAGTACGAAGGTACTAGGCCAAACTCACATGTGAAATGTGCTCAAACATATACGATCAAACTTTTTGAATTTTTCACTTTTTATGTGGTTTTGGATTTTTTACACACACAAAACAAAGACATAAAAGTAAGATCAAAACAAAAGTAATGCATACAAATAAATGCAAAATGCACAAATGCATGAAGATATGACATTTAATGCATGAAAGGTCCTACAAAGATCGAAAGAATTAGATCAAGGACCAAAAGAGCAAAAGCTCAACCATAAGAACCCTTCCTCATCCAAACGGAATGATTGCTTGGAATGAGTGTCTCAAGAGAAGTGAGACGAGGGTTGGGAGAATGAGAACCGGAGATGCACATAGTCAAGGAGTTAAGAGCATTAAACACTTTCTTTAACAACATGCTATTTTCACTCAAATCCGGTTTATCATTTTTAGCACAACTTGCCAGAAGCTCAAGTTTCTCTTTTCTTTTGATTCTTTTAAAAGCTTGAAACTGAGAGCAATGAGGTCTAAGATGACCAAGGGCACCACAATGGTGACAAACAATGTATTTAGGTCCATTAGGCTTTTTGGGAATGGATCTAGCAACTTGGGTTTGTTCTCTCTTCAACTTAGAACATTGAGGCCTTATATGACCAATCACACCGCAATGGTGGCAAGTTGGAACAAACTTAGATCCACTCAATTCCCTAGGATTGGACCTAAACAGAGGCTTTGGCTTAAGAGCCTTTCTCTCCACTTTTTGATTTCTTTTATGTGGAGGAATGTACACCGATTTGTCCTTTGAGGCAAAACACACATTAGGCACAAAATCGGGTACCACAACATGATTGCAACATATATTTTCATCATTTTTGACAATAGGTTCAGCAATCAAACACTTGGCATGCATCTTAAGAGATTCATTTTCAGATTTAAGATCATCAACAAGTTTGTTAGACAAAACAAGTTTAGCATCCAAGTCCATATTCAAACACTCAAACTCTTTTAGCTTTTCAAGAGAATTTTCAGCAAGCTTTTTATATTTTTCAACCAATTTATTGGATTCATTGAGCTTAGCAATCAAATCATCCTTTTCACAAATGAACTTGCTCAAATTCTTTTGAAACTTCTTAGCTTCTTTCTTCAAGAGTTTGTCAACAACACCCATGGATTCATATAACATGGCATCACAATCATGAGGATAAACACTCATAGAGGCATTTTCACAAACACATGGCATGTTACAATCAACAACATCCATACAAGCATGTAAAACATTATCCATGGCAAAACACACAAGGGGTCAAGGATCACACTTAGGTAATGAAACCAAAACAAGTGTACCCGCTCTGATACCAATTGAAAGCTCGAAAATGTGTTGAAAAACACAAGAGCTGTTTAGACCCCCGATTAAAATTACGGCTTGGTTGATTTTACACTAACTTAATACTAAGTGCGGAATAGTGTAAACACAAGCGTATAAGCAAGACAACTACTCTAATCCATATTTAAAGCAACACAGCAGTATAATGGAATATAAAAGAGTAGGGAAGAGAGATGCAAACACAGAAAACACCAAGACGTGTTTTCGAAGAGGAAACCGAAGAACTCGGCGAAAAACCTCTCCGCCGCCCTCCAAGCGGAAATCGATCCACTAGACAATCAGTTGGGATACATGAGTGAGCAAAAGACCCTCCAAGCCTAATCTACCCGATGCACCTAAGCCCTCCAAGCTCCTACTCCAACAAGGCTTCTCGGAACCGTGTCTTGTCTAGTTCTCCGGATCCCGCAACAAGCTCCATGTTGCATCTGCCATCCTTGGCTTCTTCCAATGCTTCCCAGCAGCACCAAAACGTCACTCAACACTCTCAAATGGTGTGGTAAGTGTTTGGGCTATCAACCTCTCAATGGTGTGGAAATGGAGAGGGAAGGGTTGAGGAGATACCACAAGCAAGTGTATAGAGAAAGGTGGGGATGACAATCTCTAATTGCAAATGTGTTTGGCTAGGGTTTTCTCTCTGAAGCATTTCTCAACATTTGTGGGTAATGGGGGTTTATATAGGATAGGTGCAGAATGTGTGAGTCAGTCAGTACAGGCTGGCAGAACAGCATGTCTCGCGGGTGTCTCGCGGGAAGGCCTTACCCGCGAGATACTCGCGAGAGACAGCTGTCTCCATCTGTCCTGACTCTTCGCATTCCAGCATGTGCAAGGCACATGCTTCACTTCGCGGGAAGCTTAGTCGCGACATACCCGCGAGATTCCATCAGCTTCCACTTTGCTTGAGTCTTCACACACTCTCTATCACACACCCCTTACAACAATTCCCACAACAAATACAGGGTATAAATAATTGAAAGTAATTACAATCAAATTTGGCACGGAATAAAAGCCAACAAAACACATAGTTGTAAATCACAACTTTACATGCATAAATCATAACATTTGATCCTTTTTGGATAACACATCTCTTTGTGAGATCGGTGCTTGAAATTTTTGATATTTCAACATTTAGAATTAGCCTTTGGCTTTTTGAGCACCATATAATTCAAAACAAAAGTCGCTTTCTGTTTTTCCTAGTCAAATACTAATATGTGCGACAGGCTTTTGCAACTCAATATCTCTTTTCATTTGGAGATTTACATTTGGTGAGCTCTTTTGCAAAAACATAAAAATAAAGTAGGAAGAGATATAGGCACAAGTCTATGCAAGTATCAAGACCATCAAGACTATTGACCAATCATTCATGACAAGTTTGAAGATCTATTTACAACTATCACACATAGTTTTCAAGATTTCTTCCACACAAATAAATGTGCATACATAACAAGCTAAGCTCATAAATGCACTACGCCATTAGTACGAAGGTACTAGGCCAAACTCACATGTGATATACACAACACAAGTGATCAAACATTTTGAAGATTTTTCAATTTTTTATGGGTTTTTGAATTTTTGAACACACTCAAAAACAAAACAAAAACAAGAACAAAGAAAAAGCTTGTAAAAGAAGCATGCTATAAACCAGAAGCAAATGATACAAATTAAATTATGCATGTAATGATGCATGAGCAAATGTCCCTGAACATCGAAAGTATTAATGCATGGACATGTTATAATGCTTATGCATGAGTACCCCTCTTCACCCACACGACACGTGCGTTTGGGGTGATATCCCTATAGGATTGGGTATGAAAGTTAGGACTTTCAAACCGTCTAGTGAAGCTTTCCAAGCAAGTGGTGAATGCACTGATCATTTTCATCACATCCATCACACTGGGATCACCATTTCGACCTCTTGATGACTTAACAGCCCAAGTCTTCTTGTCATTTCTCGGGCCTTTCGATCTCTGATCACTTGCATTCTTCAATGCCCTCAACTTATGACAATTTGGTCTGGTGTGTCCTTGAAGTCCACAGTGATGATAGAAATGTTGAATTCTTGGACCTCTTTGTGATTTTGGAAGTGATTTCCCTTTGGCTTCAGACCTAATCACTGATTGGTTACGAGGCTTATTCAACACCCGTTGGTCAGCCACATTCTTCTTTTTCTCATCCTCCACTTTCTTAGGAGTAGAGGCAGCCTCTACCAATTCTTTGGCTTGCACAAACTTCACTTTCTTGGTGATTTTGACAGCTAAACTACTTTCTCCAGTATATCCCAATTCGATTTTGTCGGAGAAAGGTTTTTGATGAGAAAGGACTTCATCAAGCTTTTTGGAGGAGACTCGCTCTACTTTGGCATTGGCTTGAACCACCTCAAGCTCAAGGAATTTTATCTTTGAGTAGGCTTCTGTCAGCTCTCCATTCAGCGTCTCTATTTCACCTTTGGCCTCCTTATATCGCACTAGGAGACTTCTATAGTCCTCTTCTGCCTTCTTTATCTTTTTAATAGCTTCCTTGGCCACCCTTGTATATTCTTCTGGCTTCTCAAGTAGGGAATTGTAGTTTTCTTGAAGACCGGTTGAATCTTCATCTTCTTCAACATCCGATTCTTCTACAATTCCCATGGATTCCTCATCACTATCCTCCCCAAGTTCTTGCACTAGCAAACTCAAGTCCTCCAAGGACTCAACATGAGCAATAGTCATAAAAGCGGAGTAATTCCCTTCTCCATCATAGCTCTCTTCCGAATCTGAATTGGAAGAATCTGAATCACTAAGTGTTGTGGCATACACCTTGCCCTTCCCTCTTAGATAGTTGGGACACTCCTTCTTGAGATGTCCATGGCCATTGCATTCATAACACAAAATGCCTTGAGGAGATTGAGTATCATTCCCCTCTTTCTTCTTAAACTCTTTCCTATCACCTTTGGAGGATGAAAACTTCCCTCTGCTGAACGGTTTCCCACTGTTCTTCATCTTCAGAAATTTTTGGAAGTTCTTTGCAAGAAATGCTACCTCTTTCTCCACTCCATCTTCTTCGGAGGAATCATCTATTCTTTCAGTGATGGTTTTAAGAGCAAGATATTTGCTCGACTTATGAGAAGGCAGTCCCAGCTCATACATTTGGAGAGACCCAATGAGCTCTTGGATTTTAATCTCATCCAAATCTTTGCTTTCCTCTATAACTGTGACTTTTGCTCGGAAGCTCTCCAGTAAGGACCTCAAAATTTTTCTTACCACCTTAGCATCTTCAATCTTCTCACCAAGATTGAGCTTAGCAATTACAATTTCGTTGAGCTTCCCATAGAATGAATCAAAGGGTTCGTCATCTCCCATCTTAATCTCTTCAAATTTGGTGGTAAGCATCTGAAACTTTGTGTCCTTAACTTTCTTTGTTCCTTCATAGGTGGTCTCCAATATCTCCCAAGCTTCCTTGGCTACTGTTATGTGAAAAATCTTGTGAAAATCATCTGGAGAAACACCACAAAAGATTGCATTCAAAGCATTACTATTAGCGTTAGCTGCCGCAAGTGCTGCTTTATCCCAAGTGGATTTAGCGGCTTCCGGCCCAGTCCATCCTACTTCTACTGCATCCCAAACAGTATCATCAATTGAACACAAGAATGCCCTCATTCGGACTTTCCAAAAGGCATAATTACTACCATCAAAATATGGTGGAACATTTAAATATTAAGATCGGTCCATCTCAAATGGGGTCAAGGATCACACTCAGGTATTAAAACCACAACAAGTGTACCTGCTCAGATACCAATTG
Source organism: Quercus aquifolioides (assembly GCA_019022515.1). Classification (NCBI taxonomy): domain Eukaryota; kingdom Viridiplantae; phylum Streptophyta; class Magnoliopsida; order Fagales; family Fagaceae; genus Quercus; species Quercus aquifolioides. The sequence goes on along the minus strand of CM032326.1, from coordinate 53,806,668 downwards.
AAAGCTTGAAAATGTGTTGAAAACACAAGAGCTGTTTAGACCCCCAAATTAAAGTTACGACTCGATTGATTTTACACTAACTTAATACTAAGTGCGGAATAGTGTAAAAGTGAGCGGATACAGAAAACAAGCTACTATAATCCATAATCAAAGCAACACAGCTGTAAAATGGAATGTAAAAGAGTTGGGAAGAAAGATGTAAACACAAGATAACATGCCGATGTGTTATCGAAGAGGAAACCGAAGAACTCGGTGAAAAACCTCTCCGCCGCCCTCCAAGCGGAAATCGATCCACTAGCCAATCAGTTGGGATACATGGGTTAGCAAAAGACCCTCCAAGCCTAATCTACCCGATGTACCTAAGCCCTCCAAGCTCCTACTCCAACAAGGCTTCTCGGAACCTTGTCTTGTCTAGTTCTCCGGATCCCGTAACAAGTTCCATGTTGCATCTGCCATCCTTGGCTTCTTCCAGTGCTTCCCAGCAGCACCAAAACTTCACTTGACACTCTGAAAGGGTGTGGTAAGTGTTTGGGCTATCAACCTCTCAATGGTATGGAAATGGAGAGGTAGGAGTTGAGGAAATTCCACAAGCAAATGTGTAGAGGATTGTGGGTATAACAATCTTTAACTCTAAAGGTGTTTGGCTAGGGTTTCCTCTCAGAAGCACTCTTTAACATTTGTGGGTAATGTGGATATATATAGTGTAGGCACAAAAAGTGTGTATCAGAATGGACAGTCTGGCGGAATAGAATGTCTTGTGGGTGTCTCGCGGGAAGGCCTTACCCTCGAGATACTCGAGAAACACAGCTGTCTCCATCCTGGCCTGACTCTTCGCATTCCAGCATGTGCAAGGCACATGAGTCACTTTGCGGGATGCTTAGTCACGAGCTACCCGCGAAAACTTTTCAGTCTTCAATTACTTGAGTCTTCACACTCTCTCTCTATCACACAACCCTTACAATCAAATCCCACAATAAATACAGGGTACAAAAGATTAAATAAAATTACAATCAAATTTGGCACAGAATAAAAGCCAACAAAACACATAGTTGTAAATATCAACTTTACAAGTTAAAATGCAGCGAAAAATAAATTGACACGGTGATTTGTTTACGAATGAGGAAAACCTACCTGGCAAAAACCCCACTGGGTGATTTTAAGGTCACCACTCCTGAGAATTCACTATTATCACAACAAACGGTTACAAGTAAAGGAATCCCAGTACCTTATACCAACCTACAGTTGAACCCTTACCCCAATACCCAATTGGACTTGTTCTATAGTGACAATTTTTCCTTTTAATGCACGGCTCCTAGTACATGACTAACCAATTCGATGCGCGAATCCCAGTTGATAGGTCAAAAATGTATTGACCCCTTGTAATAAATTAACCAATTGATTTAGAAAAGTTAATTAATTAATTCAATTAACATGCAAAATGCATGGTAGCACAAATAAATCACAAATTAACTAATATGGAGCGGAAATTAAATTGACATAGTGATTTGTTTACGAATGGGGAAAACCTACACGGTAGAAATCCCACCGAGTGATTTTAAGGTCACCATTCTTGAGAATCCACTATTATCAAAACAAGTAGTTACAAGTAAAGGAAACCCAGTACCTGATACCAATCTACAGTTGAACCCTTACCCCAATACCTAATTGGATTTGTTTTGTAGTGACAATCTCTCCTTTTCAATGCATGGCTCCCAGTCCGTGACTAACCAACAGATGCGTGGATCTCAGTACGCGACTTAATCACCAACTTGGGAAAGATGTTGGCTGCAAAGTTCTTGAATTCATCACATGATGAAGATCACGAAGGTCCTTGGTTACAAATCCCTACGGTGTACAAACACAGCAGCTTCTTCAATAGAAAGATGAACTAGGGCAAATTCTGTCTCTGATCACAATTTGCATGAACAAAACTTTTCTTCACACTTGTGCAACCTTTTACGGCCCTTAAAATAATCCTTATATACGTTTAGGATTGTGAAAAAAGAAAGCCTAAACATGTACTCACGGATTGGATGCAAAACAGAACTGAAAATCTATTTTTCATAAATTTCGACAGATATGGTATCTATCGAGCTAGCTGTCGAGCTTCAAACTTCAGCAGCATTTTAAATCTTGATAGATACTAGCTATCGAGCTAGTTGTCGACCTATAAAATCCAGCACTTCTTCACTTGTTTCTTGCACAGATTTACATGGCTTTAACACTTGATCTTGAAACCTTATTCCTTGAAGCATTAAATCCATCCTAGATCTACCCAATTACAAGTAAAATGCATTTTGTCAAAGGATTAGCCAATTCTAAATTGACATATGTTCCTAATATCAAATCACATATGACCTAACACCGGTATACGGCTTACTCACCAACTTGAGAAAGATGTTGGCTGCAAAGTTCTTTAGTTCATCACACGATGAAGATCACGAAGCTCCTTGGTTACAAAACCCTACGGTATACAAACACAGCAGCTTCTTCAAGAGAAAGATGGACTAGGGAAACATAACTTTGCTTCACACTTGCACAACCTTTGACTACCCTTAAAACAATCCTTATATATGTTTAGGGTTGCGAGAGAAGAAAGCCCAAACATGTATTCATGAATTGAAGTGAAATCAGCTCTGAAAAACTGAATTTCATAAACCTCGATAGATAGCTTATCTGTCGAGCTAGCTGTCGAGCATCGAGCTTCAGCAGCTTTTTAAACCTCAATAGATACTAGCTATTGAGCTTTAAAATCCAACACTTCTTCACTTGTTTCCTGGACAGACTTGCATGGCTTTAACACTTGATCTTGAAACCTTGTTCCTTGAAGCATTAAGCACATCCTAGATTTACCCAATTACAAGTAAAGTGCGTTTTGTCAAAGGATTAGCCAATTTAATATTTACATATGTTCCTAACATTAAATCACATAAGTCCTAACAATCTCCCCCTTTGGCAATCCGTGACAAAATCACAATAAACAAATAAACATATGAGAGATGTCATAAATCACTCAACTCGTACTCACTTGTTGAATACAATAAAATCTATCATAACCCAAACTCTTGAAAAACTTTGCAAGAAGAGAGTTTATGGCAAGAAGACTTTGACAACCTGTATTTTTGAAACACTTTAAACAAAACTAATCACGGCATCTTAGTGTAAAACAGAAATAATAAATTGCATACAATATATAAGAATCATGTGCATAAAGAGAGAAAAGAAACAACACATGTAAAGATAGGTGAATAACATACATTAATAGATATAAACCCAAATATAAGTACAATGTATGTCAAAAGGTCACAAGACCAATATACATGAGGTAAATGTAAAAGAAAGAAAAGAAAATACATAAAAAAAACCTCACTACATCCCTCATAGACACTCCCTCTATCACAAAAATCTCCTATGCTAACTCTCCCCCTATGTATATGACTACAATCATATCAAAACTACTTCCCCTTTTTGTCACGAGTGAAAAAGGGTAAGTACATCAAGTAGACATCTCATCATCGTTGGGCAAGCTAGCATCATCTTCCTCATCAGCATCAACACTGTCGGAGCCATCATCACTCTAATCCTCTAAAGCCGGTGGAGATGGAGAGGTATAAGCAATGAAACCACCCATGGCAGCCTGTCGTCATGCAATACGACTAACACGGGTGTTCACCTGACATAACTCATCACTGAGTGTGTCAAGGCGAGCATCCATGTACACAAGTTGTGCCATGATGGCCTCTAGAGTCACTCCACCTATAGAAGATGAAGGACCGGAGGTGGATGAAGTGGAAGAAGCTGGAGGAGTCGCCATCTATGTCCGAGGCCCCCTCGGTCTAAGCTGTGCCTCGCTTTGTCTAACGGTAGCAGCGTCTATGGCACTCATAACCGTAAAATGAGGAGACTCAGGAAAGGAGAAAGAAAAATGGCAAAGAAGCCTTATGATAGCGGAAGGAAAAATGAGCTTATCACTTGTCACCGTATCCCTATAAACATCTATAAGGGATAGAATAAAATGAGAAGGAGAACAAAAAACCGAGCATGAGGCTCTGTGATAGAGTTATAGTGAGACAATGGATGAAGAATGAATGTCATAACCGTGTTAAGGAATCTCGAACCTTTTGCAAAACCCGAGCAAGGGGTGTTTTGACGGTAACCCCAAGATAAAGGTGTCTCATAAAAAAGAGACGAGAGTTCGTCTTTGGACACAGTCCTCAGAATATCGCAGCCAGGGTAGTTAGGATGCGCTACCCTAGGAACATGTAGTACCTTGGACACAATATTCGGAGTAACTACAATGCGCGTACCTCGAGCGCAAGAGAAAAAATGAGGTACAAAAGTATCGAATCTGTGCATGTTGGAGTAAATTCCTGTATGATCACGAAGGGAAAGGTGACCGGGATTTCACACAGTGACCCCCAACCCTGACTGTAGATGACAGTGGGAAGGTCAATATCGGAAAAATCCGATAGGATGACTTGGCGTTCTGAATGAATGCCTCGTTGAGAAAAGTTCTTCGAAAATTCCTTTCAGTTTTTATCATCACAGAACCATACGTGAGAAGGAGTAGAGTCAGAAGAAGTGGATGTCCTAGAACGAAGAGGGTTCTAGGACGGAGTGGATTTACGTTTGGGTGCCATAGAGCAGACTAACGCAAGAAAGAGAGAGAGGGAGAGAGAGAGACATGCATAAAAGCGCCAAACAAATCAATATAAAAGAATATAAACAATTGAAGGTATGTATGCATGAAAGTGCAAGAACATCTGACATGCAAACTTAAAAACATCATGGGCTCAACCCAATCCAAACCTACCAGCACACAAAAATTTAATATAGTAATCACACATCTAAAATGCATGAACATATAGTTAAAATGCAAATTGCAATGCATGAACAGTTAGAATCATTTACACAAAACCCATCCCAAAAATTTCACCAAAACTTCATCAATTTTGAAAAACCCCAAAAAAAATTCAGAAACCCAAAAACCTAGGTCTAATGCATGAAATGCATGAAAAATGAAGGATTAAGGACCCTTACCAGTGAAGAAGAACAAGATCTAGGCCGAAAATCACTTGGGAATGAAGTTTAGAGTGAGAGGGAAAGGTTTTGGGAGGTGAAGAGACAGGATTTGTTGAGAGAGATCGGGGAGAATGAGAAGCTATTGAAAAGCTATCGAGAATGCGATAAAAAGAAGCTTAAAGGGCTCGATAGATAGCCTAGCTGTCGAGAGGTGTCCAGCAGCTGTCGAGATTGCTTAAAAACAGTTTTTCAAGAAGGGAAAAACACAGACATGAATGCAATCAAGCATGCTATACAACCAAAGATCCAAACAACATTTTAAACTCTCAAAATCATCTTTCAATAAGAAAAATGTCAAGCACAAAGATCCAAAACACACACACACACTAAACAAGTCTCACTAATTTTATATTTCAAAAACAAGTTAAGACAGTTTAGTAAGCATACATCAACACATGTGTAAAGTTGTGATTTACAACTATGTTTTATATTGGCTTTATTCCATGACAAAATGTGTTGTAATTACTTTAATTCATTTCCTTGTATTTTGTGGGATTTAATTGTATTGGGTTTAGTATCAAGTTGGTGAAGACTCAAGCTTTATTGAAGATCAATGGATCTCGCGGGTGTGTCGCTGGAAGCTAAGCCGCGAAAGAGCCATGTGAGAAGCACATGACTGGAAGCTGAAGAGTCGTGCCAGGTTGTCGTTTTCGCGAGTGTCTCGCGGATAAGGCCTTCCCGCGAGATAGTCGCAAAACATTCTGCCTGGAGGATTTTAATGAGTGACTTTCTTACCCTTCACCCATACTATATATACCCTCATTACCCACAAATGTATGTCAGGCTATTCAGAGAGAAAAACCCTAGATAGGTTTTCTACAACACACACACCCTCTTTTGAGAGAGAGCTACTCCTCCTTAGTGAGAAATCATTGTAGCCTCTTCTCCATCCCTCTCCCATTATCATACCTTGAGAGGAGATTTGTACCCAAACACAACCCACACCTATTCAGAGTGTAGAGAGTGCTTTGGAGTTGCTAGGAAGCATTGGAAGAAGCCAAGGATGGCAGATGCAACATGGAGCTTGTTGCAGGATCCGGAGAGCTAGACAAGACACGGTTCCGAGAAGCCTTGTTGGAGTAGGAGCTTGGAGGGCTTAGGTACATCGGGTAGATTAGGCTTGGAGGGTCTCTTGCTAACTCATGTATCCCAACTGATTGTCTAGTGGATCGATTTCCGCTTGGAGGGCGGCGGAGAGGTTTTTCGCCGAGTTCTTCGGTTTCCTCTTCGAAAACACGTCTTGGTGTTTTCTGTGTTTGCATCTTTCTTCCCTACTCTTTTATATTCCATTATACTGCTGTGTTGCTTAGTTTATGGATTAGAGTAGCTTATTGTTTATACGCTTGTGTTTACACGTTTCCGCACTTAATATTAAGTTTGTGTAAAATCAACCAAGCCGTAATTTTAATTGGGGGTCGAAACAGCTCTTGTGTTTTTCAACACATTTTAGAGCTTTCAATTGGTATCAGAGCGGGTACACTTGCTGTGGTTTTAATACCTAAGTGTGATCCTTGACCCCTTGTGTGTTTTGCCATGGATAATGCTTTACATGCTTGTATGGATGTTGTTGATTGTAACATGCCATGTGTTTGTGAAAATGCCTCTATGAGTGTTTATCCTCATGATTGTGATGCCATGTTATATGAATCCATGGGTGTTGTTGACAAACTCTTGAAGAAAGAAGCTAAGAAGTTTCAAAAGAATTTGAGCAAGTTCATTTGTGAAAAGGATGATTTGATTGCTAAGCTCAATGAATCCAATAAATTGGTTGAAAAATATAAAAAGCTTGCTGAAAATTCTCTTGAAAAGCTGAAAGAGTTTGAGTGTTTGAATATGGACTTGGATGCTAAACTTGTTTTGTCTAACAAACTTGTTGATGATCTTAAATCTGAAAATGAATCTCTTAAGATGCATGCCAAGTGTTTGATTGCTGAACCTATTGTTAAAAAGGATGAAAATATATGTTGCAATCATGTTGTGGTACCCGATTTTGTGCCTAATGTGTGTTTTGCCTCAAAGGACAAATCAGTGTACATTCCTCCACATAAAAGAAATCAAAAAAGTGGAGAGAAAGGCTCTTAAGCCTAAGCCTCTGTTTAGATCCCATCCTAGGGAATTGAGTGGATCTAAGTTTGTTCCAACTTGCCACCATTGCGGTGTGATTGGTCATATAAGGCCTCAATGTTCTAAGTTGAAGAGAGAACAAACCCAAGTTGCTAGATCCATTCCCAAAAAGCCTAATGGACCTAAACACATTGTTTGTCACCATTGTGGTGCCTTTGGTCATCTAAGACCTCATTGCTCTAAGTTTCATGCTCTTAAAAGAATTAAAAGAAAAGAGAAACTTAAGCCTCTTGGAAGTTGTACTTTGCATGATAAACCGGATTTGAGTGAAAATAGCATGTTGTTAAAGAAAGTGTTTAATGCTCTTAACTCCTTGACTATGTGCATCTCTGGTTCTCATTCTTCCAACCCTCGTCTCACTTCTCTTGAGACACTCATTCCAAGCAATCATTCCGTTTGGATGAGGAAGGGTTCTTATGGTTGAGCTTTTGCTCTTTTGGTCCTTGATCTAATTCTTTCGATCTTTGTAGGACCCTTCATGCATTGAATGTCATATCTTCATGCATTTGTGCATTTATTTGTATGCATTGCTTTTGTTTTGATCTTACTTTTATGTCTTTGTTTTGTGTGAGTAAAAAATCCAAAACCACATAAAAAGTGAAAAATTCAAAAAGTTTGATCGTATATGTTTGAGCACATATCTCATGTGAGTTTGGCCTAGTACCTTCGTACTAATGGCGTAGTGCATTTACGAGCTTAGCTTGTTTTGTATGCACCTAGTTCTTTGTGGGAGAAATCTTGAAAACTATGTGTGACTGTTGTAAATAGATCTTCAAGCTTGTCATGAATGATTGGTCAATAGTCTTGTTGGTCTTGATACTTGCATAGACTTGTGTCTATATCTCTTCCCACTTTATGTTTTTTTGTTTTTGCAAATAGAGCTCACCAAATGTAAATCTCCAAATGAAAAGAGATATTGAGCTGCAAAAGCCTGTCGCACATACTAGTATTTGACTAGGAAAAAGGGAAAGCGACTCTTTTTAATATGTTTTGTATGGTGCTCAAAAAGCCAAAGGCTAATCATCAATGTTGAAATATCATAAATTTCATGCACCAATCTCAAAATGAGATGTTTTTGTCCAAACAAAACAAAATGGATCAATTGTTATGCCTTATATAGAAGCCAAATGAAAAGCTTCTGAAGTTATGTATTCAATGTGTGGGAGGTCATATATACTCATTTCTATAATGGAGATAGTCCACTTGATTTCGTATCAGTTGTGTATGACTCGATTGAATTGATCATTGAAGCTTCACTCTAGTCTAAGGACTATTCCACACTTGATTCCCACACACAACACACAAGTTTAATGTTCAATGAATGCCTATTTCTTTTGTGTGTTTGTACATGTTCAAATGTGATGTGTGTGTGCTCAACCATATGTGGTTCAAACCAAAAAGATTTTTGTTCTTTTTGTTTGCTTTTGGAAGTGATTTGTATCACCCATGTTTTTCAAAGTTTTCAAAGTGTTTTTGTGTGAAAAACATGTTTTCTGGGTGTTTTTGTGACCTATTTCATGTATAGGCTCAATTGGGAGTTAAATGGTCCAATTTTAAAGCTTTTTCAGCTTTGGACAGAGAGTTTCGCGACTGTTTCGCGAGTATCTCGCGAGTAAGGCTTACCCGCGAAAATTTTCGCGAGTACTTTCGCGAGTAAGGCTTACCCGCGAAAATTTCGCGAGTACTTTCGCGAGTCAGTTTCCCGCGAAAATCTCCAGATCAGCTTTTTAAAGGGCATTTCGTGGGTCTTTTGTTTTAAACTTCTCCCATCTTCTCCCAAACACTTATTTTCATGTTTCTACATCAAAACCCAACTAATTTTAAGTGTTTTACATTCCATAAACATCTCTAAGGTAATCTTTAACTCTTTTCATTGATTTTGATCCTTAGATTACGTTTTTGGGGTTTTTATGTTCATAGTTGGGATTTTCTCAAATGGGAGTTGGAAAACTTATTTTCTGTCAATCTTTTTGATTGGGCTTTGTTTAAAATGATTCTTTGCTTTGGTTGTTGGCCCCTTGTGGCATATATAACATGTATTTAGGCAAGATTTTCATATGTTCTTGCATTGTTCATCATACTTGTGTAGTGTGTGCACTCTAAGTGTTTGATAAAATGCTCAAATGACATTTTCTCGTTGTTTTGGACTCCGATGAGTACCAAACTTTGGGGATCACCATAATTATTCATGTTTATCATGTTTTGATATTTGGTGGTGTGTTTTGTACACTTTGCCCCTTGAGTGCCTTGCTCATGCATTGGTCATGCATCTCACATGCACACTAGATGCACAGTAGCTGCACCTTGCTGCACACACTTGAACACTTGACATGTTTGAGCTTCTTTTTCTCATTCATCTTGCATCTCTCATGCATCATCTTTATATTTTCTTCTTTCCCTCCTTTCTCTTGATTCATTTGTCTATTCGTGACAAAAAGGGGGAGAATATTCCGAAGAGTATACCGGTGTGTTTCGTCATTTCTATATGACTCTTGTGCACACTCTTAGGGGGAGAAATTCTACCTTGTGCACATTCATAGGGGGAGATGCATATACCAAGGGGGAGAAGACATTTTTTTTGAGAAAACCTTGATGCTTGTTTGCTCGTTGCTTTATGGTGCTTTGATATGCTTTATTGCTCTCATTGCATCGTGCTTATGTGTTGGACATGCTTTTACCCTTATGCTATTGTGCTTTATTGGTTGCATGTTCGGATGATCATTTGCTTTGCTATATGATCATTGTAGTCATTTCCATATGACTATCTTGTGTTTGATCAAGTTGCTCATATGTTTCACAACATGTTTACTTGATCGCATTTTACTTGTTACATTATACTTGCCTTTTTATCACCTGATTTACCTTGAGAATCTAATGTGTTTTGTGCAAGTGTTTCAGGTTACAGGTATATATGTTCCAAGTTCATCGCAGCTCCTATGATTCATGATAGGGGGAGTGATATGATAGGGAAGTACTTTATATTTTTGTACCCATGTTGCTTTTGTAAGCTTTAAGGGTTTGTTGCATTGCATATTTGTAGGCTTTTATGGTTTGTGCCATGTATTTGCAATACTTTGCTTATGCAGCCTTTATGCTTGTGCTATTGAAGTTTAATGTCATACATTTACTTCACTACATCACTCTTGTGCCCATGTAGGATTGTTCCTAGATGCAAATACTTCAAGTATTTTGCATTGGTTGAGTGTTGGATTTGCAAATGGTACTCTTCATATGAGCTTATCATCTTGCATATCCGGATGTTCATTTCTTGTGTGAATGAGCATAGTAATTGCTTGTGTATAGTGATTACTTGTTTGATCTTGCCATGATCTAGTGTTTTCTATTTCATCTTGCTTGATCATGCTATTGTTGCTCCATATGCTTTTCAAGTTTTCTGCATACAATGATAATATTTTGTTGTTGTGTTTCAGGAGTTACTTGTTCATATGTTTCAAGAGCTTATCAGAATCTAGAATTAGGTGTGAGTGAGTTTTGCCTTTGTTCCCAAACTCACGTTTAAGTCTAGAGTCTGTTATAGGGTGTTTTGTCACGGAATAGCCAAAGGGGGAGATTGTAAAGTTGTGATTTACAACTATGTTTTATATTGGCTTTATTCCATGACAAAATGTGTTGTAATTACTTTATTTCATTTCCTTGTATTTTGTGGGATTTAATTGTATTGGGTTTAGTATCAAGTTGGTGAAGACTCAAGCTTTATTGAAGATCAGTGGATCTCGCGGGTGTGTCGCTGGAAGCTAAGCCGCGAAAGAGCCATGTGAGAAGCACATGACTGGAAGCTGAAGAGTCGTGCCAGGTTGTCGTTTTCGCGAGTGTCTCGCGGGTAAGGCCTTCCCGCGAGATAGTCGCGAAACATTCTGCCTGGAGGATTTTAATGAGTGACTTTCTTACCCTTCACCCATACTATATATACCCTCATTACCCACAAATGTATGACAGGCTATTCAGAGAGAAAAACCCTAGATAGGTTTTCTACAACACACACACCCTCTTTTGAGAGAGAGCTACTCCTCCTTAGTGAGAAATCATTGTAGCCTCTTCTCCATCCCTCTCCCATTATCATACCTTGAGAGGAGATTTGTACCCAAACACAACCCACACCTATTCAGAGTGTAGAGAGTGCTTTGGAGTTGCTGGGAAGCATTGGAAGAAGCCAAGGATGGCAAATGCAACATGGAGCTTGTTGCGGGATCCGGAGAGCTAGACAAGACACGGTTCTGAGAAGCCTTGTTGGAGTAGGAGCTTGGAGGGCTTAGGTACATCGGGTAGATTAGGCTTGGAGGGTCTCTTGCTAACTCATGTATCCCAACTGATTGTCTAGTGGATCGATTTCCGCTTGGAGGGCGGCGGAGAGGTTTTTCGCCGAGTTCTTCGGTTTCCTCTTCGAAAACACGTCTTGGTGTTTTCTGTGTTTGCATCTTTCTTCCCTACTCTTTTATATTCCATTATACTGCTGTGTTGCTTAGTTTATGGATTAGAGTAGCTTATTGTTTATACGCTTGTGTTTACACGTTTCCGCACTTAGTATTAAGTTTGTGTAAAATCAACCAAGCCGTAATTTTAATTGGGGGTCTAAACAGCTCTTGTGTTTTTCAACACATTTTAGAGCTTTCAATTGGTATCAGAGCGGGTACACTTGCTGTGGTTCTAATACCTAAGTGTGATCCTTGACCCCTTGTGTGTTTTGCCATGGATAATGCTTTACATGCTTGTATGGATGTTGTTGATTGTAACATGCCATGTGTTTGTGAAAATGCCTCTATGAGTGTTTATCCTCATGATTGTGATGCCATGTTATATGAATCCATGGGTGTTGTTGACAAACTCTTGAAGAAAGAAGCTAAGAAGTTTCAAAAGAATTTGAGCAAGTTCATTTATGAAAAGGATGATTTGATTGCTAAGCTCAATGAATCCAATAAATTGGTTGAAAAATATAAAAAGCTTGCTGAAAATTCTCTTGAAAAACTGAAAGAGTTTGAGTGTTTGAATATGGACTTGGATGCCAAACTTGTTTTGTCTAACAAACTTGTTGATGATCTTAAATCTGAAAATGAATCTCTTAAGATGCATGCCAAGTGTTTGATTGCTGAACCTATTGTCAAAAATGATGAAAATATATGTTGCAATCATGTTGTGGTACCCGATTTTGTGCCTAATGTGTGTTTTGCCTCAAAGGACAAATCGGTGTACATTCCTCCACATAAAAGAAATCAAAAAGTGGAGAGAAAGGCTCTTAAGCCTAAGCCTCTGGTTAGGTCCAATCCTAGGGAATTGAGTGGATCTAAGTTTGTTCCAACTTGCCACCATTGCGGTGTGATTGGTCATATAAGGCCTCAATGTTCTAAGTTGAAGAGAGAACAAACCCAAGTTGCTAGATCCATTCCCAAAAAGCCTAATGGACCTAAACACATTGTTTGTCACCATTGTGGTGCCTTTGGTCATCTAAGACCTCATTGCTCTAAGTTTCATGCTCTTAAAAGAATTAAAAGAAAAGAGAAACTTGAGCCTCTTGGAAGTTGTACTTTGCATGATAAACCGGATTTGAGTGAAAATAGCATGTTGTTAAAGAAAGTGTTTAATGCTCTTAACTCCTTGACTATGTGCATCTCTGGTTCTCATTCTTCCAACCCTCGTCTCACTTCTCTTGAGACACTCATTCCAAGCAATCATTCCGTTTGGATGAGGAAGGGTTCTTATGGTTGAGCTTTTGCTCCTTTGGTCCTTAATCTAATTCTTTCGATCTTTGTAGGACCCTTCATGCATTGAATGTCATATCTTCATGCATTTGTGCATTTTGCATTTTTTTGTATGCATTGCTTTTGTTTTGATCTTACTTTTATGTCTTTTGTTTTGTGTGAGTAAAAAATCCAAAACCACATAAAAAGTGAAAAATTCAAAAAGTTTGATCGTATATGTTTGAGCACATATCTCATGTGAGTTTGGCCTAGTACCTTCGTACTAATGGAGTAGTGCATTTACGAGCTTAGCTTGTTTTGTATGCACCTAGTTCTTTGTGGGAGAAATCTTGAAAACTATGTGTGACTGTTGTAAATAGATCTTCAAGCTTGTCATGAATGATTGGTCAATAGTCTTGTTGGTCTTGATACTTGCATAGACTTGTGTCTATATCTCTTCCCACTTTATGTTTTTTTGTTTTTGCAAATAGAGCTCACCAAATGTAAATCTCCAAATGAAAAGAGATATTGAGCTGCAAAAGCCTGTCGCACATACTAGTATTTGACTAGGAAAAAGGGAAAGCGACTCTTTTTAATATGTTTTGTATGGTGCTCAAAAAGCCAAAGGCTAATCATCAATGTTGAAATATCATAAATTTCATGCACCAATCTCAAAATGAGATGTTTTTGTCCAAACAAAACAAAATGGATCAATTGTTATGCCTTATATAGAAGCCAAATGAAAAGCTTCTGAAGTTATGTATTCAATGTGTGGGAGGTCATATATACTCATTTCTATAATGGAGATAGTCCACTTGATTTCGTATCAGTTGTGTATGACTCGATTGAATTGATCATTGAAGCTTCACTCTAGTCTAAGGACTATTCCACACTTGATTCCCACACACAACACACAAGTTTAATGTTCAATGAATGCCTATTTCTTTTGTGTGTTTGTACATGTTCAAATGTGATGTGTGTGTGCTCAACCATATGTGGTTCAAACCAAAAAGATTTTTGTTCTTTTTGTTTGCTTTTGGAAGTGATTTGTATCACCCATGTTTTTCAAAGTTTTCAAAGTGTTTTTGTGTGAAAAACATGTTTTCTGGGTGTTTTTGTGACCTATTTCATGTATAGGCTCAATTGGGAGTTAAATGGTCCAATTTTAAAGCTTTTTCAGCTTTGGACAGAGAGTTTCGCGACTGTTTCGCGAGTATCTCGCGAGTAAGGCTTACCCACGAAAATTTTCGCGAGTACTTTCGCGAGTAAGGCTTACCCGCGAAAATTTCGCGAGTACTTTCGCGAGTCAGTTTCCCGCGAAAATCTCCAGATCAGCTTTTTAAAGGGCATTTCGTGGGTCTTTTGTTTTAAACTTCTCCCATCTTCTCCCAAACACTTATTTTCATGTTTCTACATCAAAACCCAACTAATTTTAAGTGTTTTACATTCCATAAACATCTCTAAGGTAATCTTTAACTCTTTTCATTGATTTTGATCTTTAGATTACGTTTTTGGGGTTTTTATGTTCATAGTTGGGATTTTCTCAAATGGGAGTTGGAAAACTTATTTTCTGTCAATCTTTTTGATTGGGCTTTGTTTAAAATGATTCTTTGCTTTGGTTGTTGGCCCCTTGTGGCATATATAACATGTACTTAGGCAAGATTTTCATATGTTCTTGCATTGTTCATCATACTTGTGTAGTGTGTGCACTCTAAGTGTTTGATAAAATGCTCAAATGGCATTTTCTCGTTGTTTTGGACTCCGATGAGTTCCAAATTTTGGGGATCACCATAATTATTCATGTTTATCATGTTTTGATATTTGGTGGTGTGTTTTGTACACTTTGCCCCTTGAGTGCCTTGCTCATGCATTGGTCATGCATCTCACATGCACACTAGATGCACAGTAGCTGCACCTTGCTGCACACACTTGAACACTTGACATGTTTGAGTTTCTTTTTCTCATTCATCTTGCATCCCTCATGCGTCATCTTAATATTTTCTTCTTTCCCTCATTCCTCATGATTCATTTGTCTATTCGTGACAAAAAGGGGGAGAATATTCCGAAGAGTATACCGGTGTGTTTCGTCATTTCTATATGACTCATGTGCACACTCTTAGGGGGAGAAATTCTACCTTGTGCACATTCATAGGGGGAGATGCATATACCAAGGGGGAGAAGACATTTTTTTTAGAAAACCTTGATGCTTGTTTGCTCGTTGCTTTATGGTGCTTTGATATGCTTTATTGCTCTCATTGCATCGTGCTTATGTGTTGGACATGCTTTTACCCTTATGCTATTGTGCTTTATTGGTTGCATGTTCGGATGATCATTTGCTTTGCTATATGATCATTGTAGTCATTTCCATATGACTATCTTGTGTTTGATCAAGTTGCTCATATGTTTCACAACATGTTTACTTGATCGCATTTTACTTGTTACATTATACTTGTCTTTTTATCACCTGATTTACCTTGAGAATCTAATGTGTTTTGTGCAAGTGTTTCAGGTTACAGGTATATATGTTCCAAGTTCATCGCAGCTCCTATGATTCATGATAGGGGGAGTGATATGATAGGGAAGTACTTTATATTTTTGTACCCATGTTGCTTTTGTAAGCTTTAAGGGTTTGTTGCATTGCATATTTATAGGCTTTTGTGGTTTGTGCCATGTATTTGCAATACTTTGCTTATGCAGCCTTTATGCTTGTGCTTTTGAAGTTTAATGTCATACATTTACTTCACTACATCACTCTTGTGCCCGTGTAGGATTGTTCCTAGATGCAAATACTTCAAGTATTTTGCATTGGTTGAGTGTTGGATTTGCAAATGGTACTCTTCATATGAGCTTATCATCTTGCATATCCGGATGTTCATTCCTTGTGTGAATGAGCATAGTAATTGCTTGTGTATAGTGATTACTTGTTTGATCTTGCCATGATCTAGTGTTTTCTATTTCATCTTGCTTGATCATGCTATTGTTGCTCCATATGCTTTTCAAGTTTTCTGCATACAATGATAATATTTTGTTGTTGTGTTTCAGGAGTTACTTGTTCATATGTTTCAAGAGCTTATCAGAATCTAGAATTAGGTGTGAGTGAGTTTTGCCTTTGTTCCCAAACTCACGTTTAAGTCTAGAGTCTGTTATAGGGTGTTTTGTCACGGAATAGCCAAAGGGGGAGATTGTAAAGTTGTGATTTACAACTATGTTTTATATTGGCTTTATTCCATGACAAAATGTGTTGTAATTACTTTATTTCATTTCCTTGTATTTTGTGGGATTTAATTGTATTGGGTTTAGTATCAAGTTGGTGAAGACTCAAGCTTTATTGAAGATCAGTGGATCTCGCGGGTGTGTCGCTGGAAGCTAAGCCGCGAAAGAGCCATGTGAGAAGCACATGACTGGAAGCTGAAGAGTCGTGCCAGGTTGTCGTTTTCGCGAGTGTCTCGCGGGTAAGGCCTTCCCGCGAGATAGTCGCGAAACATTCTGCCTGGAGGATTTTAATGAGTGACTTTCTTACCCTTCACCCATACTATATATACCCTCATTACCCACAAATGTATGACAGGCTATTCAGAGAGAAAAACCCTAGATAGGTTTTCTACAACACACACACCCTCTTTTGAGAGAGAGCTACTCCTCCTTAGTGAGAAATCATTGTAGCCTCTTCTCCATCCCTCTCCCATTATCATACCTTGAGAGGAGATTTGTACCCAAACACAACCCACACCTATTCAGAGTGTAGAGAGTGCTTTGGAGTTGCTGGGAAGCATTGGAAGAAGCCAAGGATGGCAGATGCAACATGGAGCTTGTTGCGGGATCCGGAGAGCTAGACAAGACACGGTTCCGAGAAGCCTTGTTGGAGTAGGAGCTTGGAGGGCTTAGGTACATCGGGTAGATTAGGCTTGGAGGGTCTCTTGCTAACTCATGTATCCCAACTGATTGTCTAGTGGATCGATTTCCGCTCGGAGGGCGGCGGAGAGGTTTTTCGCCGAGTTCTTCGGTTTCCTCTTCGAAAACACGTCTTGGTGTTTTCTGTGTTTGCATCTTTCTTCCCTACTCTTTTATATTCCATTATACTGCTGTGTTGCTTAGTTTATGGATTAGAGTAGCTTATTGTTTATACGCTTGTGTTTACACGTTTCCGCACTTAGTATTAAGTTTGTGTAAAATCAACCAAGCCGTAATTTTAATTGGGGGTCTAAACAGCTCTTGTGTTTTTCAACACATTTTAGAGCTTTCAACATGTATTCCTTGTGATGGCCAAATCACATTGTACCTGCACATGTATCAAAAGTAGCAAAGAATATTTCGTGTTGTGTGTGAAAAACACCACAAGATTGCATAAGTGTCTACGTGTTATGACGATTTGAGATATGAGAAAATCACTTTAACTCACACACAATCATAACTATTTGATGGGGACTATCACCTTCAAAGTACATCCTATAACTCCCACATCTCTTAAAATACATGCTTGCAATCATATATAAAGCATTTTTTATTCTTTTTGCTTTTTAGTTATCTTTGCATATTTTACTTTTAAGCAAACCATGCATGGGCATAGAAGAGATAGAAAAGAAATACCCAACGATGTTAAGCATTTGACATTTCACTTTTGTTATGCCAAAGCATAAAAATGTCACTTCATGATTGGCGGGCAACACTGGTGAAATGGTTATTTATGCCTTTCTCTTAGGATTTTCTAGTCAGTGATACAAGTGTTAAGTATAAGAGATTACTTAATCTTACTCATCACAAACACGAGCCACAAAGCTCACTTGCTTAGTTGTACATAGAGATGCTCATCTAAGCTACAAAAGATAAAAAGTTTAGAAAACTTTATTTCAATGGCCATCCAAGGTACACAAAAACCAATGTACAGAAACACACACTGTTTTTGTATTTTTCTGATTTTTCCATTTTTTTTTTAAATTTTTATGAAAAACAAAATAAAGCAAAACCGAGAAAAGAAACAAACAAAATCATGTTAAACAAAGAAATGCATAAAACTAGTCTGACTCAAAACACGAAAGAAAAAGACAATAGTAATGCAAAAAAACAAAAATAAGAAGGGGAGAGAGAGAAAAAGTGACTAAATCACTTGGAGCCTTTTTCCTTCCACACTTTGGAAGAACCTTTTCCTTTAGCAAACCCTTGATTCGGCGGTGAGGGGGAAGAATTGAAACCGTTCAAGTTTGAAAGGAACATGAGGGCTTTAAGAAGAGATCATACTATTGCTCTGTTGAGTGGCTAACCACTTGCCAACCAACTCTATCAAAGGAATTTTGTCAACATCCTTCGATTCCTCAATCGCAGGATCTTGGCATGAAATCTCTCGAGTAGAGATCTAAGAACCTTTCTGACAATATTGGGTTCGAGAATAGTGTAAGGTTGAAATTTATCAACTATCTTGTTGGCTTTAATCCGTGCCAATTTGTTTGTAATTTAGCACTTAGTAACCCTGTATTTAGGTGGGATTCATGTAAGGGTAGCGTGTGAAGAGAGTGTGAAGAAAAGCTCAAGTTTGTGCAAAGAAGCAGAGTTTCGTGGCTAGGACTTATGGCTGACTTGCGACTGGCAAGCCGCCAACTGCAAGCACGTGAGAAGCACGCAGGGGAGCTGAAAGGTCGCGCCAGCTGTCGCACTACAGGACAAAAGTCCCAGGCTGGCCAGGTCATTATCTCGCGACTTGAACTCGCGACTTGGACAAGCCGCGAGGCCAAGCCGCCAACCAGCCCTGTTTGGCAAAAACTGTCTCTTCGTATTCCAAACACACACCACTATATATAGACCCTTATACCCACGAAATGGAGTGAGCTTCTAGAGAGAATTTTGAGAGAGAAACCTCAGAGCAAAACAAGATTGCCTCATCCCCAATCTTCATCTAAGAGACTCTACAAATTCCTCTACTCTCTTCCTCTCCATTGATACATCCTTGAGAGGTCATTGACCAAATCATTTTCTCACCACACCCACGTCTATGAGAAGGTTCATTTGGTGCTAAGGGAAGCAGTTTGGAAGGAACCAATATTCATTGGTTGATGCTATGGTTTAGTAGCGGAATCCGGTAAGCTAGAAAAGAAAAAGGTTCGGCGCAACCTCGTTGGAGCAGGAAGGTTGGAGGGCTTAGGTACTTGGGTAGATTAGGCTTGGAGGGTCTATTGCTGTTCATGTATCCCAACTACATTTTCTAGTGGATTATTGATAGCTTAGAGGGCGGCGGAGAGGTTTTACGCCGAGGGCTTCGGTTTCCTCTTCGATAACACATCGCGTGTTGTCCTTGTGTTTGCATCTCTCTTCCCTTTATCTTTACCACTTAATTACTACTGTGATTGTGATTATTTATGGTTTAGATTGTTTATCAATTCTATTATAAGCTTGTGATCATTTTCCGCACATACATTGTTTGATACAAAGCTTGAATTGGTAATTTTGTAATTGGGGGTCTAAACGTTTATAGTGTTTTCAACGCTATTTGAACTTTCAATTGGTATCAGAGCGGGTACACTTGTTGTGGTTTTAATACCTGAGTGTGATCCTTGACCCCTTGTTGAGATGGATAGGTCTCAATCTCTTAATGTACCACCATTTTTTTATGGTAATAATTAAGCATTTTGGAAAGTCCGTATGAGGGCGTTTTTGTGTTCTATTGATGATGCTGTGTGGGATGCTATTGAGGTTTGTTGGACAAGGCCGGAGGCTGCCAAATCCACTTGGGATAAGGCAGCTCTTACAGCGGCTAATGCTAACAGTAAAGCATTGAATGCTATTTTCTGTGGTGTCTACCCAGAAGAATTTCACAAGATTTCACATATCACCGTTGCTAAGGAAGCATGAGAAATTCTGGAGACAACTTATGAAGGGACTAAGAAGGTGAAAGACACCAAACTACAGATGTTGACCACTCGCTTTGAGGAGCTAAAGATGAGTGAGGATGAGTCCTTTGATTCATTTTACAGTAAGCTGAACGAGGTGGTCGTCGGCAAATTTAATTTGGGGGAAAAGACGGAGGATTCTAAAGTTGTAAGGAAGATCCTTCGGTCACTACCAGAAAGTTTTCGTGCCAAAGTGACGGCCATTGAAGAGAGCAAGGATCTTGACGACATTAAAGTTCAAGAGCTGGTCGGCTCACTGCAGAAGTACGAATTGTCACTGCCCACGCAGAAGAAGAGCAAATCTCTTGCTCTTAAAACAATTGATGAGAGAGTGGTATCTCATGACTCTCCAGAAGAGGAAGCAGTAGATAAAGATGTGGCGTACCTTGTAAAGAACTTCCGAAAATTCTTGAAACTCAAGAATGGTGGGAAATTTGGTGACAAAGGAAAATTTCAGAGTCCTGGGAGGGAGAAGAAAGAATTTCGAAGGAAAGATGAAAGAGATTCCCAATCCTCTCAAGGAATTACATGTTTCGAGTGTAATGGACATGGACACTTCAAAACGGAATGTCCCAATTATTTGAAGTCAAAAGGAAAGGTCTATGCCATTACCTTGAGTGATACTGATTCATCAAATTATGACTCTGAAGATAGCTGTGACGGAGTAGGAAATTACTCCACATTCACCATTGCACATGTGGAATCCTCGGATGATTTGGGTTCACTTGTGAAGGAGCTTGGCGAACATTCTGATTTAGAGTCTATTGGGATTGTTGAAGAATCAGAGGCTGAAGAAGAAGAAGATACGTCTAGTCTTCAAAAGAATTACGCCTTACTTCTTGAGAAATTAGGTGAGTATACAAAGGTGGCAAAGGCAGCTGTGAAGAAGATGAAGAGAGCTGAGGAAGATTACAAAAGTCTGCTAGTCAGATACAAGGAGGCAAAGTGTGAGATTGAAGCACTTAATGGTGAGCTATCAGAAGCTTACACAAAAGTGAGATTTCTTGAGCAAGAGGTAGTGCAAGCTCATGCCAAGATAGATAGGGTCTCCTCCAAAAAGTTAGATGATGTTATTTCATCTCAAAAACATGCCTCAGACAAGTCCAGATTGGGACATACCGAAGGGAGTAGCTCATCAGCAAATGTTACTAAAGAAGTGAAGTTTGTGAAGGCCAAAGAGACGGCTGTGGATAAGCCTATTCCTGAGAAAGTTAAGGCTGAGAGGAAGAAGAATGCGGCTGATCAACGGGTGTTAAATAAGTCCCGTAATCAATCAGAATCCAGATATGGAGCTAGAGGAAGATCACTTCCAAGATCACAACAAGGTCCTAGAACGAACTATCTTTGTCACTATTGCAGATTGCAAGGACATACTAGACCCAACTGTCACAAGCTGAGAGCATTGAACAATGCAAGCGCTCCTCGATCAAGAGGAAGGAGAAATGACGAGAGGTCTTGGGGTGGTGAGCAACCAAGAAGTCAAAACTGTGATCTAGGAATGATGGATGTTATGAAGATGATCGGTGCCTTCACCGATTGCTTGGAAAGCTTCACAAGAAGGTTTGAAATTCCCAACTCTCGTACCCAATCCGTCAAGGATATCACCCCAAACACACGTGACGTGTGGGTGACGAAGGGTACTCATGCATAAGCATTACAACATTTCCATGCATCAATACTTCCCATGTGTGTGAATATGCTTGGTTGTGTGTTTCTTGCTAGTATTTAGGTTGTTATTTTGTTTGTGTGTGTTGATTTTTGTGTGTTTGCTTGTTTTTCCTCATAATGTTTTTACATTGTTATTTTTGTTGCTTTTGATCAATCTTTTATTGCTTTTGTGTCAAAAATCCAAAAACACATAAAAAGTAGAAAATCCAAAAAGTTTGATCGACTTTGTTGAGTTTTGTCTCAAAGCATGTTTTGCCTTGTCCCTTTCTACTAATGGCTTTGTGCATTTAACAAGCTTAGCTTGTCTCTTATGCACTCATATCATTATGGAAGAAATTCTGAAATCTATGTGACTGTTGTAAATAGATCTTCAACCTTGTCATGAATGATTAGTGAATGGTTTTGTTGATCTTGAGACATGCATAGACTTGTGCCTATATATCTTCCGACTTTTATTTTATTGCTTTACTCAAAGAACTCACCAAATGTAAATCTCAAATGAAAAGAGATATTGAGCTGCAAAAGCCTGTCGCACATACTAGTATTTGACTAGGAAAAAGGGAAAGCGACCAAAATAAATTATATGATGCCCAAAAAGCCAAAGGCTAATCCATCAAATTGAAATATTAAAAATTTCAGGCATCAATCTCACAATGAGATTTGTTTTTTTCTTTCAAAAAGATCAAATGATGTGTTGAAAATGGAGCCAAATGAAAAGCTTCAAAGAATTATACTCAAGTTTATGTGGGAGGTCATATATGCATACTTCTATAATTGAGATGGGTCACATTATCTAGTGCTAGTTGTGTATGCCTTGATTGAATTGATCATTGAAGCTTCACATTAGACTAAGGACTATCTCATTTTTGATACCCACACACAACACACAAGTCTATGTTCAATGAATGACATATTCATTTGTGTGATTGTATTTGTTTAAATGTTTTTTCACAAGTTCACTCCGAGATTTTCGCGGGTCACTGGCGAGTCAAGGTCTCAGTCACGAAAAATACTTAGAAAATTTTTCAAAATTTTGAGTTTTTATGATTTTCGCGGCTCAGTGTGGCGACTTGTTCGCGGGTGGAAGGTCCAGTCGCGAGGGGTACTCAGAGATTTTCATGGCTTATCTTGCAACTATCTCGCGGGTAGACCTTCCAGTCGCGCATAACACTTAGAAGATTTTTTGAAAATCTAGGTTTCATTGTGTTTCGCGGCTTACCCTGGCGACTGACTGGCGACTTAATCCAGTCGCGAAAAACGCGTGTTTTGCGTTTTAAAGACAATTTTTAAAATTGTTTTCAGTTTTCCCTCGAACTTCAGTGACTGTTCATTGTCTTCCCCATTTCTCTCTCACAAACACTCCGTGTCTTTCTGAAAAAGCTTCCATTTTTGGCATCATGTCTTCATCAAACACCAAGAAAAAGGTATGGGTTATCTTTATCTCACTTCATTGTACTTGATTCAAGCATTTTTTTGTGAGATGTTTTTGTGTGTTGAGTTTTCTTTTTATGGGTTCGAACTTGGTTTGGGGGTTTGTGAGTTTTTGAGTTTTGTTGCTCTTGTCATTGCTTTACTTTGTTTCCTATTCTACATGTGTGTTATCATGTCCATGTCTATTGAGTATTTCTGCTATATGATGTGGTTTATGAATGTGTCGCTCCATCCATATCTTGCTCTTGGTATTTTGCCATTTGTGCATTTGTGTTGCACATTGCCATTTGATTCTGTGTTGTTACTGTTTCATCAAATTTGTTTACCTATTTCTCTTGTTTGTGTTGATTATGTCATCTTAGTGTTTGACTTGGTCTTGTTTCTGTGATTCTGTGAAATCTCTTTGTTTTTCACTCTTATATCTGAATCTAATCAAGCTAATGTGTGTACCCTGTGGCATTGCATTTGGTTCTCTGCTGTGTGTTTACTGTTTTTCAGTTGACCCGTTGTTCCACAAAAGGCAAAAACATTGTACCCGATGACCCGTCAACCCCGGTTGCTAAACGAACACGATGGTCATCTAAGTCATCTAGGGACTCTTCCTTTGAGAGATTCAGAAAACCTATTGACTCAAAGACATACACAGACACTTTCAAAGAGGCTTCTGCCATTGTGGAAAGAGTTGTCAAGTTTGACACCCTAGGGACAACATTTATCCTTAAGATTTTTGAAGAAAGAGATTGGGCTGATCTATTTGGAAATTTTGAGGATCCATCTGAAGAAGTGGTCAAGGAATTCTTCTCAAATGCCAGATACACAGGGGTCGAGTTGAAATGCTGGGTACGAGGGACAGAATTTTCCATGAATGCAGACTACATTGCTAAGGTTCTTCGCATCACCAGACCAAAAGATGTGGATTGAACTCCATACGATGATAGAGAACTTCAGGCACAAGACATCCTTCATGTTCTTGGGAATGAACATGAAGTGGGAAGCACAGGATCATCTATAAGCATTGCATTGTTTTCGCCTGAACTGAGAACTCTAAAGCTGATCATGTTTTCCAATCTCTACCCACTGTCAAACACTGCCTTCATCAGTCTTGGAAGGGCTAAATTTTTGTGTGATCTCATTACCGGTGCCCCGATTGACATCTGTGCTCACATATTCCAGATTATTGGGAAAACAACGGCTCGTTCAGCAACACGAACAATTCTTCCATTTTGCAGTTTAATCATGAAGATTGTACTTCGTGAAGGTGTTAGTCCTTCATCAAATGAGAAACTCCTGCCTCGTTCTTGACCAATATCATTATACACTCTCCAAGCAAACAAGAGTCACTCCTCCAAGAAACCTAAGACTGAGCCATCCACACAGGCATCTCCATCTGCTCCTACTACAGTTACTCCTGCCCAATCAATCGGCACCCCGTCTGTTCCTCCTGGATTCCAAATTCCCAGGCAAAGTTACTTTGTCGAGAATGTGCTTCATCGGATTTCTGATTTAGAACGGTTTCTCAACTCCTTTCACAGTCAAACTCAAATGCGTCTCGGAACCATTGAGTTACAATTGGATAACATACAACAGAAGCTGGAAGACAACCTTTAGCTATTCGTGCCAAAAAGGGGGAGAGCAGCACAGTAAGGGGGAGAGAAGTTTAAGAATGAAAAGGAGGGTGCATACTGAAAGGGAGAATTTGTACATATTAAAAGGGGGAGTTTTTAGAGCTTTTATAGTTACTACGTACTTTGTTGTGTTTATTATAGTTTTTATCCTGTGTTGATATGGTTTCTATACTTTTGGAAAACTTGTGGTTCACTGGTACAGTTATTTATTCCTATAGTTTTTCAGTATATTTTATGATGTTATTCAGCATATCTTACTTTATGGTTATGTTTGTACCTGGTACCTTTGTAGGCTGTTAAGGTTTTTGTTTATGGTTTGTACCCATATTGCTTTTGTAAGCTTTTAGGGTTTGGTTCTATGCACCTTGTAGGCTTTATGGTTTGTAACTTGCTTTATGCAGCCTGTGTGCTATGTTAAATCAGTACTTCTAACTAAATGTTATGCATTTCCTTTTAAGTACTGTCACTCTTGTGCCCTTGTAGGATTTTTCCTAGATGCACATACTTCATGTACTGTGCATTGGTTGAGTGTTGGTCATTCAAGTCATTTGCCTTGTGTGTGTCAACTTGAATGTCCGGATGTTCATTGTGAATGAGCATTCTGATCACTTGGTTATAGTGATTACCTGTTTTGGTCTTGCCATGGTTTATTGCTTTATTCCATTGTGCTTGCTCCATATGCATTACAAGTTTTCTGCATACAATGAACTTATTGTGTTGTTGTGTTTCAGGAGTACTTGTTCTTATGGTTCAAAAGCTTCACAGATTCTAGAGTTAGGTGTGAGTGAGTTTTCCAACTATTCCCAACTCACGCGTTAAGTCTAGAGTTTGTTTTAGGGTTTTGTCACGGAATAGCCAAAGGGGGAGATTGTAAGGTTGAAATTTATCAACCATCTTGTTGGCTTTATTCCGTGCCAATTTGATTGTAATTTAGCACTTAGTAACCCTGTATTTAGGTGGGATTCATGTAAGGGTAGTGTGTGAAGAGAGTGTGAAGAAAAGCTCAAGTTTGTGCAAAGAAGCAGAGTTTCGCGGCTTGGACTCGCGGTTGACTCGCGACTAGCAAGCCACCAACTGCAGGCACGTGAGAAGCACACAGGGGAGCTGAAGGGTCGCGCCAGCTATCACACTATAGGACAAAAGTCCCAGGCTGGCCAGGCTGTTATCTCGCGACTTGGACAAGCCGCGAGGCCAAGCCGCCAACCAGCCCTGTTTGGCAAAAACTGTCTCTTCGTATTCCAAACACACACCACTATATATAGACCCTTATACCCACGAAATGGAGTGAGCTTCTAGAGAGAATTTTGAGAGAGAAACCCTAGAGCAAAACAAGATTGCCTCATCCCCAATCTTCATCTAAGAGACTCTACAAATTCCTCTACTTTCTTCCTCTCCATTGATACATCCTTGAGAGGTCATTGACCAAATCCTTTTCTCACCACACCCACGTCTGTGAGAAGGTTCATTTGGTGCTAAGGGAAGCAGTTTGGAAGGAACCAATATTCATTGGTTGATGCTATGGTTTAGTAGCGGAATCCAGTAAGCTAGAAAAGAAAAAGGTTCGGCGCAACCTCGTTGGAGCAGGAAGCTTGGAGGGCTTAGGTACCTGTGTAGATTAGGCTTGGAGGGTCTATTGCTGTTCATGTATCCCAACTATATTTTCTAGTGGATTATTGACCGCTTGGAGGGCAGCGGAGAGGTTTTACGTCGAGGGCTTCGGTTTCCTCTTCGATAACACATCGCGTGTTGTCCTTGTGTTTGCATCTCTCTTCCCTTTATCTTTACCACTTAATTACTGCTGTGATTGTGATTATTTATGGTTTAGATTGTTTATCAATTCTGTTATAAGCTTGTGATCATTTTCCGCACATACATTGTTTGATACAAAGCTTGAATTGGTAATTTTGTAATTAGGGGTCTAAACGTTCATAGTGTTTTCCACGCTATTTGAACTTTCAAATAGTTTCCCCAAGATTAAAGGCTGAGTTCACTATGTCCTTGAGCTTGGCATAGAACTCATCAAATGACTCATCCTCCTCCAGCTTAATCTCTTCAAAGCTCGTGGTAAGCCTCCGAAGTTTTGAATCCTTGACAACCTTGGTTCTTTCATAGGTTGTCTAGAGGATAGTTCATGCTTCCTTTGTAGTTTCAGTAGAGGATATCTTCTTGAACTCCTCATTCATGACTCCATTGAATAAAACATTCAACGCCTTGCTGTTGAAGTTTGCCGCCTTGGTCTTAGCATCATCCCAATCGGCCGGTGCTTCCTTCGGCTTGGTCCAGCCTATCTCCACAGCTTGCCATACCATCTCAGCTAATGACTGCAAGAAAGCTCTCATGCGTACTTTCCAGTATGCATAATTAGTGCCATCAAATACTGGAGGCATAGTGAGAGACTGTCTTCTATCCATAACAAACAAGGGTCAATGGATCACACAGCAAAGATTAAAACCTAATCAGAGTGTGCTTGCTCTGATACCACTTGATAGGCCAAGAATTTATTAACCCTTTGTGATGAATTAACAAATTAATTAGCCAAGTTAGTTAATTAATTCAATTAGCATGCAATACACGTGGTAGCACACACAAATCACCAACTAAATTAAAATGCAGTGGAAAATAAATCGACACAGTGATTTGTTTATGAATGGGGAAAACCTACAAGGCAAAAAACCCCACTAGGAAATTTTAAGGTCACTACTCCCAAGAATTCACTATTATCACAACAAGCGGTTACAAGTAAAAGAATCCCAGTACCTTATACCAACCTACAGTTGAACCCTTACCCCAATACCCAATTGGACTTGTTCTGTAGTGACAATCTCTCCTTTTAATGCATGGCTCTCAGTACGTGACTAACCAATTCGATGCACGGATCCCAGTACGCGGCTTACTTTCCAACTTTAGAAAGATGTTGGCTGCAAAGTTCTTCAATTCATCACACGATGAAAATCATAAAGCTCATTGATTACAAAACCCTACGGTGTACAAACACAGTAGCTTCTTCAAGAGAAAGATGAACTAGGGCAAATTATGTCTCCAGTCACAATTTGAATGAACACAACTTTGCTTCACACTTGCGCAACCTTTGATGGCCCTTAAAACAATCCTTATATATGTTTAAGGTTGTGAGAGAAGAAAGCTCAAACATGTATTCATGGATTGAAGTGAAATCAGCTCTAAAAAACTAAATTTCATAAACCTCAATAGATAGCTTATCTGTCGAGCTAGCTGTCGAGCATCAGGTTTCAACAGCTTTTTAAACCTTGATAGATACTAGCTGTCAAGCTTTAAAATCCAGCACTTCTTCACTTGTTTCTTGGACTGACTTGCATGGCTTTAACACTTGATCTTGAAACCTTGTTCCTTAAAGCATTAAACACATCTTAGATCTACCCAATTACAAGTAAAGTGCGTTTTGTCAAAGGATTAGCCAATTCAGTATTGACATATGTTCCTAACATTAAATCACATATGTCCTAACAAAAGGTCCTTCCTCGAAAAGGACGCTTGTAAAGTTGTTATTTACCACTATGTGTTTTTGTTGGCTTTTATTCCGTGACAAATTTGATTGTAATTATTGTTCAATCTTTTGTATCCTGTATTTATTGTGGGATTTGATTGTAAGGGTTGTGTGATAGAGAGAGTGTGTGAAGACTCAAGCAATTGAAGACTAAAGTGTTCTCGCGGGTATCTCACGACTAAGCATCCCGTGAAGTGACTCATGTGTCTTGCACATGCTGGAATGCGAAGAGTCAGGCTAGGATGGAGACAGCTGTGTCTCGCAGGTAAGACCTTCCCGTGAGACACCCGCGAGACATTCTGTTCTGCCAGCCTGTCCATTCTGATACACACTTTCTGTGCCTACACTATTTATACCCACATTACCTACAAATGTTGAGGACTCGCTTTTGAGAGAAAACCCTAGCCAAACACCTTGAGAATTAGATATTGTTATACCCACAATCCTCTACACATTTGCTTGTGGAATTTCCTCAACTCCTACCTTTCCATTTCCATACCATTGAGAGGTTGATAGCCCAAATAGTTACCACACCCTTTCAAAGTGTCAAGTGCAGTTTTGGTGCTGCTAGGAAGCATTAGAAGAAGCTAAGGATGGTAGATGCAACATGGAGCTTGTTGCAGGATCCGGAGAGCTAGACAAGACACGGTTCCGAGAAGCCTTGTTGGAGTAGGAGCTTGGAGGGCTTAGGTACATCGGGTAGATTAGGCTTGGAGGGTCTCTTGCTAAACCATGTATCCCAACTGATTGTCTAGTGGATCAATTACTGCTTGGAGGGCGGCGGAGAGGTTTTTCGCCGAGTTCTTCGGTTTCCTCTTCGATAACACATCAACATGTTATCTTGTGTTTGCATATTTCTTCCCTACTATTTTACTTTCCATTTTACTGTTGTGTTGCTTTAATTATGGATTAAAGTAGCTTATTTGTTTATTCGCTCGCTTTTACACTATTCCACATTTAGTATTAAGTTAGTGTAAAATTAATTGAGCCTTAACTTTTAATTGGGGGTCCAAACAGCTCTTTTGTTTTCAACACATTTTTGAGCTTTCAATTGGCATCAGAGCGGGTACACTTGCTGTGGTGTAACTACCTAAGTGTGATCCTTGACCCCATTTGAGATGGACTGATCTCAATCTTTAAATGTTCCACCATATTTTGATGGCAGTAATTATATTTTTTGGAAAGTCCAAGTGAGGGCATTCTTGTGTTCTATTGATGATACTGTTTAGGATCCGGTAGAAATTGGTTGGATTAGGACGGAGACCGCTAAATCCACTTGGGATAAAGTAGCTCTTGCGGTAGCTAACGCTAACAGTAAAGCTTTGAATGCAATCTTTTGTGGTGTTTCTCTGGATGAGTTTTACAGGATTTCTCACATGACAGTAGCCAAGGAAGCTTGGGAGATATTGGAGACCACTTATGAAGGAACAAAGAAAGTGAAGGATACAAAGCTTTTGATGCTTACCACCAAATTTGAAAAGCTTAAGATGGGAGATGATGAGTCCTTTAATTCCTTCTATGGGAAGCTCAACGAAATTGTAATTGCTAAGCTCAATCTTGGTGAGAAGATTTAAGATGCTAAGGTAGTAAGAAAAATTTTGAGGTCCTTACCAGAGAGCTTTCGAGCAAAAGTCACAGCCATAGAAGAAAGCAAAGATTTGGATGAGATTAAAATCCAAGAGCTCATTGGATCTCTCCAAACGTATGAGCTGGGACTGTCTTCTCATAAGTCAAGCAAATCTCTTACTCTTAAAACCTTCACTGAAAGAATGGATGATTCCTCCGAAGAAGATGGAGTGGAGAAGGAGGTAGCATTTCTTGCTAAGAACTTCTGAAAATTTCTGAAGATGAAGAACAGTGGGAAACTGTTTAGCAGAGGGAATTTTTTATCCTCCAAAGGTGATAGGAAAGAGTTTAAGAAGAAAGAAGGGAAGGATACCCAATCTCCTCAAGGCATTGTGTGTTATGAATGCAATGGCCATGGACATCTCAAAAAGGAGTGTCCCAACTATCTAAGAGGGAAGGGTAGGGCATGTGCCACAACTCTTAGTGATTTGGATTCATCCAATTCTGATTCAGAAGAGAGCTGTGATGA
This sequence comes from Quercus aquifolioides, assembly GCA_019022515.1. NCBI lineage: Eukaryota > Viridiplantae > Streptophyta > Magnoliopsida > Fagales > Fagaceae > Quercus > Quercus aquifolioides. The sequence goes on along the minus strand of CM032326.1, from coordinate 53,776,549 downwards.
AGAAGGGAATTACTCCGTCTTTATGACTACTGCTCATGTTGAGTCCTCGGAGGACTTGAGTTTACTAGTGCAAGAACTTGGGGAGCATAGTGATAAGGAATCCATGGGAATTATAGAAGAATCAGATGCTGAAGAAGATGAAGATTCAACCGGTCTTCAAGAAAACTACAATTCCCTACTTGAGAAGTCAGGAGAATATACAAGGGTGGCCAAGGCAGCTGTTAAAAAGATGAAGAAGGTAGAGGAGGACTATAGAAGTCTCCTAGTGCAATATAAGGAGGCCAAATGTGAAATAGAGACACTGAATGGAAAGCTGACGGAAGCCTACTCAAAGATAAAATTCCTTGAGCTTGAGGTGGTTCAAGCCAATGCAAAAGTAAAGCGAGTCTCCTCCAAGAAGCTTGATGAAGTCCTCTCTCATCAAAAACCTTTCTCTGACAAAACCGGACTGGGATATACTAGAGAAAGTAGTTCAGCTATCAAAATCACCAAGGATGTGAAGTTTGTACAAGCCAAAGAACCAGTAGTGGCTGCCTCTACACCTAAGAAAGTAAAGGATGAAAAGAAGAAGAATGTAGCTGACCAACGGGTGTTGAATAAGCCTTGTAATTAATCTGTGGTCAAGCCTAAAGTTTAAGGGAAATCACCTCCAAAGTTGCAAAGAGTTCTGAGAATTCAACATTTCTGTCATTTCTGTGGACTTCAAAGACACACCAGACCAAATTGCCATAAGTTGAAGGCATTAAAGAATGCAAGTGTTCAGAGGTCAAAAAGCCCTAAAAATGACAAAAGGAATTGGGCTGGTGAGCAATTAAGAGGTCGAAATGGTGATTCTGGCGCGATGGACGTGATGAAAATGATCGGTGACTTCACCACTTGCTTGGAGAGCTTCACTAGACGGTTTGAAAGTCCTAACTCTCGTACCCAGTCCTTTTGGGATATCACCCAAATGCACGTGCCGTGTGGGTGAAAAGGGGTACTCATGCATAAGCATTTCAACATGTCCATGCATTAATACTTCCAATGTTTAGGGACATTTGCTCATGCATCTCTACATGCTTGATTTACTTTGTATCATTTGCTTCTGGTTTTAGCATGTTTCTTTTACAAGCTTTTGCTTTGATTTTGTTTTTGTTCTGTTTTTTAGCGTGTTCAAAAAATTCAAAAACCCATAAAAATTGAAAAATCTTCAAAATGTTTGATCGCTTGTATTGTGTATATCACATGAGAGTTTGGCCTAGTACCTTCGTACTAATGGCGTAGTGCATTTACGAGCTTAGCTTGTTTTGTATGCACATTTATTTGTGTGGAAGAAATCTTGAAAACTATGTGTGATTGTTGTAAATAGATCTTCAAGCTTGTCATGAATGATTGGTCAATAGTCTTGATGATCTTGATACTTGCATAAACTTGTGCCTATATCTCTTCCCACTTTATTTTTTGTTTTTGCAAAAGAGCTCACCAAATGTAATTCTCCAAATGAAAAGAAATACTGAGCTGCAAAAGCCTGTCGTACATACTAGTATTTGACTAGGAAAAAGGGAAAGCAACTTTTGTTTTGAAATGTATGGTGCTCAAAAAGCCAAAGGGTAATTCTAAATGTTGATATATCAAAAAATATCAAGCACCGATTTCAAAAAGAGATGTATTATCCAAAATAGATCAAATGTTATGATTTATACAGAAGCCAAATGAAAAGCTTCTAAGATTTGTAATCATTTTGTGGGAGGTCATATATGTTCATTTCTATAATTAAGATAGACCACTTGATTTAGTACCAGTTGTGTATGACTTGATTGAATTGATCATTGAAGCTTCACTCTGGTTTAAGGACTATTTCACACTTGATGAGTCCACAACATGCAAGACTTTGTTTCAATTAATGCTTATCTCATTTGTGTGATTGTACATATTCAAATGTGGTGTGTATGGTCAAGTACTTGCTAATCAAACCCAAAAAGATTTTTGAGTGTTTTATATGTTTTTGAAAGTGATTTTATGCTTTCGTGTCTTTAGTTTTTGTTCAAAATGCATTTTTATGTTTTTCCTCAAAAACTGGTTCAGAGGGTGTTTCGTGAGAATCTTGCGACTTAGAGCTTCCCGCGAAAAGGATTTAAGGGAAATAAATTTTTGGTCATTTCACACAGAGACTCTCGCTACTGTCTTGCGAGTATTTCGCAACTAAACACTTCTCGCGAAATGTGTTTTAGGCAAAAACTGGAATTTCTTCAAATTCAAACAGAAACTTTTGCGACTGTCTCGCGGTTGATTTGCGACTTAAACCTTCTCGTGAAAGTTTTTGTGTTTCAGTGGCCATTCTCGCGACTGTCTCGCGCCTGTCTCGCTACTGTCTAACCCGCGAAAAACGTGTGTTTTCAGTTTTATATTGCAGATGTGACAGTTTTTTCAAATCACTCTCATTTCCCTCACTAAGCCTCTCTCAAACCCTTTTCAACCCAAAATCACATTTTACTTAAACCCCATCATTCTCAAGCCTGATTTCTACATTTTCAACTTCAAGGTATGTTTTCTAAAACATTTTCTTCATGTTTTTTCTAAGATTATGCAGTTATTTGAGCTAGGGTTTCAAAATTTGGGGATTTTTCGAAATTGGGTTGGGGTTCTTCATTTTGCAAATTTTTTAAAAAAAAATCTTTGATTGGGCTGTGTCCCATTTGTTGTTTGTGCATTTGTGTTGGCCCATGAGGCATTTTAGCATGTATTAAGGCAAGTTTTCACCATGGTCATGCATTATCCATAACTATTGTGCATTGTTGCATGTTAGGTGTTTGACAAAACGTCCGAATGACATTTCTGTGTTGAATTGGACTTAACTGAGTTCCAATGTTTGTTTTTGGTCTTGAATGATCATGTTTTCTTTGTTTTGGTAAATGGTTGTGTGTTTTACATACTTTGTCCATTTTGTGCCTCAACGCCATGCCATGCACACCTCTAGGCACACCTTATGCATCTCATGTTGCATCCTCATGCATCAGCACATGCACACTCATGCATCAGCACATGCACACATATGCACACCTACTTAATTTCATGCATTGTTTCTATGTGTACTTGGTTTAACTATTTTAGCATGTTGTTTTGAGTTATTTATGCTATGTTTTAGGTTATTTTACTTTTTCTTTGAACTAAATTGAATCTAATCAAGTTCTGTGTTCTGTTTTGTGTTTTTGCACATGTTTCTGGTTTGCTCTGTGTAATTGTGCAGATGTCTCCTACCAAACATTTTGCGACCAAGAAATCCACAAAACGTCCTCGCACTGATTCTGACAATTTCAAGTCTGCTGATGCTGATATGAAATACCATATTGCTACAAAAGAGCAATAATCATTATGGAGAGGGTGGTCCAACTAGAAACTCTTGAGGATACCTTCATCCCTGAGGTGTTCAAAGAACGGACTTGGACCAAGCTGTTGAACCCAGTTGGGATTATGTATTCAGAGATCATTCGAGAATTTTTCTCAAATGCTACTATGGAAGATGACAATATAGTTTGCTGGGTGAGGCACAAGAAATTCATGATTACAAGGGATAGTATTCAAGAATTTTTGGAGATTTGTCCTCCCTCTCAACCAATCTCAATCCAATATGAAGATAGATTGGGTTCCATTGAGGAGTGATAAAGATGCTTGGTGGTACACCGAAGAAGACATCCATGGATACAATTCGATTTTTACCGGAGATGAGGACATTGTCTTATGTGATGATCCATAACTTGTATCCGGTCACCAACCTTACCACTTTATCTACTCCAAGGACAAGATTTTTGTAAGATCTTTTCACCTATAAAGAGATAGATATTTGTGGACATATCTTCCATGTGTTGAAAAAGAGCATTGAGAAGCAGAATTCAAGGATTGTAATGCCCTTTCCCTCATTGATTATGGGCCTAATTGCGAAGACAAAGCTGAAACTTCCAAGTGGTCTCACTATGGTTCAGAGGGACTATCCTATTGGTGCACACACAGTCATTAGGAGCACAACTCATATCAAGGGCTCCAAAACAGGTATGCATACGATACCACAGGATCGTGTTGAAGACATGCGTGGAGATACAGAGGAGGAGATTGACAGATTTACTTCTGCTCTAGAGCCTTCAGCTTAGCCATCATCTTCAGCACCAGCACGAGGATTAGACAAACTCGCCTACTAGCGAAAATGGACCAGATGTCTTCAGTACTTGACTCCCATGTGCAGCACACTGCGACATAGTTTGCATACCTCCAAGGACAGATCACTGCATTGTCTTCCCAGATTGGTGACTTGTCCATGGCGTGGGGATCAGATTCAGAGTCTGATCAGTTCTAGCCCTTTGGCCATTCCAATCAAAAATGGGTAGAAAATTTTGAGGGGGAGCTAAGGAAGAGCCTGCACAGTGTTAGGGGGAGCATAGGTTTAGGCTTAGAAACATTGGTTATTGGTTGGTTATTGGTTCACGGGCGGTTTAGGTTCTTTTATGTTTTGGTTTAAACTGTTTTTAGTCTTTATAATTGCTGGTTTTTGTTTACAGTTTTTACTGTTACTGCTTTTATTTAAAGCTTTAAATACACTGTTTTTAATTTCAGTTTATTTTCAGTATTTGTGATTATCTCTATGCTTTGTAGCATATTTTTTTGTACTTTTAAGATATTGCTAATATGTCTTATGTACCTCACTCTTGTGCCCTAGTAGGATTTTGTATCCTAGATACAAATACTTCATGTATTTTGCATTGGTTGAGTGTTGGACATGCAATTGATCCTTTGGATTGTTCTTAATTGCATTGCGTGTCCGGATGATCATTTACTTGCTAAATGTTCATTGTAGTCAGTCTTTAATGACTGTTTTTGTTTGATCAAGATATGCTTACATGTTTTAAAATGTTTACAAACTTGATCGCACTTTACTTGCTCATGTACGTACCTTGTGTTCAACTTGTCATAAGCTTAATGAAAGTTTTGTTTGTGTGCAAGTGTTTCAGGTAATAGGTATATACGTGCAAGTGCTTCACAGCTTCTAGATTAGGTGTGAGTGAGTTTTGCCACTGTTTCCAAACTCACATTTAAGTCTAGAGTCTGTTTCAGGGGTTTTGTCATGGAATAGCCAAAGGGGGAGATTGTAAAGTTGTTATTTACAACTATGTGTTTTTGTTGGCTTTTATTCCATGACAAATTTGATTGTAATTATTGTTCAATCTTTTTTACCCTGTATTTATTGTGGGATTTGATTATAAGGGTTGTGTGATAGAGAGAGAGAGTGTGAAGAGCAATTGAAGACTGAAGTGTTCTCGCGGGTATCTCGTGACTAAGCATCCTGCGAAGTGACTCATGTGCCTTGCACATGCTGGAATGTGAAGAGTCAGGCCAGGATGGAGACAGCTGTGTCTCGCAAGTATCTCGCAGGTAAGGCCTTCCCGCAAGACACCCGCGAGACATTCTATTCTGCTAGCCTGTCCATTCTGATACACACTTTCTGTGCCTACACTATTTATACCCACATTACCCACAAATCTTCTAAGAGAAAACCCTAGCCAAACACCTTGAGAGTTAGAGATTGTTATACCCACAATCCTCTACACATTTGCTTATGGAATTTCCTAAACTCCTACCTCTCCATTTCCATACCATTGAGAGGTCGATAGCCCAAACACTTACCACACCCTTTCAGAGTGTCAAGTGAAGTTTTGGTGCTGCTGGGAAGCATTGGAAGAAGCCAAGGATGGCAGATGCAACATGGAGCTTGTTGTGGGATTCGGAGAGCTAGACAAGACACGGTTCCAAGAAGCCTTGTTGGAGTAGGAGCTTGGAGGGCTTAGGTACATCGGGTAGATTAGGCATGGAGGGTTTCTTGCTAACCCATGTATCCCAACTGATTATCTTGTGGATCGATTACTGCTTGGAGGGCGGCGGAGAGGTTTTTCGCTGAGTTCTTCGGTTTCCTCTTCGAAAACACATCGGCGTGTTATCTTGTGTTTGCATCTTTCTTCCCTACTCTTTTACTTTCCATTTTACTGCTGTGTTGCTTTAATTATGGATTAGAGTAGCTTGTTTGTTTATTCGCTTTCTTTTACACTATTCCACACTTAGTATTAAGTTAGTGTAAAATCAATTGAGCCGTAACTTTTAATTGGGGGTCCAAACAGCTCTTGTGTTTTCAACACATTTTCGATCTTTCAATTGGTATCAGAGCAGGTACACTCAGTGGCATAACTACCTGAAGTAAATACCCTCGCATGGAATGCAAGACTCAAAGTCAAGACAAGGTATTTATTGACATTACAATAAACTTAACAAAAGGGTTATTTCAGCACTCCCACTCATTATTTGGGTTTTTCTTTAAATAATTGTGATCCCATCACAACAAATAACCTTGCACTTGATTAAAGACTCTAATCTTATTAGAATCACTAACTAAAATGGAAGTCCTAAACTATTTAGGATTCCTTAAACACTAATGAATCAGAAATTAGTTATATAGAACTCTATCCTTAATTTATTAGATAAAGTATCCTAGTCTCATTAGAAACTATATAACTTTTAATTAGAATTTTAATCTCATTAAAAACCTCTAATTAAAATAAATTAAAGACTTTTAATCATAAAACAATTTAAGATTAAGAGTTCTATTTAACTAATATCTTTGAACTTATTAGGTCTTTTAGTTAGAACCATGTGTAATCTCATCACACATTGCCTTACACCTTATACATTTGAAAACATTTAAAAAAAATTCAAAATTCCCTTCAAATGCATTTTCGTGAGAATCTCGCGACTAAGCTCTTCTGGCGAAAATGGGTTAAGGAAAAATAGTGAAAACACAAAATTCAGAACTTTCGCTGTTGTCTCGCGGGTATCTTGCAACTAAAAGTGCTTCCCGCGAAAACGAGTTAAGCAAAAAATTGAAAACACAAAAATTCAGACAGAAACTTTTGCTACTGTCTTGCGACTATTTCGCAAGTAAAGCTTAACTGCGAAAAAATTTGTGCTTTAGTGGCATTTTCTGCGAGTAGCTTCGCGGGAAGCTAACCCGCGAAAAACGCGTGTTTTCAGTTTTTAAAGGGCAAAATTGAATTGTTTTCAGAATTTTCAAGTAACCGTTTTTGACATTTTCATTGTTCTTCCATCAAAAACACTTTTTGATTTTATTGACAAAGATTTACAGATCAAACATTAGGGTTTTCAATATCATGATCAAGAACCATAATATGCTAGAAACCCTTGAAAACATAATCCTAATCTCATTAGGAATAAATTTCATAATCCTAGCATTAATTTACTGTTTGATCATAAAAAATATATAATGCAAGGCAAGTAAATATAAGATGAATCTTTTATAAACAATTTGCACATACAAGATGGCCATCAAGGCAATTACGTTAAATTGTCTTATAATAGCCAAGCGGTGCAAAACATTGAAGCAGTGCGATAAAGAAACTTACGCACATGACAGTTATTCCAATACCATTCAGTAACTATATATCATTGGCAATAACTATTAAAAACACGACACCATTAAAACAAACAAAGATGTCCATTGACAACAATAATCAATAGTTATTGAATGAAATTCAATAACTACTCACAACTGCCAATTATATCCAACCTGTGCAAAACAAAAGTTCACACCTTGGACATGATGCAATTGTCTTATTATCATTATCCATAATAAATGTTAACACGTCAATAGCATCAACAATAGTTATGGAATCAAATGCAACAACTATACGAAATTGCCTACTATATCCAAGAGAAGCAAAACGTCCAAGCGGTGCAAAACCGTAATGCTCACACTCTTGACCGATATATAAGTTCCATTTAAAACTAATGCCATGAATCTCTAAACATATCCACATCATAAACCACGATTAAAACATAAATATGTAGAAATTTTTTACTGCAGAAAACTAGAACACCAAGAAAACGATTTTTCTTTAATTCTAAAACTCAATCACATGTTATTCAAGCATGATATTGAAGACCGCTCTGATACCATTTATTGGAAAATCTAGTTTTGTATCTCATACAAAACACACAGCGGAAGCAACAAACACAGATCTACTTCAATCATGAAAGATAACATGTAACTATGAATTCTAGAATAAAGAATAGAAAGCGTACCTTGATGCAGTGAATTTCAAAATCACGACTTGAGAATACCTTTAATCTTCATCTCAATTCCACATGGTGCCCAAGATGTGTGGTCTCTCAATCAGTCCTTTGTACATAGACTTTCAAAGAAAAATCCTTCTTCTTCTCCTTGTAGAGAAAAAATGATTTCTTTTCTTTTTTTATCATACGTACGTTAAAACTATTCTTGTAGTTTCTTTATTTAATAACTCTTATGAAATAATGACTGATTATCTTATTGGGTTAGCCTTTTGGGCCTACCCAATTGGGCTTTAGTTTGTGGCTTGAGATGGGACCAAAGGGAACAAATAAGACTCTAGCTCCAATGGGCCTTGGGCTTTTCTGTCAACTCTTGACAAGTCCAAAGTTACCATTAATTATATTAAATACCATTATAAGAATATAATTGCACTCTAGACCTTATTAATAAATTATATCCCAAGACTTTGTTATACATACAACCCCTTCATAAAAATATTTGTAATAATACAAAGTCATAAAATAGACTGCCACTTTGAAAATTACTACATCTTAATCCTTGAGTACCCGGTTTAATCCTTTATGTTATTCATCATATATTTATGAAATCCAATTCCATAAATATATACTTTAGTAATTCCTTACTAAAGTGGTTGGGCCCAACACTCTGAATAACCAAACCCATTAAACTTATCTCAAGGGAATATTTTATATCTCTGCTAATAGATTATGAATTCCATCTTGAAAATATATGTTCCATCAACATTAAATGCGGCTGCCCAACATACTGAGGTTTTGACCGTAACTTATAGACCTCACTCCTGATATATCAAAACAACCTACATCTCATGATCAGGTCCATTATTCTCTCAGGATTTAGAGTTGATGTAAATAGAAGTCGTGAGATTTATTATTAAATTGATAGTCGTTAGGAGAATAACAAATCTCATAGCGGTCCAGTTCAATATGTCTTAACTCTTAAAACATATCAACATATCAACTAGAAGTCTTCACTTCCATGATCAAGACAAATCATTTAGTTGATATGTTATAGTCTTCGCAGATGAAATGCCCAATTTCATCACGGACTACGAACTAAAATTCTGAGTTTACAAAGAATTTGTGATTTATATCTTTTGTGACTTTTCACATAAATCACATATTATGCATCTTATGAACTAAGATAATGTCCCATTAGTTCATTTATAGATAGTCTCATATAATTAAACTATTTAATTATTTACGACATGCCAATAAATTGGATTTTAGGGCACAAACCCTAACAGTTCTATGGTAGACCCTTATATCAATGCTCAATTGATTATTTATGGGGACTTTGGAATTTCTATTTTACAAAACTTGAAGAAGAAAAGATATACACATATAATGTAAATTAGTTTTGAACTTATGAAAGATTGGAACTTTAATTTGGACGCACTACTTAATTTTGAGGTATATAATTAAATGGATGCTAGCATTCAATGGTCTATGCTTAATCTCACAATTGTGGATTTTCCCTTGTTATAATTTTTGGAGACTACCTAGGCCTTGAAATATTGTTGAAATTAATAATTGATGGAAAATCAGTTATTGGGGTTAATCTAAATGAATGGGCCTTGGAAATTTTATTCATATTGAAAGGAACTTAAGAACTACTTAGACCAGAGATATATGTATCTTAAAATTTTATTATTTTTTTCGTAATCAGGTTTTTTTAAACTATGGGTAATTGAGTAAGAGATCTTACAGTAGTATTTATGCAGCGGAAGCATAATGGCTTTATTCACTTTGGATTGAATTCAGAGGACTGAATTCTTATAAGTGGAGGAGATTGTGTTAGGTTCTAAAGATTTAGGAATTTATGTATTTAGAACTCTAATTTGTATTGTTGGCAAACCATGATCAAAACAGGTTGTTTAGTCTTGTTTAGGCTTGCTCAAAGTTATATATTTTATGTAAAGTTGGAATCGAGAGGCTATAGATGCATTGGTGCATTTCGGCCTGGCTCGATCAATCGAAAGAAAGACTCGATCGATCGAATCTCAACCAGAATGCTTTTCTGCAGAATTTTCCAACTCAGCCCTAACTCATTAAACATTTTGGGTTTTCTGTTTTTACCCTAGGTATATAAAGAAAAACCATAGCCACGTTTTTAGAGTTGCTCCTGTTGTATTGTTGCTCATACTTTTCTATTTTGTGTAAATCTCTTGTGAGATCTAGAGGAGCTTTCCTTTACACAAAGCTTAGGATTTTCAAGGTAGAGATAGTATCAACATCTTGATGATCAACTCGGTTGCTGCCATTGGAGCTTAAAGAATAACAAGCGTGGGTGCTTGTACTTGATTGAAGAGTCTAAGAAAGAAGGAGTCCGTGGATTCGGAGCTTGCACGTGGTCGTGTTAGTAAGTTCTACTGGTGGGTAGCATTAGGAAGTCAAGCAGGGAGTTTGTAAGTCCTTTTGTATGAACTTCGATTCTTTCGCATAGTGGATTCAGTTTACCTTGACGATAGCTAGGTCAAATCCTTCCCAGGTTTTTACCGTGTGGTTTCCTGGGTGATCATATCTTGTGTTATTTATTATTCTGCTGTTTTATATTCTTGATATGATTGTATGTTTGTGATAACCTAGAATTGCATAATTTGACTAAGTTAATCACTTGGCTAATTAACTAGGTTAATCTAGTTGGTTTAAGGGGTCTAAAACCGTTCAGATTGTAATAGCCAGTTCCAAAAAAATATTAATAATAAAATAAAAAGAGTTTTTTTTTTTTTTTTTTTTTTTTTTTTTTTATAGGGGCAGCTTAGTAATTTTGATATTGGGGTTAGCAATACATATACCTTATGTCAAAAACCCTAGCCACGATAGAAAAAAAAAAAAAAAAAACGTTTGTGTTCTTATAGATTAGAAGTGGAAGTCTTATAGATTAGAAAGGCTACGTGGGTCAAAAAAAAAAAAAAAAAAAAAAAAAAAAAAAAGACTTCCTAAACCATCTATGATATATTTGTAAGTTATAGCTTTTGATATATAAAAAACTGTCTACTTTCTAAACCATCTATAATATATTTATAAGATTAAAGTATGTGATCTATTTGCAACTTATTATTTTAAGACCATGAAATTTCTTTAGTTATTTTTGAAAACACATAGCATATTATAACTTTTGAAGACTCATATTTACATCTTATTACTTTACAGATCTATTGCTTGATAGAACTTATTAGGATTTTGGTTACTTTTTGAGTTGTCAACTCACCCCCTTTTTCCCCTCCAATTTCAGATTATGAAGAATAGCATTTTTTGGGAGTTCTGGTGTTGTGTTGTAAGTGTTAGGATTAGTGCCCTTAAATCCTATTGTATGATACTATGTATGATATTAAGTTTGGCATTCTGTATGACATTATGTATGACTTAATATTGTGTTTAATGAATTTGTTTTTATTATTATTTGAAATAATGTAACATGAATATTCGGACATTATCATTTAGTCCATGAGATGCATAGTATGTGATTTATGATAAAAGTCACAGAAGATATAAATCACAAGTTCTTTGTAAACTCAGAATTATAGTTCGTAGTCGGTGATGAAATTGGGCATTTCATCTGCGAAAACTATAACACGTCAACCACGATGATTTGTCTTGATCATGGAAGTGGAGACTTCTGGTTGATGTGTTAATATGTTTTAAGAGTTAAGACATATTGAACTGGACCGCTGTGAGATTTATTATTTTCCTAAGGACTGTCATATGAATAATAAATCTCACGACTTGTATTTGCATGAACTTTTAATCCTGAGAGAATAATGAACCTGATCATGAGGTGTAGGTTGCTTTGATATATCAGGAGTGAGATCTATAGTAATGGTCAAAACCTCAGTATGTTGGGCAGCCACATTTAGTGTTGATGGAACATGTATTCTCAAGATGGAATTCATAGTCTCTTAACAGAGATATAAAGTATTCCCTTGAGATAAGTTTAATGAGTTTGTTATTCAGAGAGTTAGGCCTAACCACTTTAGTGAGACTAAAGTATATATTTATGGAATTGGATTTCATAAATATATAATGAATAACATTAAAGGATTAAACCGGGTACTCAAGGATTAAGATGTAGTAATTTACAAAGTGGCAGTCTACATTAATGACTTTGTATTACTACGAATATTTTATGAAGGGGTTGCATGTATAATAAAGTCTTGGGATATAATTTATAGATAAGGCCTAGAGTGCAACTATATTTTTATAGTGGTATTAAATATAGTTAATGGTAACTTTGGACTTGTCAAGAGTTGACAGAAAAGCCCAAGGCCCATTGGAGCTAGTGTCTTATTGGTCCCTTTTGGTCCCACTCCAAGCCACACACTTAAGCCCAATTGGAAAGGCCCAAGTAGCCAGCCCAATTAGATAATTGGTTAGATACAAAAGGCAAAAACGTACAGAATTTTATGTGTGTGAAAAAACAACATTGTAATGGTGGAAGTGAGTGAATGTCACTCTCCAATCATCCTTTTGTAACCAATTGAGAGTCCACACTTCTTGGGCGTTAGTGGAATTGGAGTGAAGATTAAAAGTATTCCTAAGTGCTTCAATCTTCGGTTTTGAAATTCACCGCTTCAAGGTACACTCTCTTGTTTTTCTAATTCTGAAATTTACTTTGTGCATGTTATCAATATCGAATGAAGTAGATCCGTTTTAAACTTATTTTTCCGCTGCGTTCATCTTTAAATTCCATCAGTAAGCATGGAAGAAGCTTAGTGATTTGGGATTAGATGATCTTGTGATAGTCTTGTATCTTTTGGCCGATTGACATTTTGTACATGAGGTTTGGATTTTGTTTCTTTTAAATTATTGGAGATCTATTCATAAAGAATAAAGAAATTTTTGAGGTATTTTGAATTTAATTGTTGTAAATTTTGAGGATAAATTTTAGTTTTTAAGATGGCCTTGCACACTTGAAGGGTCATTACTTTATAAGCGTGTGGTCATTGTCATGTGCTTATCTCAATAGTTGGGTTCGGGGCGTGACACGTACAAAGGCCTGTGAATTTGATGTAAGGGAGTTGGGATTGGCCTAGTTTGGGCTGCATCGTAGGCCAACTTATGCATGAGTTGCTCACCCAATATTGAGACAAGTCTTGGAGTGCACCATAGGCTGAATGCAAGGCACGATTATGGCTAGATGGCTATTACGACATAAATATACTACGGCAAAATGTTATGGTAAGACATGTAAGTGGAGTCATAGTAGACAGCTAACGCCGTTAGTAAAATATACAGAGTTACAGCACAACAACTTATACAACAAATAGAATAGAAAAGGAAATGCTACAGCAGGACATATAATACTAAAACGAAACTAGAAATATAAACTAAAAGGAGGCTGTCACAGGACATCTAGTGATGCAATAAGGATAGCCTCGTCTTCCCCAACCTTGGGTTAGGCAATTTGGCAAGAATAGGTCCAAAAAGGGGAAACAATCCCCAACGCAAATAACCTCAATGCAGGTTTCTGCTATTGAAATTACTTGTACTAGGAAGATGGCCTAAATGGTTTTGTGTTCAGATTATGGGTTCAAGAGAACGGGGATTGTTAAAGGGACAGAAAAGTCGATCTATTGATGGATGCTTCCATTTCTGCCATAACTCTCTCTACCTTACCACTTGATTTTCTTATTTTTCTCCATCTACCTCTTGTCACTCCTCCCTCCTTCCTTTTTGTCCCCCATGTTCATAGTTACCTCTATCCCTTTTATACTTGCTTAAATTTGTGGGATTTCTCCCTTTTATCCCTAAGGTTGTACCAACCACTGTTGGTTGCCTAGCCATTACCTCTGCTCAAAGGTTGCTTGCCATATCACTCCTTATTTCCAGACAAAAGTTCTTGTTTTGTTTCTCTCCTGCTCACTGCCTTGCCTCCCCCTAGCTGATAAGGGTTGAGAGCTCTCTATACCTACCCCCATGGCTTGCATCAAGTGGTCTCAGCCTGTGTTTACCTCTTTTGGGAGAAATTCCATCCTAGCAAAGCATTTTCCAGAAATAAGTCTCGGCAGGAACCCCAAAATAGATCTCTTTTCTCACCACCGCCAAACCACACCCCTTGAATCCCTTGACTGAGGACTCACCTCCCATGTATTGGTTGGGTACACGTAGGTGGTGCCCTGGACCTTGTGTGAGTGCCACTACCATCTAGGTTTGTCTTCTTTCATTCCCACGCCATTTCTGCCGCTTCTGTGCCATTTTCTTCTACCACGCGTACTGGGTAATGTTTGTCTTCTGCGACGTGAGACATGAGTGGGCTTTTGGGCTTGCATTACCCTTTTTCGTCCCTTAGTGGAATAGGCATTATCCAAACAAGGGCCTTTGCCCACATAGCCCATTAGGTTCCTATTCCTAACATTACTTTTCCATTCCATGGGCCTGTTAGCCATGTTGGCCCATTGGGCCTATTACCTCTTTCTGTAGGCTTCCTCGGCACACTTACCTCATCTTTACCTCTCATTCTTCTCATGGGCCTACTGGCTGTTATTCCTGCCATGTTGGCCCATTGGACTTGCTACCTCTTTTCTTGGGCTTCCTTTGCCCACTAACTTCATCTTTACCTCTTATTCTCCCCATGGGCCTACTGGCTGTTATTCCTGCCATGTTGGCCCATTGGGTTTACTAAATTTCTTTTACCATTCCTATTTCTTTTTCTTTCCATTTCCCTTATTGTTGGGGTTCTTCAACTATTGGGCATTTCATAAAAAGTGGGCAACAAAAATTGTTTTATCACTAAAGTGAGTTTTTATCATGAAATCACCTCAAACCACAAATGGAGCTTGGATAATATCTTTGGTGGCCAACATATGAACCATTTTAAAAAATATATATATTAAGAATAAAAAAAAAAACTAAGATTCAAAAGTAAATATACTATGAAAATAAAGCAAGTGTCCATTCAATATTAACTATTTATAATAATAATAATAATAATAATAAAGACAAAATAATTATTCCTCAATATATTTTAAATGGACAAACTTTGGCTATAAATTTGGTTGTAACTTTAGATTACAATTTCCTTTAAAAAAAAAAAAAATTAACATTGCTACAGACTCTGAAAATCTAACTATTAAATTACATGTTCTTTACGTTCTTAGCACACATGTCAAATTTTATGCCAATCGATTGTTATTTATTATATGATCCGTAAACCTTTTTTTTTTATGCATAACTTTATACTACAAAAACTTGCAATTTAAACAATTAATTGAAGACATAACTATTGATCTTTGATTTTCTAGAAGTTGAACATGTTTTTAATAAGGTTAAGACTAAGACACAATGATGCGAGGCCAACCTTAGGGCATGACAATCTTGGGTGCCTAACACCTTCCCAAGAATGTACCTAAACTCTGAACCCATACTCTGGTAGTAAGATCACAGGTCCTTCCTCGCAAAGGACGCTATATATATGGTTCCTAGAGCATTGCAAAAGCTAAGTGGCGACTCCAACCCTTGTATCCACAATGATAGAAAATACTTGTCGTGTAGTTATAATACGAAAAAAGAAGAAGGTATAAGTGCAATGTGAGTGACCCGGAAACTCAACCCTCGAAAAAAAGGGTTTAGGCATTGGCACCTCCTCTTTTCAGGATTATATGGAGTCACCACTTATTTTATAAGTAAAATAAGAAAACTATACAAAAGATTACAACATGGCTTGAATAATACACATTCTCATTAATTCCAATAAGTACAACTTGATAGAAAGAACTATACATGGCTTTGTTTCCTAGTTGCAATGTCTTGTTTCCTAGTTACAATATATCAAAAGAAAATAAGACACTCTTCTACGAACCTAAGATCTCAAGTTCGGGGGCTGGGTTATAGGATGGGAAGGTTTTAGGCACCCACCCTGAACAAACTGAGTCTGGTCTTCTAGACTTATAAATGACTTGTTAAATACCCATTAAAAAATGACATCCAAATTGTTGTGTCAATATTCCTAGATCTATGGTTGGTTAATATGCAAAATCCTAGATCTGTTGCATTAATGCAAGAAGAAATCACATTTGAATTTTATTTAAAGGAAAAACATTTTTAAGAGAAGTTTCAAATCAAGCAAAATGAATTTTTTGATAAAAAAAATTCCGATCTGATTTTTTAAAATAACAAGGAATGGATTTTTAAAAAGAGTTACCAAATTTGATCCCTTAATTAAAAAACGGAATCATCCTCCAAGAGAAAAATTCAAATCTAATTATTTAATTAAGAAACATAATGGGTCTTAAAGAAATTGCAAATCTGATTTTTCAAAATAAGGAAGAATAAATTTTTTGAAATAAAATTTCAGATCTGGTTTTTTGTGTTTAGAAAACAGAAGATATTTTAAAAATAAATTCAGATCTAACTTTTTGGTTCAGGAAAAGAATAAGGTTTTGATTTAAAACTTCAGATTTGATTTTTGTTTTAGGAAAAGAATAAGGTTTTTGAAAATTATTCAGGTCAGATTTTTGTTTTAGGAAAAGAGCAAGATTTTTGAAAATTAGTTTAGATCTAATTTTTGTTTTAGGAAAAGAATAAGGTTTTTGAAAATTACTTCAGATCTGATTTTTTATATAGAAAACAGAAGAATAAGGTTTTTGAAAAATATAAATTCAGATCTGATTTTCGTTTTACATAAAGCAACAGATCTAGGATTTAATCATATACATTATGTTGATGCAAGAAATCAACAGTTGAATTCCTCGTCTATGCCGAAGGATGAAATGGGTTGAGAATGTCTTTGATGTGAAAACCTGCAAATAAGACCAAAACTAAAAAAGAATACACCAGTGTGGTGTTTGCCAAAAACCCTCTGCTGATTAAGTCAGAAAAAGAATTTAGAGAAAAGATTTGACTTAGGAGCAGTTTTTGGATGGATTTTTGTGTGTACCTTTTGGTTCCTCCTTTCTCTTTTTTATAGCTTCTATCTCCCTTAAAGGGGAATAAAACTCTGCATTTAAGTCCAAAGGATAATGCATTACAGACCGGTGCTTTTATGTACACATCTCCTTTGTTACTATTGCTCCGTTCGTTATTCCTTGACATAAATGTTTGTATTGAATGCGTAATTCTTATTTGGATCATCATTATGTCAATGACGATCTAGTTATTTTCTCGACTCATCAGCTTCCCTTCTGTTCGTGTCTTCATCTATGAGACAAGATAGGAACATAGTCATCTGTCGCTTCGTGTTCTGTGTTCGACGTATTTTTTGTGAGTTGACATTTCGCTTGCCGTGGGTCACATGTACGGTTAGGATGGCCTCGTTGTGTCATTTTTCTCAGTTTTCCCACGCATGACGCTCCATTAATTCCTTGTTTTGCCCTCCTTTCTTTTCTTTTCATTTTCATTATGTTTTCTCTTTTTTCTTTGTGGCGTTTCGTCTGCTTGGAGTTCTTCTTCCTCCCTAAGCTTTCTTCCCTTCCTTTTCATTTTCTAGTAAGTTTTTCATGCTCCTTACTCTACATTTACACTTTTATGGTAGACTATTCTTTGGTTAGGTTGGATTGCCCCTTGGTTTCTTTTTTCCTTGCTCATTTGTGTAGTCTACTCGAAGCTGTAGGTAGAAAACGTCTTAGGTTGGGCATTTTGTTGGGAGAAACTATCCTTATAGGTCTGTTTTGCTTTTCCTCTTCCCCTTAGTTCATCGTTCAATAGGAATTGCTCAATCCTTGACATGTCTATTGAAGAGGTTAGGACTAGCAAGCTTGAAACGAGTTTATCCTCATCTGAGGATCGAGGAGCCCTTGAGGTTTCTTCCCCGTCCACTCCTCATAAGGCTTGGATCATCTGCTGTTCTCTAAAGGAGAAAGACGAGAAAAGGATTAGAACTAGGTTTCAATTTCCTTCTTCATTCAAGGTTAGGATCCCTGATGACGATGATAGGGCCTGTCATTCCTATGTTAATGAAGTATGCTTTTATGAGGCTGACCTCGTCAGTGGGCTTCGTTTACCCGTCCATCCATTCATTAAAGAGCTTTTCTTTCATTTGCTACTTGCTCCTGCTTAGCTAGTCCCCAACTCATGGAGGATAGTCATTTGTTGCATGGTGGTATGAATGTTAGCCAATGATGGAGATACCATTAGGATAGATGAAGTTTTTACCTTTATCATTTAAGACGATGTAAGATTCCTAGTTACTAGGAGTTCAAGCCTTGAGATAGGAGTTCGAGGCTGATTCTTGATTCCTCTTCTTCTCTCCATAACTAGAAGACGAGTTTTTTCTTCACCTCTAGGGAAGGTTGGGAGACAACTCCTAGTGAAAACTTGGGTGACGCTCCCAAATTTCTTCGTAGCTAGCTGGGGTACTTTTGTGTCTGGTGCATCTTTATATACATGTTTATTTGTTCGCATTCTTTTGTGTATGTAGATTTGACTCACCATTTGTTCTTTATGTAGATAAAGTTCATCCTCGACTGAAGAAACGATAACATGCTCATTTGGAGAGGGTTAGAGGAAACCGTTAAGGATTTTGACAATGTCATTTCTCCCCAATCTCTCTTCCTTCACTTCCTTGGCCTAGAGCCTTCTAATCAAGTCCGGAAGAAAGTTAAGACCATCAAGAAGAGTAAGTCTACTAACTTATCCTTAACATTAGTAGGTTTGGTATACTAGGGCTCATCATCTCTTTTTCTCTCTCTTCTTTCTTTCTTTTCTTTTTTTTTTTTCTTTTTTTTTTTTTTTTTTTAGGAATAACGACCAGATTCAGTAAAGAAAAAATGGCCGAGATTCAAGAAAAGAAGGCCAAGGCTAGTCTAACGAGTGGCCAAGGCAAAGTCCTATGGTGACTTCGCCTATTGCCAAGTCTACACCTCAACGTCCAGCTTCGCTTACTTCTTCTTTGGAGCTGGTTACTCCTTCTGATGGTGGCTCCAAAGCCAAGGGAAAGGACAAGCCCCAGTGGGCTCTTTTTGGGAAGACGCGGGGGTTGCTGTTTTAAAGGCCCATAAGGAAATATCTGTTAAAGATCTTACATCTTTGAGAGTGAGGCCATCTCATGAGTTGATGTCTTCTCACATGCATAAGTTGCAGTATGAATTACGAAATTTTTTTTTATTCGAGTTCTTTTCTCAATGTCTTTCTTTTCTTTTCCTTAGGTGTTGGGCAAATCCTTGTACATTTCTGGGAAGTACTTGGATTATGAGGAAAAATTCGTAATGGCTCAGTCCAAGGTGGAGTCTCTCTCTTCAGAGAACGAGTCACTCAAGAGCCAAGTTTCTACTCTTTCAGACGAGGCTAAGAAGGATAACAATCGTCTGAAGACTTTAGAGAAGAGCATTGATACTGAGAAGGCCTTTTCTAAGCTAAAGGATAAGCAGATAAATGAAGCTCTTCTGAAGATTGAGAAGGTTGGCTCGGAGGCAGTGGAAAAGTTCAAAGTTTCCGACGAATACTCGGACAAATTGTTAAATTATTAGGTGGAAGGTTTTGAACTTTTTCGAAAATACTTAGCCAAGCATCATCCTAGTTTCGACTTTTCAAAGCTTCACATGTAGGCCGTTGAGGAGGAGATATTAGTTGATTGTAAATCCACCGAGGGAGTTGGAAAAGGTGGAGAAGTTGTTGCTGTTGATGGGGCTGCTGCAATTGATCCGTCACCTTCTTATCTGCCTTAGGATATTGTGTATTTATTTATTTATTATTATTTTTGAACAATCTCTCAGGCTCGTCCGTTTTGAGAAAACTTATTTCCTTCTTTTGAACAGCTTACTCAAATGTTTTTTGAGTGTGTTTATATTTCACTACTTTTTATTGTCAGTTTCTTCTTCATATTTGCTTACTTTCCTTCGTCATTGTCTTTTGTTTTAATAATTATATATCAATGACACTATTATTATTCCCAATGATTTTTCTAAGTCATGAATCAATGACGGCATGGTAACTTTCTTCTAAGTCAAGTGTCAATGACGGTGTGGTTATGTATTAATAAATTTTTATTAGTCATGTATAAATGACGATTTCGTTATGTATTAATAAATTTTTCTAAGTCATGTATAAGCAGCGATTTTGTTATGTACTAATCACTTTTTCTAAGTCATATATAAATGACGATTCTATTATGTACTAATAACTTTTCTAAGTCACGTATAAATGACAATTGCATTATGTATTAATCACTTTTTTCTAAGTCATGTATAAATGACGATTTCATTATATATTAATAACTTTTCTAAGTGATGTATAAATGATTATTTCGTTATGTATTAATAACTTTTCTAAGTCATGTATAAATGACGAAGTAGTTAATAGCTTTATAATAAAAATATCTGCGATAATAACTTCTGAATAATATTGTTCCTCACGCTATATTGATAGAGAGATAAAAATATCTCATCATGTATGACACAGAAATATAGATGAAAATACATTTAGATAAAGATAGGAACTCTAGAATACTTTGAAATTTCTTACTGATAATATCTCTTCAGGTGCTCTATGCTCCATGGACGAGGTAATTCTTGGCCGTCTAGTGTCTCTAAGTAGTATGGCCCTTGTCTGGAATGACAATTGACTTCATAGGGTCCTTCCCATGCTGGTCCTAGTTTCCCTTGGGATGGGCCTTTTGTTCCCTGTGAAAGCTTCCTAAGGACGAGGTCGCCTGTGTTGAACCTTCTTACCTTCACCTTCTTGTCATAGTATCTGGTCATTGCTCCCTTGTACTTCGTCATTCATTTCATAACTTCATCTCTAACTTCATCAATCAGGTCTAGATTGCTGCTAAGCTCTTGCTGGTTCCTCTGTTCTTCATAGGCCTTGACCCGAATTCTTGTTAGTCCTACTTCCACCAGTATGACGACTTCAGTGCCAAACATCAGTTTGAATGGTATTTCTCCTGTTGGCACTCTTATGGTTGTCCTGTATGCCAATAGGATGTTTGGAAATTCCTCAAGCCATGCACGTTTTGCCCCCTCAAGCCGAGTTTTGATAATTTTCAACAAGCTTTTGTTCATCACTTTGGTTTAACCATTAGCTTAAGGGTGTCTCAGAGAAGAATAATGGTTCTTTATTCCTAAATCTTGGCAAAATTTTTGAAACTTGTGGTTATCAAACTGTTTCCCATTATCCGATATTATTGCATTAGGAATCTCGAACCTGCACACTATGTTCTTCCATACGAAACTGGTGATTTTGGCCTCTATGATCGTCGCTGCTGGTTCAGCCTCCACCCACTTAGTAAAGTAGTCGATTACGACGATTAGGAATCTAAACTGCTTCCTAGTGGGAGTGGTCCCATGATGTCGATCCCCTATTAGGCGAAAGGCCAAGTCGCAGTTATTGGTGTCATTGGTTCCCCTAGTTGCGTTTGGATGTTCGCGAAGCGTTGGCATTGGTCGCATGCCTTGACGAGGTCATGTGCATCCTTCTATAATGTTGGCTAGTAATAGCCTGCTCTAAGTGCCTTTCCTGCCAAAGATCTTGCTCCTATGTAGTTACCATAGACTCCTTCGTGTATCTCTCGTAACACATAGTTGGCTTCTTCCGAGTTAGCATATTGGAGATAGGGGAGGGAGTGTCCTCGTCTATATAAGACATCATCAATAATGACAAAGTGAGCAGCTCTAATCTAGATCTTTCATGCTTCTATCTTGTCCTCCGGGAGTTAGCCTTCATTCAGGAAATGGACGATGAGGGTCATCTAACCGTCCTGCCTCTATACCGTCAATACTTGTTCTCCTCCTGTGCTAGGCTATTCTCTTTTCTCCATACATAACTCAGGGGATATGTTATGGTCGTCAGACGAAGCTAATCTTGCTAGGAAACCAACTTTAGTATTCTTTGCTCGAGGGATTTTTTAGAAGTCGACATCGTCGAAGTGCGGTAGAAGTTGTTGGACGACCTTTAGATACTTATGCATTCTTTCCTCCTTTGCTTTGTAATCTCCTCTTACCTGGCCAATTACAAGCTGAAAATTATCTTGGACGATCAGAACTTTTTCTTCTAGCACTTTTGCTAGTCTTAAGCCCATTAGAAGTGCTTCATACTCAACTTCATAGTTCATTGCAAGGAACTGTAATCTAACTACGTACTTCAAGATTTATCCCTCTAGTGATATGAGAACCACACCTGCTCCTCCAACTTTCTTGGTCGCAGACCCGTTTGTTTGAACCGTCCATGTACACTTCGGAAGCTCTTCCTCATCTTGAGTGTAAGTGAACTCTGCAATGAAATCTTCCAGGAAATGGGCTTTGATTGCAACCCGAGGCTGGTATTCTATGTCGAACTAGCCCAGCTCTATGGCACACTAGACGAATCGCCCTGTTGCGTCTTTCTTGTTCATCATCTTCCTTTTCGGTTAGTTTGTCATGACAATGATAAGGTGTGCCTGAAAGTAGGGGCGGAGTTTTCTAGAGGCGATTACTAGGGCAAAGGCAATCTTCTCTATTCTTGGACACTTTTCTACTCACTTTTTTATTGAATTGTGAATAGATTTGATTGAGGGGAACGGTAAAAAATCAAGCTTGAAGAGCTTTTCTTTGAGGTATAAATTTTAAACCTTTTCTTTTAATTTTTGCTTTTAATCTTTCTGTTTTCTTGTTTCTTTGTTATAATATGCTTTAACATGTTTATCTAGCTTAGGTTTATATGTTTGTAAGTTTTAAATGCATGTTAGGTTGTTAGAATTTGCATTTTGAGGTTATGCCCTGTTTTTGTGTTTTTAGGGTTTCTGGGCAAGAACCTGCATACACATAATCTTGGCTGCGTACGCGGGCTTGTTCTTGCATGTGCAAGTTGTAGCCCAAAAACCCTAAATTTTGTTTTTTGTTTGTTTTGCTTCTGTTTTCACATGTTTGTTTGATTAGCTTCTTTTGTCATGTTTTTATGCTTCCAGTGCTTCTGTTTCATATGTTTTTTTTTTTTGCTTGTTTGCTATCATATGTTAGAATTAGGGTTTATCTTGTGTTTTATTGCTTTGATGCTATGTACATGCATTCACATGCTCATGCATGATGCCATGGGTGCTGCGTTGCAGTAAGGTAAGTAAAAGGTAAGTCATGCATTGGAAATGTTCATGCATTTGTGATACGGTCTTGCTTTGATGATAGAGATGAATATGCTTGTTTGGTTGAGTATTTCCAAAGTGTACATGAAATGCTTTTAATGATTCATATGTTACTGCCTTGTTTTGTTGCAACCTAGTTTGATATACTTTAATGCCTTGATTAGATGAATGCTAGGTTGGTTAAGATGTAAGCTAGATGGATGTTAGGAGATGCCATACTAGATGAATGCTAGGGTCTATGATAAGATGTTGTGCCATGATTAGATATATGGTAGGCTTTGTTTGTGAGCATGATAGATGTATGGTTAGGGATGTTTGATGCCATATTGATTGCTAGATGTATGTTGTGTGTGTGTGTGAGTTAGATGCAAGAATTGAGTTTGCCTTTAATAGGGTTAAGACATAAGACGCAATGATGCGAAGCCTACTTTAGGGTTGGGCGGTTCTAGGTGCCTAACACCTTCCCAAGACTATACCTTAACTCCAAATCCATATCTTTGGTAGTAAGATCAAAAGGTCCTTCCTCAAAAGGATGCTATATATATGGTTCCTAGACCATTGTAAAAACTAGGTGGTGACTCCATTTTGAGCCCCCCTTGCGTCCACAATAATATACTGGCTTCTACACTTCTTTTTCTTCTCTAATCAGTGCCAAGCTTATCGCTACGTTAGATACTATTAAATAGAGAAACAACCTTTCCCCTATTACTGATGGACTTAGCAATGGGGATCGTGCCAAGTATTCCTTCAGCTTCATCAGGGCATCTTCGTAATCATTTGTCTACTGGAAGGCCTTCTTAAGGACTTTGAAGAACAATAGGTATTTGTCTGTTGCTCTGGAGACGAATCTGTTCAAGGCTACCACTTTCCCTGTTAAACTCTGTACCTCCATCATAGTTCTTGGAGATTTTATCTCCATTATTGCCTTCACCTTATCAGGATTTGCCTCTATACCCCGTTGAGACACAATGAAACCCAAGAATTTTCCTGAAAAGACAGCATAAACACATTTTGTTGGGTTCGATTTCATTTTGTACTTACGTAGTGTGTCAAAGGTTTCTCTCAGGTCGTCCAGGTGATTTGCTTCGTCATTACTCTTCACCAGCATATTGTCTATATACACTTCCACATTCCATCCTATCTGCTGAGAGAACATACGGTTCACCAATCTCTAGTATATGGCTTCTGCATTCTTTAGTCCAAAGGGCAATACTCTATAACAGTATAACCCTTGGCTGATGATAAACGAGGTCTTCTCTTGATCCTCTTTGTGCATTAAGATCTGGTTATAGCTGGAGAAAGCATTTATGAAACTCAAGAGCTTGGGCCCAATGGTTGAATCCACCAACTGGTCGATCTTGGGTAAGGGGAAGCTATCCTTCGGGCAAGCTTTGTTGAGATCCATGAAAACGACGCACATCCTCCAGTGGCCATTATTTTCTTCACCATCACCACGTTTGCTAGCAAATCAAGGTAAAAAACCTCTCTTATAAAGCCTGCCTCCAGCAGTTTTTCCACCTCTTCTGTCACTGCTTTATTGCATTCAAGTGCAAAATATCCTTCATCTTTATTGCACCAGCTTGCACTCTAGATTGAAGTTAAGACAATGCTCGATGACTTCCCTATCGATTCCTGACATGTCCTCGTGTTTCCAAGCGAAAACATCCTAGTTCTCTCTTAGAAGGGTAATTATCTTCATCTTCTTCGAGGTTGAAAGCATTGACCCTATCTTCAAAACTTTGGATGGATCTCTTGGAACGATCTCGATGTGTTATGATGCTTCTAACAGTTCAGGAATAGGCTCTGGTTCATCTATCATCTATCAACGCCTCGCGGCTGATGTCAACCACCCATTGCGGTGACCGCCTTCTACGTATATCTCTCGGTGCGAGAATGTGGAGGTGTGTTGTACCTCGGGTGTGTGACTGGAATGTGAGTCAATTTTAAGTAAATTACCAAGGGTAAGTGAAGTCGCCACCAATCATTGGGTTTTTTCTAAGGTGTTACTGGTAACCTAACTCTACTTGATTTTATTACCGATCCTAGGTTAAGGAAAAAGGCATTTTTCTTATTCTAATATGGATAAGCAAAAAATCTTGATTCTTGAGTTCGGAAGTCAGTTACGTGTGGGGAAGGTGTTAGGCACCCCACAACGCCTGTCCGTATACAGTCCTTTGTTTTGGTAAAATCATAATTTAAGGACATAGGCACTTGAAAACAAGCTATTGGCATTAGCTATTGTGGTCCCGATCGATGCTTTCCAAGTGTGTTTGAAGTTGTTGCCAAATTTCCACGGCGAAAATTCATCAGCATTTTGCCTTATTTTCGTGGCAGAAATCCGGCATCACTTTGCTTCAAATGCGTCATAGCATGCCAAATACTATTCTCACCAAGCTTTCATCATGAGAATGCAGCAATGGGGATGCCCCATTTTCACGATGAAAATCCAGCAGAGTTTTGCATTGGTGCGCTATGGCGCACCGACAGGGTTTTGCATCTGTGTATATGGTGCGTATCGACATGCTCGCATCGTGACGAGCCAAAGCCCTCCAAAGTGTTAGAACATATTGATACATGTCGCATACACTAGGAACCAATGTCACTTCATGACATGGTTCAAGACAATCACACTGCGATGATCATGCACATAGTATAGCATGAATATGCACCTACGACAATCTCCTTGAGCACATACCCATACTACAAGGTCAAAAGCTCTCATGACTAGAGAGGGTCGCTCAAATAGCCACGAGAGTCCATCATACAAAGTGCACAATTACCCACAGACACGCAGGCAAATATATATTTATATATATATATATATATATATATACATGCATCATGCATAATGCTATCACACATAATAGGAAAGTAAACCAGACATTGCTAACATTCCAAGGGCATGGCCCAACAAGGTACAAGAAATGTAAATTAGACATTGCCATACCTAGGTAACGCAGCCCAAGCAAGAAGCAGGAAAAGTAAAAAGGGGTACATGGAGGGCGACACTAATACATGCTCTAGAGAAGAGGCTTAGAGAGAGAGAAAGAGAAGACCACTCTGGTGGGGTAGGCCCCCTAATCTACTGATCATTGCCCTTTATGGGCCTGCATCCTTTCCCTTTTGCTCATACCTAGGAGGTCGCACCACTGCTCTAAGCGTCCTCACTCCGTGCGTGTACATGCAACAAACAAGGAAGCAAACCACCAGACAAGTGAAGGAACAAATAGAAGGAGAAGCATGATAAAGACAAGCTAAGAAAAGATGCCAAACGGGGGCAAACAAGCATGTGAAACACACAAAGAGGCAAATGAAGCATGTTATCGAACAAAAGGGAGTGTCCTAGGAGGAAAAATGTAGGTTTGAATCGAGTGTCCACAGTTCCATTGGATTGGAGTATGGACGACACGCATAGACTCGTGCATGAACATGTAGGCAAGCGTGCAAAGATGCAAAGAAGCAAAGAAAACCAAATGAGTGGCGCAAGGCAAGCATATCAACATTGCACAGAGTGGAGAAAGGTGTATAGCAAGCAAACCGACACCACAAAGGTGTATCTCACCAGTGGTCACATTCAAACAAACCCTAGGAGGGATGGATGTAACCACACAAGCACAAACCCACGGAGGGCACAAAGCATGGCAAAGCCTAGATCTAGAAAGGCTAACATGGAGATAAAGCATAGAAGCAAGCAAGCAAGCAAACATCGACATGCAAAAGGAAAAGATCAAAACCCTTAAATATAGGCCTAGGCGTGCGGATGTAGGCCCAGACCACAAGATCTAGATCTACACCTCACCGAAATGGCCAAAAAGCAAGAAAGAGAGATATCAAAGGACAAAAAGGGCTAAAGTTGCACATGGCATAGAAACCAACATAGATTTGAGAACACAAGCACATAGATCTAAGCATAAACATGGCAAAGAACATAAACACATAGATCTAGGCATATGAACATCGATCTAAACACTATCATGTAGATCTAAGCATAAACATGGCAAAGAACACAAAAGCATGTAGAACTAAGAATAAACACGGCAAGGAGCCTAAAAACATGTGGATCTAAACACAAACATGAAATTTAGACAAATCCTAGCCCAAGAAGGCTAGGCCAACAATATTGAAGTGATAAATCATGGCAAAAAGCAAGTAGACATGCTAGGAAAAGCAAATAAAGCATTATTACTAAGCAAATAAAGCTAGAAGAAGTAATAAAGAGAGGGGTGTGTATTGTAGCTAAAAAGCTACATCCACACCCCTAAACCTCAAATCCAAGGTATGGAACCGAGGAGAGGAAGATTAGGGTGCAAGAACACTACCTTGAATATTGTAGAGAAAAGGTGAGAATCTAAGGTGTTCTAAGGTGTTTTGATGTGTTTGGGAGAGAAATTAGAGAGAGAATCTACCCAAAAACTACCCAGAATTCTTTTTTTTTTTTTTTTTTGGTAAAATGAGGGGTCTAGCGACTTTTATAATGAAAAAGTGACCCTTTAGCAATTCTGGCCTTATCCTAGTTCAACTTCAGACACATATTTGAAGGTCTTTCCAGACTTGAATTAAGCTAATCTTGATGTCCCTGGAAAGCTTTGGATGTCTAGTTTTCAGAACACTAATTAAATTGAAAATCAAATGGTCAAATCAAAAGTTATGGCCTTTGGAAGCGTGTTGACGCACTTTTCACAGTTTTTAGGACATTTCAACCGTTTTAACTCCAATTTTGACCCATGAATAGTCGTTGGAAAGGGAATTTGATAATCTTCACAATGGCATGGGTCCCAACCCATTCTGAAGATCAGATCAAAATTAGAGTTTCTGGTGCCCCCGAGAATCAACCTTGGATCAAACTTGGTCAAATTTGACGAAAATCACCGAGTAGGTTGGGTTGGATGTAGGAACATGAAAAATATCATTTTGGGAAGATTTTGACCCAGCTTTGAATTTCGGTCAACCCAAGGTTGACAAGGGACATTTTGGTCAATTTGACCAGAAAAGGCACTTCAAGTGCCTTGATGCCCGAATGGGTTGCGCCATGTCAATCGAGATGTGTCGATGCTTGGCCTCAATCGGAATAAGGTGTAAAAACTGCCACCATCATTGCAGGTCGTCTTTCAACCACCCACCATGGTGACAGCTCCTGCGTGTAGGAGGCCCTATTAGAGGGCCCCTCTCGAAATATGGTGTGCGTTGTGTGCTTCGTGCGAAGCTTCGAGTGCTCTCTCCCTCAGTGGAGGAAGGTAGGTCTACCTTTGGAAATATGGCAAGAATCTGGGCCAAATTTTAAAGGATTGCCAAAGGTGAGTGGAGTCTCCACCAATCATTGGGCTTTTCTAAGGTGTGATTGGTCACCTGTTTCTAGTTGATTTTATTACCGATCCTAGGTTAAGAAAAAGGTTATTTTTCCTAATTTAATGTGGATGGAAAAATATCTTGATTCTTAGGTCCGAAACTTTGGTTACGTGTGCGGAAGGTGTTAGGCACCCCACAACGCCTGTCCAAGGACAGTCCTTTGTTTTGATAAAACCTTAATTTTCGAAAATTGGCAGAAAAACATGATTTTGGCATTGGCTATCGGGGCTTTGCATGCATGGGGGCTTTGAGGTTTGGCTTTTCAATGGGTGTGGTCCCAAACTATGCTTTCCTAAGGCATTTGAGCAAAGTGCCAAATTTCTACGGCGAAAATTTGGCAACAAGTCGCCTTACTTTCGCGGCGGAAATTAGGCATTGCTTAACTTAGGTGGCACGGACTATGACAATCACACCGAAAGGGGGGGGGGGGGGGAGGCGAGCAGGTATATATACACATACATTATGCACAATGCAAGCACATAGAGCAGGAAAGTAAATGCCTACATCCCTAAAGCATGGCCCAAAATATAGGTGCAGGAAAGTAAACAGGGGTCGTCATACTCTAGAGATGAGGACGAATGGTACACAGCATGATATACCTAATATAAACCATCTAGGGGAGAAAGGGAGGAGGAAGGAAGAGGTTTAAAAGAGTACATAACCAAATGGGAGAAGCTAAACTCCTAAACCTACTGACTACAGCCACTTGGCTTAACCACATGCTCGCGTCCGCGCCCCTTTTGCTTGCGCCTGGGAAACCGTGCCCTAGCTCCACGCATCCTCTCTCTATGTGTGTACATGCAAAGGCAAAGACAAGAAACCAGCAGACAAGAAATGGAAGGAAAAGATGCATAGAGTATATTGTTAGGACATATGTGTTTTCACTTGTTAAGAACATATGTCACTTATTTATGTAAATTGGCTAATCCTTTTGACAAAACGCACTCTACTTGTAATTGGGTAGTTCTAGGTGTTTTTAATACTTCAAGAAACAAGGTTTCAAGATCAAGTGTTGAAGTCATCAAGTCTGTCCAAGAAAAAGCAAGCTGAAGTGCAATTTCATTAAATCTCAACACCTTCTTGATAGCTACCTCGACACCTGCTATCTGTCGAGAATTATAATTTCAGATTTTCTGATCTGATTTCCTTGGGATCCGTGAATATGCTTTTGGGCCTTCTTTTCTTCTAACCCTAAACATATAAAAGGATTTTTTTAAGAGCCGTCAAATTGTACACAAGTTGAAAAAGCATTGAGCAAACTCTGTTCAAGCAATTTGTGATCAAAGACGAAGTTCTTGACCTAGTTCATCTTCTCTGAAGAAGTTGCTGTGTATTTGCACCAAAGGGTTTTATGACCAAGCATCTTCCTGATCTTCATCGTGTAGGATGAACTGAAGAACTTTGCAGCCAACCTCTCCTTCTAAGTTGGTGTTTGAAGTCGCGTACTGGGATCCGCGCATTGGTTAGTCATGTACTTGGGAGCCGTGCATCAAAGGTGGAAATTGTCACTACAGATCAAGTCCAATTGGGTATTGGGGTAAGGGTTCAACTGTAGGTTGGTAAGGTACTTGGATTCCTTTACTTGTAACCGCTTGATTTGATAATAGTGGAGTTTCGGGAGTGGTGACCTGAAAATCACCCAGTGGGGTTTTTGCCGCAAGGGTTTTCCCCATTCGTAAACAAATCATCGTGTTATTTATTTTCCGCTGCTTAATTAGTTTATTGGTGATTTGTTTGTGCTTCCACGCGTTTGCATGATTAATTGATTAATTAACAACTTGGCTAATTAATTAATTGGTTTAATCACAAGGGGTCATTCAGTTTGTGGCCTATCATATATGAAAAGGCATAAAACATATGAGCGTGATAGACATGGCAAGCATAGCAGGAAAGCAAGCAAACAAGCAAGAAAACAAACAAAAAATGGTGTCTGCAAGGGACAAATGTAGGTTTGGATCGAATGTCCATAACTTCATTGTGTTGAAGCATGGATGACACACTAGCAAGCAAGACTCATTCATGCACATGTAAGCAAGCGTGTAAAGATGCATATAAAGCCAACGGGTGGCACAAAAAAGCATGGCAAGCATATCATCACACGGAGTGGAAAAGGGGAAAGGTGTGCATGAAGCAACCAACATCATGGTGATGCCTCCCAAATCGTTACACCCAAACAAGGCCTCATGGGCGTCAAGTGTAACCACACAACCACAAACCCGCTAAGGGTGTCAAGCGTGGCAAAGCCTAGAACAAGAGAGGCTAACACAAGCATAAAGCATAGAAGCAAGCAAGAATAGACATGCAAAATGGGTGATCCAAACCCTTTGATATGGGCCAAGGTGTATGGACGATGACAAAGACCATAGGGTTTAGATCGGGTCCAAACCAATAGGCCAAAACACAAGAAAGAAAGATAAAGCGACGAAAGGGCTACAAAAGCACATGGCATGACAAACATAGCCTAGGTCTAGGCACGAGAACATGGCATAGAGCGCACAAGCACATGGAAAATAACATGAAACATGTAGAGAGCATAGATCCAAACACACAAGCATGTGGAAGCATAGATATAGGCATATAGGCATAGAAACATGCATGTAAACATATAGAAATTTAGCGCATAGACATGGAAGGACATGAATCCAAGCATACAAGCATATGAAGACTCGGATATAGGCATAGGAGCACAGAACGTGCGTACAAACATGTAGATCTATGCAAGATATAACCATAGACATGATATCAAGCATGTGAGCATGTATAACCCTAACATCAACATAGAGCACAAAGAGGAACAAAACATAGAAAAACATGGCATAAAACCCTAAGCATGTAGATCTAAACATATGAACATGTGGGAACATAGATCTAAGCATGAAACATGGCATAAGACATAATCAACAAAGAAATTTAAGCTAGGAACACAATAAAGCAAGAAACATGCTAAAGAAAGCTATAAATCACGTTATTCAAGCAAAAAGAGCAAGACAAAAGGAAGAGATTTAGAAGGTTAGGGGTATGGATGATAGCTAAAAAAGATACATCCACACCCCCAAACCCCAAATCAAAAGTGTAGAACCAAGGAAAGGAAGATTTGGTTTCGACCCTTTCTGATAGCCGAATCAAAATTAGGGTTTTTGGGCCCACCTAGGATCGACTTCGGGTCAAACTTGGTCAAAGTTGTTAAAATTCTCCAAGAAGCTTGGGTTTAATGTGAAACTATGAAAAATGTTTTGACCTTGTTTGACCTTCGGTCTAAGCTAGGGTTGACTAAGGGCATTTTGGTCATTTTAGCTGAAAAATGCACTTTGGGTGCTCCAATGCCCGAACAGGTTGCGCCACATCATTCTGGATGTTCTCGCGGCCCCATGGAAAGAAAATGATATTTTTGGATTTTTCAGGATCTGGCACGCAAATTGAGGGCGGACAAAATATGGTATCAACAACTTTAGTCTCCAGTTCTGCACTTGAGGCCAGTGTCTATTTCCACTTTCTTTTTATTTTCTGCAAGTATGTTAGTAGGAAAGCATGCTAGCACTTATTTTATTTTTGGTATTTTTGCACACACACACACACACACACACATATATATATATATATATATATATATCATTTATGCCATGATGATGCTGGAAAAATAAATCTGTTCACATGTTTAAGTAGCATAGGAAAACTTGCATATGTTGGATGCTATGAAAACACATGGAACTCTAACAAAATTAAAAAGAAAACCTAGGTGGGTATGAGAAACTATGTGTGATGAGGATGAAAAATTTTTAGAGGATTGAAAATGTGAAAACAAAGCAATTTTAAAATGAAAGTAGGATTAAACGAGCATGGCCAAATTAAATCCTGAAGGAGAGGTATCTTGGAAATCTTGACATTTTGAAATAAAAAGAGATAGGATTAAACAAGCATGGTTGAATTAAACCCTGAAGGAGAGGTATTTTGGAAATCTTGACATTTTGAGATAAAAAGAGATATAATTAAATGAGCATAGTTGAATTAAATCCTGAAGGACAAGTATTTTGAAAGTGTTGACATTTTGAAATAAAAGGAGATAGGATTAAACGAGCATGGCCTAATTCAATCCATGTGAGATTAAGCGACCATGGCCAAATTGAATGTCAAAAAGATAGATAGGATTAAACGAGCATGGCCGAATTGAATCTCGAAAAGATAGGTAGGATTAAATGAGCATGGCCAAATCAAACCCTATGTGAGATTAAACAAGCATGGCCGAATTGAACCTCGAAAAGATAGGTAGGATTAAACGAGCATGGCTAAATTGAATCCATGTGAGATTAAATGAGCATTGCCAAATTGAATCTTCAAAAGATGGATAGGATTAAACGAGCATGAACAAATTGAACCTCGAAAATATGGATGGGATTAAACGAGCATGGCCAAATTGAATTCACGTGAGATTAAACAAGCATGGCCGAATTGAATCTCGAAAAGATGGATAGGATTAAATGTGCATGGCCAAATTGAATCTCGAAAAGATATTATAGGATAATCAATCCCTGAGAGAGATGTATTTTGAAAGCCTTACTATTTTGAGATAAAAAGGGATTGGACTAAATGAGCATGGCCGAATCAAACCCTGAGAGAGATGTATTTTGAAAACCATGCTATTTTGAAATAAAAAGAGATAAGATTAAACGAGCATGGCCGAATCAAACCCTAAGATAGATGTATTTTGAAAACCTTAATATTTTGAGATAAAAAAAGATAGGATTAAACGAGCATGGCCAAATTAAACCCTGAGAGAGATGTATTTTGAAAACCTTGCTATTTTGAGATAAAAAGAGATAGGATTAAACGAGCATGGACGAATCAAACCCTGAGATAGATGTATTTTGAAAATCTGGATATTTTAAGATAAAAAGAGATAGGATCAAATGAGCATGGTCGAATCAAACCTTAAGAGAGATGTATTTTGAAAATCTTGATACTTTGAGATAACATGATATTTTGGTATGAACATACATGGCATGTGTTAGCCTTTAGGTTGCGCGGACTCTTCAAAGGCATTGCGATTGAGGTGGTGATGATACAAAACACACAGCGGAAGCAACAAACACAGATCTACTTCAATCATGAAAGATAACATATAACTATGAATTCTAGAATAAAGAATAGAAAGCATACTTTGATGCAGTGAATTTCAAAACCACAACTTGAGAATACCTTTAATCTTCATCACAATTCCACATGGTACCCAAGATGTGTGGTCTCTCAATCAGTCCTTTGTACATAGACTCTCAAAGAAAAATCCTTCTTCTTCTCCTTATATAGAAAAAATGATTTCTTTTCTTTTTTTTATCATACATACGTTAAAACTATTCTTGTAGTTTCTTTATTTAATAACTCTTATTAAATAATGACTGATTATCTAATTGGGTTAGCCTTTTGGGCCTACCCAATTGGACTTTAGTTTGTGGCTTGACATGGGACCAAAGGGAACAAATAAGACTCTAGCTCCAATGGGCCTTGGGCATTACTGTCGACTCTTGACAAGTCCAAAATTATCATTAATTATATTCAATACCACTATAAGAATATAATTGCACTCTAGGCCATATTAATAAATTATATCCCAAGACTTTATTATACATACAACCCCTTCATAAAAATATTTGTAATAATACAAAGTCATAAAATAGACTGCCACTTTGAAAATTACTACATCTTAATCCTTGAGTACCCGGTTTAATCCTTTATGTTATTCATCATATATTTATGAAATCCAATTCCATAAATATATACTTTAGTAATTCCTTACTAAAGTGGTTAAGCCCAACACTCTGAATAACCAAACCCATTAAACTTATCTCAAGGGAATATTTTATATCTTCGTTAAGAGATTATGAATTCCATCTTGAAAATATATGTTCCATCAACATTAAATGCGGCTGCCCTACATACTGAGGTTTTGACCGTAACTTATAGATCTCACTCCTGATATATCAAAACAACCTACATCTCATGATTAGGTCCATTATTCTATCAGGATTTAGAGTTGATGTAAATAGAAGTCGTGAGATTTATTATTTAATTAACAGTCGCTAGGAGAATAATAAATCTCACAGCAGTCCAGTTCAATATGTCTTAACTCTTAAAACATATCAACATATCAACTAGAAGTCTTCACTTCCATGATCAAGACAAATCATCTTAGTTGATATGTTATAGTCTTCGCAGATGAAATGCCCAATTTCATCACCAACTACGAACTAAAATTCTGAGTTTACAAAGAACTTGTGATTTATATCTTCAGTGACTTTTCACATAAATCACATACTATGCATCTCATGGACTAAGATAATGTCCCATTAGTTCATTTATAGATAGTCTCATATAATTAAACTATTTAATTATTTATGACATGCCAATAAATTGGATTTTAGGGCACAAACCCTAACAATCTCCCACTTTCCCTCAAAGACAATTTACCACATATCCGACACTCATCTCCTTTTAGAGTAATTCATAGTCACTCTAAAGCAAGGCTTGGAAACAAGTTTCAGCCAGATTTATTGTGAATGTTCAAATAGCGTTGAAAACACTATGAACGTTTAGACCCCCAATTTACAAATTACCAATTCATGTTTAATATTAAACAATGTATGTGCGAAAAATGAAAATAAGCTTATACCAGAATTAATAAACAATCTAACCCAAATAAAATCACATCCACAGCAGAAATTAAATGGCAAAGATTAAGGGAAGAGAGATGCAAACACAAGGACAACACAATGATGTGTTATCGAAGACGAAACCGAAGCCCTCGGCGTAAAACCTCTTCGCCACCCTCCAAGCGGTAAATAATCCACTAAAGAATGTAGCTGGGATACATGAACAGCAAAAGACCCTCCAAGCCTAATCTACCCAGTGTACCTAAGCCCTCCAAGCTTCTTGCTCCAACGAGGTTACGCCGAACCTATTTCTTCTTTAGCTTCCCGGATTCCGCTATAGCCCATAGCAACAACCAATAGTCATTGGTCCCTTCCTAACTACTTCCCAAATCACCAAATAGCCTTCTCACAGATGTGGGTATGGTGAGAAAAGGATTTGGGTAAGAACCTCTCAAGGATGTAACAATGGAGAGGGTGAGAGTAGAGGAATTTGAAGAGTCTCTATGTGAAGATTATGGATGAATCAATCTTGTTTTTCTCTAGGGTTTCTCTCTCAAAATTCTCTCTAGAAGCTCTCTACATTTCATGGGTATAAGGGGTATTTATACTAGGGTGAGAATGGAATGCGAAGAGTCAGGTTTTTCAAAATAGAGCTGGTTGGCGACTTGGCCTCGCGACTTGACTGAGTCACGAGTTCAAGCCGCTAGATAACATAACGGCCAAGCTGGACTTTTTGTCCTGTAGTGCTCCACCTGGCGCAACTATTCATCTTCTCGCATGCTTCACTCGTGTGCTGCAGTTGGCAGCTTGCCAGTCGCGAGTCACCCGCAAGTCCCAGCCGCAAATCTCTGCATCCTTGCACAATCTTGAGCATTTCTTCACACTCTCTCACTCACTACTCTTACATGATTCCCACCTAAATACAGGGTTAATAATTGCTAAATTATATGCAAATTTGGCACGGAATAAAGCCAACAAGATGGTTGATTAAATTTAACCTTACATATTGCATAAATTATCTTTTCTACTACTACTTTTCACGTACTCATATCTCTCTAATGAGATGATACTTACACTTAATGTGTATCTTCACGACCTAGAATGGACACATATCGTGAAGTCCAACTTCATGAATCATAATCAAACTACAAGTCAATATTTGTACAACCAGTAACCATCAAATCCTCACTTTGGTGGACAAGCATATAATCCCTCATTCTCCTAAGATATTTGAGTATATGTTTTACTCCGACTAAAATAAGTAATCTTTGTTTCAATTTATATTTGCTTACCATGCCCACTGCAAAATAGATATTTAGCCTAGTATATAGCATAGCATAAAGACTTCCTATTAATATGGTATAAGGAACCGTCTTAATATGCTCTTCCTTTTATATGTCTTAGGACTATAGTCCTATATAAAGGAACTTCAAACTTAAAAGGAAAGAATCATTTCTTAAAGTATTACATGCTATACTTGGCTAGAATCTAATCTATTTAAGCAGTTTGAGATAGACCCAACATCCTAATTTATGAATTTTAACGAAGTTATAATTCTTAGGATGTGACCAGTCTTTCCCAAGTACTTTATATCAAACTGGACTAGATAACCAAAACTCTATTGATGACAATAACTCTACATCATCCTAAATGATTAGAATGTCATCAACATACATTAAGAAATTTATTATTCTATATAGCTTTTACACACTTAAGGCTTTTAAATACTTGATCAAAATCAAACAATTTGATTGCTTGATCAAAGATGATATTTATGACCTAGATGCTTGCATTAGTCTATAAATGGACTTTAAGCAACTTGCATGCTAATCACCACTGGTTCTTTGCTATGAACAAGTCTAGTTACATCATATAGATGTCTTCCTCAAGATTGCTACTAAAAGAAGCTTTCTTGATATCCATTGCCATATTTCATCCAAATGAAATATAATGAATAAGAGAATCTAGATAGAGTCAAACTTAACTATTGGTGAAAAAATCTTTTCGTAATCGAACAATTTCTTTCTGACTAAATCTTTTTGCCACTAGTCTTGACTTTGAAGGTTTGCACCTTCAAAACCGTCAATCTCATTTTCTTGTAGACCTATTTGAGAACAATAGGCTTAATGCCATTAGGCGCCTCTACAAATTCTAGACTTTAAATAGAATCTAATTCTATTCACATAACCTTGATCCAATAATCCATATTCATATCATCTATTGCCTCTACATAGGAACGAAGATCAAATTCATATCCTTATGGAATAACTTCAAAAGTTTATTCCAAAAGTATGAATTTATTTGGTAATCCTCCCACTATGATATTGTACTGGTGTAATAGTTATCTACAGAATAATGTCTTGTGGTGTATCTAATACAACCATCTCATTTCCAAATGTATTTTATAGTTGTCCTACAACAAATTCTGACAATTTTTCTTCTAGAACAATCTACCTTTAAAAGAGCCCTATTCCTCCTTTATGTATGCACTAACTTAAAGAAGTCATTGGAACTTCATTCCTTTACAAAAAGGAACCTTGGATCTTATTATCCTCTAAATAGAATTCATAGACTAGGAATATAATAAAATAATGGTTCTAAAAGCCCATCTTTCACCAATCTTGAATATCATTTAGATTAATAAGATCTAGACATAAGTACCAAAACATACAATACTAAAGGATGTAAACTTTCTCTCTAAAAAGCAAAACATGTAAATTTCCATCTAGACAACAATCATGGACAATGCTTAACTTTACCAAAATTAGAAACACTTTCCTTTGGTCATACTTTTGAGTCTAATTTCCTTTTGGCAACTTCTAGGGCAATTAACTTGTCCAACTGTTTGGTATTATAATTCTTCTTCTTACCACCCTTACCTTTCGGTTTAGGTTAAGAATTTGAATTAAATCATATTGATCCTAGCCTTAGCTTTTAGGATGTCAGAACTCTCTCATCAATTCAGATAATATAAAAAGAATTTAGTTTCAAAACAATCTGAATTGATCAAATGATTCTAACAAGGACTTGTGGATCATATCCATATGAGATTAACATTTAATCTCAACATCCAAGAATTCCAATTCATTTTAAAATAAAACATTTTAATAAAATGATTTAGAATTGGAAATCCTTAAGCCTTTCATAGCACTCAATATGATTCATACCAAGCATCTTATTTAGACTTAATATAAAGTCTAAGTCTAGTACTAACTCTTGCATCTCATGCTATAGTACAATTGAGATAGAAGCCAATGAAACATTTTAGCATTTCAATAGAGACTATGATCATATCATAAGCTATCTTCCATTAATTGCATTATGTATAGGAAATTATGACAATGCTGAATCAAAACATAAATATGTACTTTAGCTCCTTTAAGTACCATGTCCAAAATTATTTCTTAGTTAATGTGATTCAATTAAAATAGTAGATAGAGGACAAAATTTATGACAACTTTATTTTGAGACTATGAACATAATTTCAGAGACATTGTATTTTGCATCCATAACCATATAATATGAAACCCGAAAAACATACTATACTAGGTGCAACGACAACCTAATCCCATAATTAATATTCCTCGGAAGCGAGGTCATACCAATCACTATGATTATGTGAGAATTATTCTCATTATCAATGCTATCATGGTAACTCTTACCGAACAAAAATAATTTTCCGCTTTTCCTTTAGCCTCTAAGTAATAATGACATAGCTCCAAAGGGAGGTTAACATTACACTTAGTCTAGTGTACACCATTGCCTAGAATCAATGTGAGGCACCAAGTAACTCCACAGAAGCGTGGTCATTCTCAATGTAAAAACACACTTCATCTATCATTAAGAAGTTTAGCCTATAGTACCATGAATTAAACACCCTTCGAAGGGAGCAAGGCATATATGCCAAGGCGAGGTGCCTAATCACACTACTATAAACCGGCAATGGAGGCCGTAAGAATCAACCCTTGAATCTCTCTCCCACTAGAAATTTTGAAATAAGTGGATTGTCTTGAAATAATTGTGATCTAATCACAATTTTAACCCTACACATCAAATGTGTTTAATTGTTTAAATTCAATGTGATGTAACTAAGTTACATCATGATAGCATAACGAACATTCGCGCAATCACAAAGAAGTTTAACCTTGTAATCCGTGAAGTAAATACCCTCCACATGGAATGCAAGACTCGAAGTCAAGACAAGGTATTTATTCACATTACAATAAACTTAACAAAAGGGTTATTTCAGCACTCCCACTCATTATTTGGGTTTTTCTTTAATAATTGTGATTCCATCACAACTAATAACCTTGCACTTGATTAAAGACTCTAATCTTATTAGAATCACTAACTAAAATGGAAGTCCTAAACTATTTAGGATTCCTTAAACACTAATGAATCAGAAATTAGTTATATAGAACTCTATCCTTAATTTATTAGATAAAGTATTCTAATCTCATTAGAAACTATATAGCTTTTAATTAGAATTTTAATCTCATTAAAAACCTCTAATTAAAATAAATTAAAGACTTTTAATCATAAAACAATTTAAGATTAAGAGTTCTATTTAACTAATATATTTGATCTTATTAGGTCTTTTAGTTAGAACCATGTGTAATCTCATCACACATTGCCTTACACCTTATACATTTGAAAACATTTAGAAAAAATTCAAAATTTCCTTCAAATGCATTTTCGCGAGAATCTCGCGACTAAGCTCTTCTTGCGAAAATGGGTTAAGGCAAAATAGTGAAAACACAAAATTCAGACAGAAACTTTCTCTGTTGTCTCGCGGGTATCTCGCAACTAAGCGCTTCCCGCGAAAACGAGTTAAGCAAAAATTGAAAACACAAAAATTCAGACAGAAACTTTCGCTACTGTCTCATGACTATTTCGCAAGTAAAGCTTAACCGCGAAAATTTTTGTGCTTCAGTGGCATTTTTCGCGAGTAGCTTCGTGAGAAGCTAACCCGTGAAAAACGCGTGTTTTCAGATTTTAAAGGGCAAAACTGAATTGTTTTCAGAATTTTCAAGTAACCGTTTTTGACATCTTCATTGTTCTTCCATCAAAAACACTTTTTGATTTTATCAACGAAGATTTACAAATCAAACATTAGGGTTTTCAATATCATGATCAAGAACCATAATATGCTAGAAACCCTTGAAAACATAATCCTAATCTCATTAGGAATAAATTTCATAATCCTAGCATTAACTTACTGTTTGATCATAAAAAATATATAATGCAAGGCAAGTAAATATATGATGAATCTTTTATAAACAATTTGCACATGCAAGATGGCCATCAAGGCAATTACGTTAAATTGTCTTATAATAGCCAAGTGGTGCAAAACATCCAAGTGGTGCAATAAAGAAACTTACGCACATGACAATTATTCCAATACCATTCAGTAACTATATATCATTGGCAATAACTATTAAAAACACGACACCATTAAAACAAACAAAGATGTCCATTGACAACAATAATCAATAGTGTTTGAATGAAATTCAATAACTACTCACAACTGCCAATTATATCCAACCTGTGCAAAACAAAAGTTCACACCTTGGATATGATGCAATTGTCTTATTATCATTATCCATAATAAATGTTAACACATCAATAGCATCAACAATAGTTATGGAATCAAATGCAACAACTATACGAAATTGCCTACTATATCCAAGAGAAGCAAAACGTCCAAGCGGTGCAAAACCGTAATGCTCACACTCTTGACCGATATATCAGTTCCATTTAAAACTAATGCCATGAATCTCTAAACATATCCACATCATAAACCATGATTAAAACATAAATATGTAGAAATTTTTTACTACAGAAAGAAAACGATTTTTCTTTAATTCTAAAACTCAATCACATGTTATTCAAGCATGATATTGAAGACTGCTCTAATACCATTTGTTGGAAAATCTGGTTTTGTATCTCATACAAAACACACAGCGGAAGCAACAAACATGGATCTACTTCAATCATGAAAGATAACATGTAACTATGAATTCTAGAATAAAGAATAGAAAGCGTACCTTGATGCAGTGAATTTCAAAACCACGGCTTGAGAATACCTTTAATCTTCATCTCAATTCCACAATGTGCCCAAGATGTGTGGTCTCTCAATCAATCCTTTGTACATAGACTCTCAAAGAAAAATCCTTCTTCTTCTCCTTGTAGAGAAAAATTTATTTCTTTTCTTTTTTTATCATACATACGTTAAAACTATTCTTGTAGTTTCTTTATTTAATAACTCTTATTAAATAATGACTGATTATCTAATTGGGTTAGCCTTTTGGGTCTACCCAATTGAGTTTTAGTTTGTGGCTTGAGATGGGACCAAAAGGAACAAATAAGACTCTAGCTCCAATGGGCCTTGACTTTTCTGTCAACTCTTGACAGGTCCAAAGTTACCATTAATTATATTCAATACCACTATAATAATATAATTGCACTCTAGGCCTTATTAATAAAT
This sequence comes from Quercus aquifolioides, assembly GCA_019022515.1. Classification (NCBI taxonomy): domain Eukaryota; kingdom Viridiplantae; phylum Streptophyta; class Magnoliopsida; order Fagales; family Fagaceae; genus Quercus; species Quercus aquifolioides. The sequence continues at coordinate 53,734,944 of CM032326.1, read as the reverse complement.
TATATCCCAAGACTTTATTATACATACATACAACCCCTTCATAAAAATATTTGTAATAATACAAAGTCATAAATATAGACTGCCACTTTGAAAATTACTACATCTTAATCCTTGAGTACCCAGTTTAATCCTTTATGTTATTCATCATATATTTATGAAATCTAATTCCATAAATATATACTTTAGTAATTCCTTACTAAAGTGGTTGGACCCAACACTCTGAATAACCAAACCCATTAAACTTATCTCAAGGGAATATTTTATATCTCCGTTAAGAGATTTTGAATTTCATCTTGAAAATATATGTTCCATCAACATTAAATGCGGCTGCTCAACATACTGAGGTTTTGACCGTAACTTATAGATCTCACTCCTGATATATCAAAACAACCTATATCTCATGATCAGGTCCATTATTCTCGCAGTATTTAGAGTTGATGTAACTAGAAGTCGTGAGATTTATTATTCAATTGACAGTCGTTAGGAGAATAATAAATCTCACTGCGGTCCAGTTCAATATATCTTAACTCTTAAAAAATATCAACATATCAACTAGAAGTCTTCACTTCCATGATCAAGACAAATCATCTTAATTGATATTGAAAGCTCGAAAATGTGTTGAAAACACAAGAGCTGTTTAGACCCCCCAATTAAAATTACGGCTTGGTTGATTTTACACTAACTCAATACTAAGTGCGGAATCGTGTAAACACAAGGGTATAAGCAATAGGCTACTCTAATCCATAAACTAAGCAACACAGCAGTATAATGGAATATAAAAGAGTAGGGAAGAAAGATGCAAACACAGAAAACACCAAGACGTGTTTTCGAAGAGGAAACCGAAGAACTCGGCGAAAAACCTCTCCGCCGCCCTCCAAGCGGAAATTGATCCACTAGACAATCAGTTGGGATACATGAGTAAGCAAAAGACCCTCCAAGCCTAATCTACCCGATGCACCTAAGCCCTCCAAGCTCCTACTCCAACAAGGCTTCTCGGAACCGTGTCTTGTCTAGTTCTCCGGATCCCGCAACAAGCTCCATGTTGCATCTGCCATCCTTGGCTTCTTCCAATGCTTCCCAGCAGCACCAAAACGTCACTCAACACTCTCAAAAGGTGTGGTAAGTGTTTGGGCTATCAACCTCTCAATGGTGTGGAAATGGAAAGGGAAGGGTTGAGGAGATACCACAAGCAAGTGTATAGAGAAAGGTGGGGATGACAATCTCTAATTGCAAATGTGTTTGGCTAGGGTTTTCTCTCTGAAGCATTCCTCAACATTTGTGGGTAATGGGGGTTTATATAGGATAGGTGCAGAATGTGTGAGTCAGTCAGTACAGGCTGGCAGAACAGCATGTCTCGCGGGAAGGCCTTACCCGCGAGATACTCGCGAGAGACAGCTGTCTCCATCTGTCCTGACTCTTCGCATTCCAGCATGTGCAAGGCACATGCTTCACTTCGCGGGAAGCTTAGTCGCAACATACCCGCGAGATTCCATCAACTTCCACTTTGCTTGAGTCTTCACACACTCTCTATCACACACCCCTTACATCAATTCCCACAACAAATACAGGGCATAAACAATTGATAGTAATTACAATCAAATTTGGCACGGAATAAAAGCCAACAAAACACATAGTTGTAAATCACAACTTTACAGATATGTTATAGTCTTCGCAGATAAAATGCCCAATTTCATCACCGACTACAAACTGAAATTCTGAGTTTACAAAGTACTTGTGATTTACATCTTCTGTGACTTATCACATAAATCACATACTATGCATCTCATGAACTAAGATAATGTCCCATTAGTTCATTTATAGATAGTCTCATATAATTAAACTATTTAATTATTTATGACATGCCAATAAATTTGATTTTTCGACACAAACCCTAACAATCTCCCACTTGCCCTCAAAGACAATTTACCACATATCTGACACTCATCTCCTTTTAGAGTAATTCATAGTCACTCTTGTAAAGTTGTTATTTACAACTATATGTTTTGTTGGCTTATATTCCGTGCCAAATTTGATTGTAATTTTATTCAATTGTATGTACCCTGTATTTATTCTGGGATTTCATTGTAAGGGTTGTGTGATAGAGAGAGGGTGTGAAGACTCAAGCAATTGAAGAAATAAGTTTTCACGGGTAGCTCGCGACTTAGCATCCCACGAAGTATCTCATATGCCTTGCACATGCTGGAATGCGAAGAGTCAGGCCAGATGGAGACAACTGTGTCTCGCGAGTATCTCGCGGGTAAGGCCTTCCTGCGAGACACCCGCAAGGCATTCTATTCTGCCAGCCTGTCCAGTCTGTTGCACACTTTATGTGCCTACACTATTTATACCCACATTACCCACAAATGTAAAGAAGAGCTTCTGAGAGAAAACCCTAGCCAAACACCTTGAGAGTTAGAGATTGTGATACCCACAATCCTCTACACATTTTTATTGGGAATTTCCTCATCTCCTACCTCTCCATTTCCATACCATTGAGAGGTTGATAGCCCAAACACTTACCACATCCGCTGAGAGTGTCAAGTGGAGTTTTGGTGCTGCTGGGAAGCATTGAAAGAAGCCAAAGATGGCAGATGCAACATGGAGCTTGTTGCGGGATCCGGAGAGCTAGACAAGCCACAATTCTGAGAAGCCTTGTTGGAGTAGGAGCTTGGAGGGCTTAGGTACATCGGGTAGATTAGGCTTGGAGGGTCTCTTGCTAACCCATGTATCCCAACTAATTGTCTAGTGGATCAATTTCCACTTGGAGGGCGGTGGAGAGGTTTTTCGCCGAGTTCTTCGGTTTCCTCTTCGATAACATGTCTCGGTGTTATCTGTGTTTACATCTCTCTTCTCTACTCTTGTTCATTTCATTTTTACTGCTTTGTTGCTTTAAATATGGATTAGAGTAGTTGTTTTGCTTATACGCTTGTGTTTACACTATTCCACACTTAGTATTAAGTTAGTGTAAAATCAACCAAGCCATAACTTTGTTTTGGGGGTCTAAATAGCTCTTGTGTTTTCGACACATTTCTGAGCTTTCAATTGGCATCAAAGCGGGTACACTCGCTGTGGTTTAAATGCCTAAGTGTGTTCCTTGACCCCGTTTGAGATGGACCGGTCTCAATCTTTAAATGTTCCACCATTTTTTTATGGTAATAATTATGCATTTTGGAAAGTCCGAATGAGGTTATTCTTGTGTTCCATTGATGATTCTGTTTGGGATGCAGTTGAAAGAGGTTGGACTAGGCCGGGGGTCGCTAAATCCACTTGGGATAAAGCAGCTCTTGCGGCAGCTAACGCTAACAGTAAAGCTTTGAATGCTATATTTTGTGGTGTGTCTCGAGACGAGTTTCACAGGATCTCTCACATGACAGTAGCCAAGGAAGCTTGGGAGATATTGGAGACCACCTATGAAGGAACAAAGAAAGTGAAGGACACAAAGCTTCAGATGCTTACCACCAAATTTGAAGAGCTTAAAATGGGAGATGATGAGTCCTTTGATTCATTCTATAGGAAGCTCAATGAAATTTTAATTGCGAAGCTCAATCTTGGTGAGAAGATTGAAGATGCTAAGGTGGTGGAAAAAATTTTGAGGTCCCTACCGGAAAGCTTTCGAGCAAAAGTCACAACTATAGAGGAAAGCAAAGATTTGGATGAAATTAAGATCCAAGAACTCATTGGGTCTCTTTAAACATATGAGCTTGGATTGCCTTCTCATAAGACAAGTAAATCTCTTGCTCTTAAAACCATCACCGAACGAATGGATGATTCCTCCGAAGAAGATGGAGTGAAAATGGATGTAGCATTCCTTGCGAAGAACTTCCAGAAATTTCTGAAGATGAAGAACAGTGGGAAACCGTTCAGCAGAGGGAAGTTCTCATCCTCCAAAGGTGATAGGAAGGAATTTAAGAAGAAAGATGGAAAGGATTCTCAGTCTCCACAAGGCATTGTGTGTTATGAATGCAATGGTCATGGACATTTCAAGAAGGAGTGTCCCAACTATCTACGAGGAAAGGGAAAGGCATATGCCACAACGCTTAGTGATTCGGATTCTTCAAATTCTGATTCTGAAGAGAGCTGTGATGGAGAAGGAAACTACTCCGCCTTTATGACTATTGCTCATGTTGAGTCCTCGGAGGACTTGAGTTTACTAGTGCAAGAACTTGGGGAGCATAGTGATGAGGAATCCATGGGAATTGTAGAAGAATCAGATGCTGAAGAAGATGAAGATTCAACCAGTCTACAAGAAAATTACAATTCCCTACTTGAAAAGTGAGGAGAATATACAAGAGTGACCAAGGCAGCTGTAAAGAAGATGAAAAAGGCTGAGGAGGACTATAAAAGTCTTCTAGTGCGTTATAAAGAGGCCAAGTGTGAGATAGAGACGCTGAATGGTGAGCTGACTGAAGCTTATTCAAAAATCAGATTTCTTGACCTAGAAGTAGTGCAAGCAAATGCCAAGATATAGAGGGTATCCACGAAGAAGCTAGATGATGTTATCTCTTCTCAAAAACATTTCTTAGACAAGTCCAGGTTGGGATATACCGGAGGGAGTGGGTCATCGGCCAATGTCACCAAAGATGTGAGATTTGTGAAAGCCAAGGAGCCGGTTGTAGCTGCCCCTGCTTCTGATAAAATAAAGGATGAAAAGAAGAAGAACGTAGATGACCAACGGGTGTTGAATAAAACTCGTAATCAAACTGTGGTCAAGCCTAAGATTCAAGGGAAATAACCTCCAAACTTGCAAAGAGGTCCGAGAATTCAACATTTCTGTCATTTCTGTGGACTTCAAGGACACACCAGACCAAATTGCCATAAGCTGAAGGCCTTGAAGAATGCAAGTGTTCAAAGGTCAAAAAGCCCTAAAAATGACAAAAGACATTGGGCTGGTGATCATTCAAGAGGTCAAAATGGTGATTCCGACGTGATGGACGTGATGAAAATGATCGGTGCCTTCACCACTTGCCTAGAGAGCTTTACTAGATGATTTGAAAGTCCTCACTCTCGTACCCAATCCTTTAAGGATATCACCCCAAATGCACGTGCCGTGTGGGTGAGAAGGGGTACTCATGCATAAACATTTTAACATGTCCATGCATTAATACTTCCGATGTTTAGGGACATTTGCTCATGCATCTCTACATGCTTGTTTTGTTTTGTATCATTTGCTTCTGTTTTTAGCATGTTTCTTTTACAAGATTTTGCTTTGCTTTTGTTTTTGTTCTGTTTTTGAGTGTGTTCAAAAATTCAAAAACCCATAAAAAGTTGAAAAATCTTAAAAATGTTTGATCGCTTGTTTTATGTATATCACATGTGAGTTTGGCCTAGTACCTTCGTACTAATGGCATAGTGCATTTACGAGCTTAGCTTGTTTTTATATGCACATTTATCTGTGTGGAAGAAATCTTGACAACTATGTGTGATTGTTGTAAATAGATCTTCAAGCTTCTCATTAATGATTGGTCAATAGTCTTGATGGTCTTAATACTTGCATAGACTTGTGCCTATATATATTCCCACTTTATTTTTATGTTTTTGCAAAAGAGCTCACCAAATGTAAATCTCCAAATGAAAAGAGATATCGAGCTGCAAAAGTCTGTCGCACATACTAGTATTTGACTAGGAAAAAGGGAAAGTGACTTTTGTTTTGAAATGTATGGTGCTCAAAAAGCCAAAGGCTAATTCTCAATGTTCAAATATCAAAAATTTCAAGCACGGATCTCAAAAAGAGATGTATTATCCAAAAAGGATTAAATGTTATGATTTATGCAGGAGCCAAATGAAAAGCTTCTAAGTTGTGTAATCACTTTGTGGGAGGTCATATGTGTTCATTTCTATAATTGAGATAAACCACTTGACCTAGTATCAGCTGTGTATGACTTGATTGAATTGATCATTGAAGCTTTACTCTAGTCTAAGGATTATTTCACACTTGATATTCACCCACAACACACAAGACTTTGATTCAATGAATGCTTATCTCATTTGTGTGATTGTACATGTTCAAATGTGATGTGTATGCTCAAATACTTTATGATCAAACCCAAAAATATTTTTGAGTGTTTTATTTGTTTTTGAAAGTGATTTTATACTTTCGTGTTTTTTGTTTTTGTTCAATACGCATTTTTGTGTTTTTCTTCAAAAAATGGTTTAGAGGGTGTTTCGCGAGAAGCTCGCGACTTAGAGCTTCCCGCGAAATGAGCTTGAGGGAAATACATGTTTCATCACTTTACACAGAAACTCTTGCGACTGCCTCGCGACTGTATCGCGACCAACAGCTTCTCACGAAAGGCTGTTTGGCCAAAATTGGATTTTTCCAAAATCAGACAGAAGCTATCGCGACTGTCTCACTATTGTTTCGCGACTTAAAGCTTCTCGCGAAAGTTTCTATGCATTAGGTGTCCTTCTTGCGACTATCTCGCGACTGCATCGCTACTATCTAACCCGCAAAAAATGCATGTTTTCAGTTTTTATGTAGCAGATGTGACAGTTTTCAAAACTTTCTCATTTCCCTCGCATAGCTCTCTCGAACCATTTTCAACTCAAATCACTATTTCATTCAAACCCCATCATTTTCAAGCAAAATCTCTGCACAATCTTTTCAAGGTATGTATTTCTTACACTATTTTCATCTTTTATTTTTGGATTATGCAGAATTTATGCTTAGGGTTTTGAAAATTGGGGATTTTCAAAAATTGGGTTGGGTTTCTATTTTTGTGAAAAAAATTTCAAAATCTTTGATTAGGCTAAGTCCCTTTTGCTGTTTGTGCATCTGTGTTGGCCCCATGAGGCAGTTTAACATGTATTGAGGCATATTTTCACTATGTTCATGCATTATCCATATCTGTTGTGCTTTGTTGCATGTTAGGTGTTTGACAGAATGCCCGTATGACATTTCTGTGATGAATTGGACTCAACTGAGTTCCAATCCTTGGTGTTGGTCTTGATTGATCATATGAATCATATTTTGATAATATTGTGTGTGTTTTACACACTTTGTTCTTTTTATGCCTCAATACCATGCCATGCACACCCTAGGCACCCTCTAGGCACACCTCATGCATCTCATACTGCACACACATGCATCAGCACATGCACACATATGCACACACAGACACACTCACTATTTTCATGCATTGTGTTTATGTTTACATGCTTTAACTCTTTTAGCATGCTGGTTAAGTCTATATGTTTTTGTTTTGAGTTGTTTTAGGTTATTTTACCTTATTTTGGAACTATCTTGAATCTAATCAAGTTTTTGTGTTCTGTTTTGTGTTTTTGCACAAGTTTTCTGTCTGTTCTGTGCTTAATTGTGCAGATGTCTCCAACCAAACATTCTGCGACCAAGAAAACCACAAAACGTCCTTGCACTGATTCAGACAATTTCAAGTCTGCTGATGCTGACATGAAGTACAATGATTGCTACAAAAGAGCAACCATTATCATGGAAAGGGTGGTTCAGCTAGAAACCGTTGAGGACACATTCATCCCTGAGGTGTTCAAAGAAAGGACTTGGACCAAGCTGTTGAACCTGGTTGGGGTTGTGTACTCAGAGATCATTCGAGAATTTTTCTCAAACGCTACTGTGGAAGATGACAATATAGTTTGCTGGGTGAGGCACAAGGAGTTCATGATCACAAGGGATAGTATTCAAGAATTTTTGGAGATTCGTCCTCCCTCTCAGCAAATGTCAATCCAATATGAAGAGAGATTGGGGTCTACTGAAGAAATGATAAAGATTCTTGGTGGTTCACCAAAGAAATCATCAATGGATACAATCCGATTTTCTCTAGAGATGAGGACATTGAGTTATGTGATGATCCATAACTTGTATCTAGTCACCAACCTCACCACATTATCAGCTCCAAGGACGAGGTTTCTCTATGACCTTTTTACTCACAAGGAGATTGATATATGTAGCCACATCTTCCACATTCTGAAGAAGAGCATTGAAAAGCAGAATTCAATGATTGTAATGCCTTTTCCCACACTGATTATGGGACTTATTACGAAGACAAAGCTCAAACTTCCCAATGGTCTCACTGTGGTTCAGAGGGACTATCCCATTGGTGCACACATGGTCGTTAGGAGCACAGCTCATATCAAGGGATCCAAGACCGGTGTGCATACCATACCACAACCACGAGTTGAGCAAGAGGAAAAAGATACAGAGGAGGAGATTGATAGGTTCACTTCTGCTCCAGAGACTTCAGCATAGCCATCATCTTCTGCACCAGCATAAGGGGTAGACAGACTTGATCAACTACTAGCTAAGATGGACCAGATGTCTTCAGTTCTTGACTCCCATGTGCAGCACACCGCGACCCAGTTTGCATACATTTAGGGACAAATCACTACATTGTCTTCTCAGATCAGTGACTTGTCCACGGCGCTTGGATCAGATTCAGAGTCTGATCAGTTCTAGCCTCTTTGGCCATTCCGGTCAAAAAGGGGGAGTAAATTTTGAGGGGGAGCTGCAGAAGAGCTTGCACAGTGTTAGGGGGAGCATAGGTTTAGACTTATAAGCATTGGTTATTGGTTCATAGACGGTTCACTTTTGTTTATTTTAGTTTTTATAACTGTTGTTTTGTTTTTACAGTTTATGTTTAAAGCTTAAATACACTGTTTTTATTTAAGTTTAATTTCAGTATATTTGTGTTTATCTCAATGCTTTTGTAGCATTTTTTTATACTTTTAAGATATTGCAATTATGTCTTAAGTACCTCACTCTTGTGCCCTAGTAGAATCTTTTATCCTAGATGCATGTACTTCGTGTATTTTGCATTGGTTGAGTGTTGGACATGCAATTGATCCTAGGGATTGTTCTTTATTGCATTGTGTGTCCGGATGAGCATTTACTTGCTAAATGTTCATTGTAGTCATTCTTTAATGACTGTTTTTGTTTGATCAAGATATGCTTACATGTTTTTCTTTGCTTACAAACTTGATCGCACTTTACTTGCTCATATACGTACCTTGTGTTTAACTTGTCATAAGCTTAATGAAAGTTTTGTTTGTGTGCAAGTGTTTCAGGTAATAGGTATATACTTGCAAGTGCTTCACAGCTTCTAGATTAGGTGTGAGTGAGTTTTGCCACAGTTCCTAAACTCACGTTTAAGTTCGAGTCTGTTTTAGGGGTTTTGTCACGGAATAGCCAAAGGGGGAGATTGTAAAGTTGTTATTTACAACTATATGTTTTGTGGGCTTATATTCCATGCCAAATTTGATTGTAATTTTATTCAATCGTATGTACCCTGTATTTATTGTGGGATTTCATTGTAAAGGTTGTGTGATAGAGATAGAGTGTGAAGACTCAAGCAATTGAAGAAAGAAGTTTTCACAAGTAGCTCGCGACTTAGCATCCCGCAAAGTATCTCATGTGCCTTGCACATGCTGGAATGCGAAGAGTCAAGCCAGATGGAGACAATTGTGTCTCGCGAGTATCTCGCGGGTAAGGCCTTCCCGCAAGGCATTCTATTCTGCCAGCCTGTCCAGTCTGATACACATTTTCTGTGCCTACACTATTTATACCCATATTACCCACAAATGTAAAGGAGAGCTTCTGAGAGAAAACCCTAGCCGAACACCTTGAGAGTTAGAGATTGTGATACCCACAATCCTCTACACATTTGTATTGGGAATTTCCTCATCTCCTACCTCTCCATTTCCATACCATTGAGAGGTTGATAGCCCAAACACATACCACATCCTCTAAGAGTGTCAAGTGGAGTTTTGGTGCTGCTGGGAAGCATTGGAAGAAACCAAAGATGGCAGATGCAACATGGAGCTTTTTGCGGGATCCAGAGTGCTAGACAAGACACGGTTTCGGGAAGCCTTGTTGGAGTAGGAGCTTGGAAGGCTTAGGTACATCGGGTGCTAACCCATGTATCCCAATTGATTGTCTAGTGGATCGATTTCCTCTTGGAGGGCGGCAGAGAGGTTTTTCGCCGAGTTCTTTGGTTTCCTCTTTGATAACACGTCTCCGTGTTACCTGTGTTTGCATCTCTCTTCCCTACTCTTATTCATTTCATTTTTACTGCTGTGTTGCTTTAAATATGGATTAAAGTAGTTGTTTTGCTTATACGCTTGTGTTTACACTATTCCGCACTTAGTGTTAAGTTAGCGTAAAATCAACCAAGCCATAACTTTGTTTTGGGGGTCTAAACAGCTCTTGTGTTTTCGACACATTTTCGAGCTTTTAATTCTATTTAAGAACTTCCGAAAGTTCTTGAAGTTCAAAAGGAATGGAAAGTTTGCTGAGAAAGGAAAATTCCAAAATTCCTAGAAGGAGAAAAAGGATTTCAAGAAGAAAGATGGGAAGGATTCTCAATCTTCTCAAGCAATCAGGTGCTATAAATGCAACGGTCATGGACATCTCAAGAAGGAGTGTCCAAACTATTTGACAGGGAAGGGTAAAGTGTATGCCACTACTCTCAATGACATAGATTCCTCAAATTCAGACTCGGAAGAAAGCTGTGACAGAGAGGGAAACTACTTCGCATATATGACCATTGCTCCCGTGGAATCTTCAGATGATTTGAGTGTGTTAGTGGAAGAGCTTGGTGAGCACACTAAAGTGGAGTCGATGGGGATAGTAGAGGAATCCGGTGATGAGGAAGATGAAAGAATAGTGGGATTGCAAGAAACTTACAATTCCCTCCTTGAGAAGATCGATGAATATGCAAAAGCAGCTAATGCAGCCATTAAGAAAATGAAGAGAGCAGAGCAAGACTACAAGAGTCTTCTAGTGCGGTACAAGGAGACTATGTGAAGTCAAGACGTTGAATGGAGAGAGTTAACCGAAGCTTATTCAAAGATTAAATTTCTTGAGCTTGAGGTGATTCAAGCTAATGCTAAAGTAGAGCGGGTTTCCTCCAAGAAGCTTGATGAAGTGCTTGCACATCAAAAATCTTTCTCCGACAAAAGTGGATTGGGATACACCAGAGAGAGCAGTTTGAGTGCCAAAGTGTCCAAGGTTATGAAGTTTGTGAAAGCCAAGGAACCAATGGCGGTAATCACTACTGTTGAGAAAGTGAAGGCAGAGAAGAAGCGGAATGTGACTGACCAACAGTTTTTGACTAAGCCTCTTAACCAATCAGTGATCAAACCAAAGGGTAAAGGGAAATCACTCCCAAAGTCACAAAGAGGTTAGAGAACTCAACATATCTGCCATCATTGTGGAATTCAAGGACACACCAGACCCAATTGTTGTAAGCTTCAAGCATTAAAGAATTCAAGTGCTCAAAGGTTGAGAGAACCAAGACATGGCAAAGGGAATTGGATTGCTGAGCAATCAAAAGGTCAAGAAGGTGATCCCGAAGTGAGGGATGTGATGAAGATGATTAATGCATTCACCACCTGTTTGACAAGCTTCACCAGAAGGTTTGATAGTCAAAACAATAGTACCCAATCCTCTAGGGATATCACCCCAAACGCAAGTGTCATGTGGATGAAGAAGGGTACACATGCATAAGCATTACAACATGTCCATGCATTAATACTTCCTATATTTTGTGACTTTGATTGGTTGTGTGCTTTTTGTTATCGTTCTAGCATGTGTTGAAAATTGTGTTTGTTTGCTATTTGCTTTGAATGTTTTACATTTTTTTTTATTTATCAATCTTTACTTGCATTTGTGTCAAAAATCCAACAACACATAAAAAGTAGAAAATCCAAAAAATTTGATCGGCATTATTGTGTATTGTCAAAAGCATGTTTTGCCTTATACCTTCATACAAGCGGCTTTGTGCATTTATGAGTGTAGCTTGTTCTTTACGCACTCATATCATTGTAGGAAAAATCTTGACATCTATGTGACTATTGTAAATAGATCTTCTAACTTCTCATGAATGATTAGTCAATGGTTTTGTTGATCTTGAAACTTGCATAGACTTGTGCCTATATATCTTCCCACTCTTTTATTTTTTTTGCTTAAAGAGCTCAACAAATGTAAATCTCAAAATGAAAAGAGATAATGAGCTGCAACAGTCGTCGCACATACTAGTATTTGACTAGGAAAAAGGGAAAGCGACTTTTATGAAATTGTATGATGCCCCAAAAAGCCAAAGGCTTGCTCATCAAATTGAAATATCAAAAATTTCAAGCATCGATCTCAAAATGAGATGTATTAATTCAAAATGATCAAATGTTATGATGTGTATGAAGCCAAATGAAAAGCTTCAAAAGTTGTAATCAAGTTTTGTGGGAGGTCATATATGCATACTTCTATAATTGAGATAGGTCACTTTTCCTCGTACTAATTGTGTATGTCTTGGTTGAATTGATCATTGAAGCTTCACATTAGACGAAGGTCTATCTCATTTTTGGTACCCACACACATCACACATGTCTATGTTCAATGAATGTCTTATTCATTTGTGTGATTGTACTTGATTAAATATGTTGCACATGCTCAATTATATGTTGATCAAACACAAAAAAAATTTTGAGTGTTTTAGTTGTTTTTGGAAAGTGTTTTTGTTTTGAAAAATTTCAAAAATTTCAAAAACTGTGCAACCCTGTTTTGGCGACTCTACCTCGCGAGTCAAGCAAGTCGCGAGCCCCCAGTCGCGAACTTACTGAGAAGCTCCTGGCGACTCTCTAGCAAGTCAGGCCCCCAATCATGAAAAGACTTAGAAAATTTTCAAAATTTTGGGTTTTTAGCTTTTTCACGACTCAGTTTCGCGACTAGTTCGCAAATGAAAGCTCCAGTCATGAGGTTTACTCAGAATGTTTAGCGACTCCTGTCACGACTTACTCACAAGTGGAACTTTCAGTCGCGAAAAACACTTTTTCAAAATTTTCAAATTTTGTCACACGGGTTTTTGGTGACTTGCACTAGCAACTTGTTCACGACTCATCCCAATCGCAAAAATCGCGTGTTTTGCGCTTTAAGGGTTATTTTCAGGGCAGTTTTCAAAAACTTTTCAATTTTCCCTCGCATATTGTGACTGTTCATTGTCTCCCTTTTCCAAACTCACCGTGTTCATTCTCAAAAACTCCATTTTCTTCATCATCTCTTCACCAATCTCCAAGAAAAGGTATGGGTTCTCTATTTTTCTCAAAGTATTTCATGTTTCTAACCTTTGATTTCTTGGATTTTGTGTTTTTGTTGAGTTTCAAAAATATGTAGTTTGAATATGGTTTGAGTATATTTTGTTGAGTTTGATGAATGGGCTTTGTTGGTTTTGATGGTATGATGCTTATATTACATGATTCTCATGTTTGTGTCTCATTGTTGAGGATTATACCCTATCTGTGTTGTGTTATGCATATCATGTTGATGGTAAAATGTCTCATAGACATTTTCTTGTGTTTCTGTGGACTTCATGGATTACAATGTGCTTAGCCATGCCTGCACATGCATCACACATGCACACCACATGCACCTGTGTTTCCTAAGTGGTTCATTTAACATGGTTGAGCGATGTTTCTCCCTGTCTATCATTATATTGTTTTTTGGACTAACATGAATCTAATCAAGTTTGTGTTTGTGTCTTGTGGTTTTGCAATTGGTTCTCTGCTGTGTGTCTGTTCTTTTGTAGATGTCACGTTGTTCCTCTCATGGAAAAGAACCAGTGATTGATGTTCCATCATCCCCTATTTCAAAACGGACTCGTCATTCGTCCCATGACTTAAACAGTGAGAGATTTAAGACTCCCCTCGATTCTCAGACATACTCCAGCATTTTTGAAAAAGCTCCTACTGTGGTGGAACGGATTGTGAGATTTGATACCTTGGGAACGACTTTTATTCCTAGGATTTTTGAAGAAAAAGATTGGGCTAATCTATTCCGGAACTTCGAGGATCCAATTGATGAACTAGTCAAGGAGTTCTACTCAAACGCCAGATTTACCAGAGTTGAACTAAAGTGTTGGGTCCGAGGAAAGGAATTCATCATTACTCCAGATTACATTGTAAAGGTCCTTCGGATCACTCGACCGGAAAATGTAGACCTTACTCCATATGATGATAAGCTTCCCAAGTGCAAGATATTCTTCAAATTCTTAGGCCAGATCATGAGATTTCATCTAAAGGCACGTCCATTGGAACTGCAAAGTTTGCACTTGAACTGAAAACTCTCACTTTGATCATGTTCTTCAACCTTTATCCACTGTCAAACACTGGATTCATCAACCTTGGAAGAGCGCAGTTTCTATGTGATCTCATCACCGGAGTTCAAATTGACATTTCTGCTCACATCTTCCAGTTAATAGGGAAAACAGCAACACGAACAGCAGCAAGAACATGCCTTCCTTTTTGTAGTCTGATCATGAAAATTATGGTACTAGTTCGTCTTCGCCCATTATCCCTGGTTTCCTTTCGAGCGAGCAAAAGTCATTCTTCCAAAGCACCTAAGAGTGAATCTTTCCATCATGCTACTTCTTCCGGTCATGGCTCAGCCACTCACACTATTCCTGTGCATATCGAGACTGCATCTCCTCACACTCCTGAGTTGCAGACGACTAGCACTCAGCCTATACATCCTAGCTCTCAAGCTGACAGGTTGAGTACTTTGATTGAGGGTTTGCATCAGCGTATTTATGGATTTGAAAATGTTCTTTACTCCACCAACAACCAAGTTCAAATGCGTCCCACAACCATTGAGACATAGTTAGATGCTATTCAATGCAAACTAGAGGACAGCCTTTAGCTATTTGTGCCAAAAAGGGGCAGAGCAACTCATTGTACAGCTTGGATGGTAGCATATAGTAAGGGGGAGAGCAACACAAGAATGGGAAGTGTGCATATTAAAAGGGGGAGTTGTGTGAGCTAAAAAGTAGAATGCTGATACATACACACATACTTTTGGCTTGTCTTATTTTCAGCTTATTTGTTTATAGTTTTTATTGTGTTTTGTTTAAAAGCTATTGGTACTTTGGTTTAATTATTTCAGTTTCTATTCAGTACTTTATATTTGTACCTTTGCTTTGTAGCTCAATACTTGGAGTTAATGTTATGCATTTTCTTTAGTACTTCACTATTGTGCCCTTGTTGGATTTTATATCCTTGATGCAATTACCTTGAGCTTTTGTATCGGTTGAGTGTTGGACATGCAATGATACTTTGCATTGAGCTTATTAGCTTGCATGTCCGGATGTTCATTCCTTGTGTGAATGATCATTGTGATCACTATTTATAGTGATTGTTCCTGTTTAGTCAAGTCATGCTTTAATGTTTTAATCTTCACTACTTGATAGCATTGTGCTTGCTCTATATGCATTTCAAGATTTCTACTTACAATGATCGTCTTGTGTTGTTGTTTTCAGGAAATACTTGTTCGTATGGTTTAAGCGCTTCTCGGTTTCTAGAATTAGGATGTGAGTAAGTTTTGGCAACTGTTCCCAACTCATATGTTAAGTCTAGAGTCTGTTTTAGGGTTTTGTCACGGAATAGCCAAATGGGGAGATTGTAAGGTTGAATTTATTCAATCATGTGTTGGCTTTATTCCATGACAAATTTGCTTGTAATTTAGCAATTAGATACCATGTATTTAGGTGGGAATCATGTAAGGGTAGTGTGTGAGAGAGTGTGAAGAAAACTCAAGAAGTGTGCAATTTAAGGGAGCCTCGCGATTGGATCTCACGACTGGGAAGTCGCCAGAATGGCACACGTGAGAAGCATGTAGGGGGAGCTGAAGGGTCACGACAGCTGGAGCACTACAGGAAAAACTTCCAGTCGGGCCAGGTAGTTAGCTCGTGACTCAAACTCGCAACTCGTTCCAGTCGCGAGGTCGAGTCGCCAGAATGCCCTGTTTGTTGAAAACTGACCTTTCGCATTCCTCATACACCCTAATATAAATACCCTTATACCCATGAAATGTAGAGAGCTTCCAGAGAGAATTTTGAGAAAGAAACCCTAGAGAAAAACAAGATTGACTCATCCACAATCTTCATCCTTTGATTCTTCAAATTCCTCTACTCTCACCCTCTCCATTGACATATCCTTGAGAGGTAAATTTAGCCAAATCCTTATCTCACCATACCCATATTAGTGAGGAGGTATTTTGGTGCTTGGGAAGCAGTTCAGCAGGGACCAATTCATTTTGGTTGATGCAATGGGCTATTGTGGGATCCGATAAGCTAGAGAAGACAAGGTTTGGCATAACCCTGTTGGAGCAAGAAGCTTGGAGGGCTTAGGTGCACTGGGTAGATTTGGCTTGGAGGTCTTCTGCTATTCACGTATCCCAACTTTATTCTCTAGTGGATTATTGACTACTTGGAGGGCGGTAGAGAAGTTTTTCGCCGAGTACTTCGGTTTCCTTTTTGATAACACATCGTCGTGTTATCTTTGTGTTTGCATCTTTCTTCCCTTTCTCTTTACCTTTTAATTACTACTGTGTTGGTTATTAATTATGGTTTAGAGTGTGTTATCAATTTGGTTATAGCTTATATTTCATTTTCCACACATATATTGCTTGATTATAAGCTTGTGTTGGTAACTTTATATTTGGGGGTCTAAACGTTCATTGGTGTTTTACACTCTATTTGAACTTTCAGAATGAATATGCACCTATGGCAATCGCCTTGAGCACATACTCATACTACAAGAGCTCTTATGACACGAGAGTCCATCATACAAAATGCACAATCACCCACACACACACAGACATATATATATATATATATATATATATATACATTCATCATGCACAATGCTATCACACAAAACTGGAAAGCAAACCAGACATTGCCAATGTTCCAAGGGTATAGCCCAGCAAGGTACAAAAAATGTAAATCAGACATTGCCATAACTAGGGAACGCAGCCAAGCAAGGAGCAGGAAAAGTAAAAGGAGGTACATGGATGGGGACCCTAATACATGCTCTAGAGAAGAGGCTTAGAGAGAGAGAAAGAGAAGACCACTCTGGAGGGGCTAGGCCCCCTAATCTACTGATCATTGCCCTTTGTGGGCTTGCATCCTCTTGCTTGCATCCTTGCCCTTTTTTTTCTTGTGCCTAGGAGGTTACGTCCTTGCTCCAAGCATCTTCACTCCATGCATTTACATGCAACTAACAAGGAAGCAAACCAGAAGACAAGTGAACAAACAAATAGAAGGAGAAGCACGATAAAGACAAGCTAAGCAAAGATGCTAAATGGTGGCAAACAAGCATGTGAAACACACAAAGAGGCGAACGAAGCATGTTATCGAACAAAAGGTGGTGTCCTAGGAGGACAAATGTAGGTTTGGATCAAGTGTCCATAGTTCCATTTGATTAGATTATGGATGACACACACAGACTCATGCATGAACATGTAGGCAAGTGTGCAAAGATGCAAAGAAGCAAAGAAAGCCAAACGGGTGGCGCAAAGTAAGCAAGGCAAGTGGTCACATCCAAACAAACCCTAGGAGGGACAATATAATCATACAAGCACAAACCCACGAAGAGCACAAAGCATGGAAAAGCCTAGATCTAGAGAGGCTAACATGGAGATAAAGCGTAGAAGCAAGCAAGCAAACATCGACATGCAAAACAAAAAGATCCAAACCCTTTAATATAGGCCTAGGTGTTCGGATGTAGGCCTAGACCATAGGATCTAGATCTACACCCCACCGAAAGTGCCAAAAAGCAAGAAAGAGAGATATCAAATGAAAAAAAGGGCTAAAGTAGCACATGGCATAGCAACCAACATAGATCTAAGCACACAACCATAGCATGGAGCACATAAACACATAGATCTGAGCATATGAATATAAATCTAAACACTAATGTGTAGATCTAAGAATATACATGGCAAAGAACACAAAAGCATGTAGATCTGAGCATAAACATGGAAAGGAGCCTAAAAACATGTGGATCTAAGCACAAGCATGAAATTTAGACATATCCTAACCCAAGAAGGCTAGGCCAACAATATCAAAGTGATAAATCATGGCAAAAGGCAAGTAGACATGCTAGGAAATCTATAAAACATACTAGGAAAAGTAAATAAAGCATTATTATTAAGCAAATAAAGCTAGGAGAAGAAATAAAGAGAAAAGGGTGTGGATTGTAGCTAAAAAGCTACATCCACACCCTTAAACCTCAAATCATAGGTATGGAATCAAGGAGAGGAAGATTAGGTGCAAGAATACTACCTTGAAGATTGCAGAGAAAAGGTGAGAATCTAAGGTGTTCTAAGGTGTTTTGATGTGTTTCGGAGAGAAATTAGAGAGACAAGAGAAAGAAACTACCCAAAAATTGCCTAGAATTTTTTTTTTACAAAATGAGGGGTCTGGAGGCTTTTATAGCTTAAAAGTGACCCTTCAGCTGCCGGCACACCTAGTAGGGCTGCCAGTCACCTTGCTAACATCAGCAATTCTGGCCTTTTCCCAGTTCAACTTTCGACGCATATTTAAAGGCCTTCTCGGACTCGGATTGAGCTGATGTTGGAGTCCCTAGAAATACCTGGATGTCTAGTTTTCAAAACACTAAAGAAATTGAAAATCCAAAGGTCGAATTAAAAGTTATGGCCTCAGGAAGCATGCTAACACGCTATTTATTATTTTCTAGATATTTCAACCGTTTTAACTCCGATTTCGACCTATGAATATTCGATGGAAAGGGAATTTAATAATCTTCAGAATGACACTAGGCCTAATCCATTCTGACGGTCGGATCAAAATTAGGGTTTTTGGTGCCCCTAGGAGTTATCCTCGAGTCAAACTTGGTTAAAGCTGGTCAAAGTTGACGAAAATCACCGAGTAGCTCAGGTTTGATGTAGAAACATGAAAAATATCATTTTGGGATGATTTTGACCCAACTTTGACTTTTGGTCAACCCAAGGTTAACCAAGGGCATTTTGGTCAATTTGACCGGAAAAGGAACTTCAATTGCTCTGATGCCTAAACAAGTTCTACCATGTCAATCTAGATGTTTCCGTGGCCCCATGGAGAAAAGATAATATTTTTCAAATTTTTAGGGTCTAGTATGCAAATCGAGGGCAGACAAAATACGGTGTCTACATCATCTATGTATGATTTTCCCCTTACGCTAGGCTTGATAACATCCCCTTGTGAGGACTTGTTCTCCTAAGATTTCCCCTATCCGTTGGCTATAGGGAATTTCACCTTTAGGTAGTATGTTGATGTTGCAGCTTTCAACTTGTCGAGCGTTGGTCGTCCAAGGATGACATTGTATGTTAACGGACAATCCACCATGAGGAAGTCATTCTCCTTGAAGATTTAGGCTGGATAAGTACCTGCAACCATAGTCAATTTGATAATGCCTTTAGGGTTGATTCTATTCCCAGTGAAACTTACCAAAGGAGAAGTGAAAGGTCGAAGCCTTTCTTAACTTAGCTTCATCTACTGAAACACAGGCAGATAGATAATATCTACAAGACTCCCAGTGTCAACCAGTACTTGATGAATGTTGAACTCCTCCATTCTAAGAAATATCACTAGTGGATTGTCATGAGGTTGTCTAATGCCACGAGCATCTCTTTCTAAAAAGAATATGTCTGGCTTGCTACTCCTTGGCATCTTTGAAGACGGGAATCATGAATGAACAATGTTCATCTCTCTTGTGTATGCCTTCTTCAATGACTTCGAAGATCCTCTTATTACCAGTCCCCCTGTGATCATCCTTATTCCACCAACATGAGCTTTCTTGCCCAGCGTCTCTTACTCCCTATCCTTCTTATCTTTCTATTGTCGTTTGTACAGCTCCATCTTTCGTACATACTTCTGTAACTTCCCCTGTTGGATCAGGGTCTCTACTTGATCCTTCAAGTGTCTACAATACTTGCTCTTGTCCCTTACTTCTGCTGAAGCATAAATTGGTCTAGGCCATTGCAGAGAAGGTTCATCTTTTATTTGCATCAACACCTGTTCAATGGGCATCACCAGCAGAGTGAAGTTGTCTGTTACATGCCTACTACCTCGTGCTTCTTTCTTTTTGTCGAGGTTGCTACTAGTTCCTACATCTCTCTTTCTTTTGCTCTTCATTTCTTTTGCAATTACTGCATCTTCGGCATTCATATACTTTTGGGCCTTGTAGAGTAACTCTACCACTATCCTCGACGGGCTCTTGGTGATTGAGAAAAAGAAATCTCCTAGTAGTAGCCTTGCTTGGAAGGTTGTCAGGATGATTTGATCCTTTGCTTCATTCATCTGCAGCAACTCTTTATTGAAGCACGTTAGATACAGTCTTAGTAACTCTCTCTCTCTACCTAACGGATGTTGAGAGGAAGCCCTGTTGGCTTCTTGTGCCTCTGTCCTCCATTGAAATGACAAACGAAACCCTTGCTTAGTTGCTCGAATCTAGCAATGGTGCCTAGGGGTATTTTGCCAAACCAGACTCTGGCTGTACCCTTTAGTGTCGTTGGGAAAGCTCTGCACATTACTTCATCTAGGGTCATCTGCCAAAGCATCAGGGTTTTGAACAATTCGATGTGGTCTAAAGGATCCCTTGAACCATCATATGACTCCAGCTAGGGAAGGCAAAATTTCAGTGGGAGAGGACGATTTAACACCTCAGTGGTGAACAACGAATCTGTCCATTGAATCTTTTTATCTAGGTTCTCCACGGTTTTTTCCTTCATTGCATTCTCGAGTTTGTCCATTTCTCTCCTCATGTTAAGGAGTTCGCTCTTCATCCTCGACGAGTTCTCTTCTGACGCCCTTATCCTCTTATTGATCTAGCTATCTGACTCTTCTTTGTTATTGTAAGGTTGAATTTAATCAACCATCTTGTTGGCTTTATTCCGTGCCAAATTTGCTTGTAATTTAGCAATTAGTAACCCTGTATTTAGGTGGGAATCATGTAAGGGTAGTGAGTGAGAGAGTGTGAAGAAATGCTCAAGATTGTGCAAGGATGCAGAGATTCGCGGCTGGGACTCGCGGGTGACTCGCGACTGGCAAGCCGCCAATTGCAGCACATGAGTGAAGCGTGCGAGAAGATGTACAGTCACGCCAGCTGGAGCACTACAGGACAAAAAGCCCAGCCTGGTCGTTCTGTTACCTCGCGGCTTGAACTCGCGACTCAGTCAAGTCGTGTGGCCAAGTCGCCAACCAACTCTGTTTTGAAAAACCTGACTCTTCGCATTCCATTCTCACCCTAGTATAAATACCCCTTATACCCACGAAATGTAGAGAGCTTCCAGAGAGAATTTTGAGAGAGAAACCCTAGAGAAAAACAAGATTGATTCATCCACAATCTTCACATAGAGACTCTTCAAATTCCTCTACTTTCACCCTCTCCATTGTTACATCCTTGAGAGGTTCTTACCCAAATCATTTTCTCACCATACCCATATCCGTGAGAAGGCTTTTTGGTGCTTTGGGAAGCAGTTAGGAAGGGACCAATGACTATTGGTTGATGCTATGGGCTATAGCGAAATCCGGTGAGCTAAAGAAGAAATAGGTTCGGCGTAACCTCATTGGAGCAAGAAGCTTGGAGGGCTTAGGTACATTGGGTAGATTAGGCTTGGAGGGTCTTCTACTGTTCATGTATCCCAACTACATTCTTTAGTGGATTATTTACCGCTTGGAGGGCGGCAGAAAGGTTTTACGCCAAGGGCTTTGGTTTCCTCTTCGATAACACATCGTTGTGTTGTCCTTTTGTTTGCATCTCTCTTCCCTTAATCTTTGCCATTTAATTTTTGTTGTGGATGTGATTTTATTTGGTTTAGATTGTTTATCAATTCTGCATTTAGCTTATGTTCATGTTCCGCACATTTATTGTTTGATTATAAGCTTGAATTGGTAATTTGTATTTGGGGGTCTGAACGTTCTAGTGTTTTCAACGCTGTTTGAACATTGAGTTATTGTTTCCCTCAATTCTTTGTGGTTCTTCTTCATTCTGGTTTTCAGTAGTCCGTTCTCGTTCCCCGTTTTGGGATTCACCTGCCCTGCATAATTCTTCATTCTAGCGAGTCAACTCCTCCACATTGGCCATGAGAGCCTGAATCTATTGTGCAACCTCATGGTCCATCTTGCACTACGAAGATCTCTTTTGTCACTTGGGAAAAATGGATTGAATGTTTACGTCCCCACAGACGGTACTAAACTAATGATGCAAGAAATCAACAGTTGAATTTCTCGTCTATGCCGATGGACAAAACAGGTTAAGAATGTCTTTAATGTGAAAACCTACAAATAAGACCAAAACTGATAAAGAATACACCGGTGTGGTGTTTGCAAAAAAGCCTCTGATGATTAAGTCGAAAAAAGAATTAAGAGAAAGGATTTAACTTAGGAGTATTTTTTGGATAGAATTTTGTGGGTACCTTTTGGTTCCTCCTTTCTCTTCTTTTATATCTGCTATCTCCCTTAAAGGGGAATAAATCTCTACATTTAACTCCAACGAATAATGCGTTACAGACTGGTGCTTTTATGTACATAACTCCTCTATTACTGTTGCTCCGTCCATTACTCCTTGACATAAATGCTTGTAGTTTAGCATAACACTTATTTGGATCGTCATTATGTCAATGACGATCTAGTTATTTTCTCGACTCATCACATTACACAACTACATGAACAAATCACATGCACATAAACAGACATTCATCATATAATCTCTAGAAAGAAAAATCAAAACAAACAAAAGACATAACATGTTAGAAAAGACATGGAGAATTAAATTAGTTTCATGGACATGTAAATAAAAAGATGGAAACTTACCTACATCAATAAATTTTACGAGGGAACCTGGAAATCACTTTAGAATTAGAGAGAGGGTGAGTCTCTCTAAATCCTAAAGAGATTGTACTTAACAGAAAAGAAACTCCAAAAGTTGAACTTCCAGAATTTCTTTTACGCTAAGAGCAGAGGGGTCCTAAATTCTTATTTTAATTTTGTATTTATAGAGGTGTTGTGCTTTAAAAACAAGTTAGGGTTGCTTAGAAAATCATCAGGCCCAAGTTAGGTCAAATTTTATCCCCAAAAAATAGAATCTAGTGTGTTTTAGCCTAATCTAAAATTTTATGGGCCGAACCTCAAGGTTGTGCCAATTGGCACTCTTGAGTGCTAGGCCCATTCTCCTCTTTTGATTCGATTTGGACTCTATTTTTTAGGGGTTTTCTGAGTCGGGAATTGCACTTGGACGTATTTTAAACTTGTATTCCAAAATAAATCCATCTTAATTTGATAATCAGGTCCTTAAAATAATAATTATCTGAAAGATAATTATTTAAAAAAAAAAAAAAAACTCAATTATCCACAACTTCCTTATTATCTGATTATCCATTTTATTCCTACGCAACCAAGCTTATTTTTTATCAAATCCATCAGCTAATCACATAACTTACTTAAATAATTTTAATTGTTGACCAATCAGAATTAATTTCAATTAATCACATGTGATTAGCTTCACCCACATTGATAGGCCAAGAATGTATTGACCCCTTGTGATGAATTAGCCAAGTTAATTAATCAATTCAATTAGCATGCAATAAGCATGGTAGTACAAACAAATCACCAACTAAGTTAATATGCAGTGGAAAATAAATTAATACGGTGATTTGCTTTGAGGTGCATCAGCTGTGACGGCCCTTAAAAAAATCCTTATATATGTTTAAGGTTGTGAGAAAAGAAAGCCCAAACATCTATACATGAATTGGAGTGAAATCAAATCTGAAAAATTGATTTTCTTAAATCTCGATAGATAGGGTATCTATCGAGCAGCTCTCAAGCATCGGGCTAAGCTGCCTTTCAAACCTCGATAGATGCTATCTATTGAGCTAGCTGTCGAGCTTTAAAATCCAACACTTCTTCACTTGTTTCTTGGACAGACTTGCATGGCTTTAACATTTGGACTTGAAACCTTGTTTCTTGAAGCGTTAAACACATCCTAGATCTACCCAATTACAAGTAAAGTGCATTTTGTCAAAGAAATAGCCAATTCTATATTGACATATGTTCCTAACATGATTCACATGTGTCCTAACAATCTCCCCCCCCCCCCCCCCTTTGGCAATCCGTGACAAAACCACAACAAAGAAATGAACATATGAGAGAAGTCATAAATCACTCAACTCATACTCACTTGTTGAATACAATAAAATCTATCCTAACACAAACTCTTGAAAACATTTGCAAGAAGAAAGTTTATGGCAAGAAGACTTTGACAACCTGTATTTCTGAAACACTTTAAACAAAACTAATCACGGCATCTTAGTGTGAAACAGAAATATAAGATTGCATACCATATATAAGAAGCATGTGCATAAAGAGAGAAAAGAAACAACACATGTAGAGATAGGAAAAAGAACTATAATAACAACCTCATCATATATATATATATATATATATATATATAACATCATAAGTACAAGGTTTGCTATCACAAAGTAAGAACAATGTATCTATAAAAGAAGAAAAGAAAAAAAAATACATAAGTCCTCACTACATCCCTCAAAATATAAACACTCCCCCTATCACAAAAATGTCATATGCTAACTCTCCCCCTAAATACTCATCCCAAAACTACTCCCCTTTTTTGTCACGAATGACAAAGGGTAAGTAACTCAAGCAGTTATCTCATCATCACTGGAAGAGCTAGCATCCTCATCCTCATCGTCATCGTCAGAGTCACCATCATCGTCCTCATCCTTAGATGCCTCTGGAGAAAGAGAGGGAGACTCTATGAAGCCACTAAGGTGAGCCTGCCATCGAGCAATACGGCCAACATGGGTGTTCACCTGACACAACTCATCACTAAGTGTGTCAAGGCGAGCATCCATGCGCTACAGCTATGCCATAACTGCCTCGAGGGTTACACCACCTGCTGATGAAGAAGGTATGGATGTGGAAGGAGCAGAAGAAGCCGGAGGAGTGGCTGTCTCTATCCATGGCCACTTCAGTCAAAGCTGGGCCTCGCTCCGTCTAACGGTAGTATCGTCTGTAGTGCACATAGGGGAAAAGTGTGTAGACTCTAGATGGGAGACAGAAAAAATGGCGGAGAATCCACGTGATAGCTGAAGGGAAAATGAGCTTATCACGAGTCACCATATCCTTATAGACATCTATAAGGGATAGAATGAAGTGAGAGGGAAAATCAATAGTGAGTCCCTTAAGAAGGGATAACAGAAATCGAGCACAAGGCTTTGTGGTAAAGTTATAATGTGACAATGGATGGAGAACAAATGTCATCACCATGTTAAGGAATCTTAGACCTTTTGCAGAGCCTGAGCAAGGGGTGTTTTGACGGTCACCCAAGATGCAGGTGTCTCACAAAAGCGAGACGAGAGCTCGTCTTTGGACACAGTCCTCAGACGGTCACAACCAGGGTAGTCAGCAAACTCTACCCTCGGTACATGTAGCACCTCGGATATAAGATCCGGAGTGACTATGATGCGCATACCTCTAACGTGAGTAACAAAATGAGGTACCAAATAATCGAATTCATGCATATTGGAGTAAAACTCCTGTATGATCACGGAGGGACAAGTGACGGGGATGCCACACAGTGACTCCCAACCCCTATTGGGAATTCAGTATCGGAAAAGTCCGATAGAATGACTTAGCATTCCGAATGAATGCCTCGTCGTGAGAAGTTCTCTGGAAAATCCTTACGGGCTTTATCATCATGGAATCAAACGTTGCGATGGATTAGAATCAAAGGGGGAAAAAGAAGAAGATGTCTCGGAATGAAGAGGGTTTCGAGACGGAGTAGCTTTGCGTTTAGGTGCCATAGAGCAAACTAACGCAAGAAAGAGAGAGAAAGGGAGAGAGAAAGACACGCAGAAAAGCACCAAATAGTTTAGTATCAATATGATAGAAACAAAAAGAATGGTACATATGCTTGAAAAATGCATTAACATGTGCCATGCAGCATTAAAAACATCACGGGCTTAGCCCAATCCAAACCTACCAACACACAACATTTCAGCATATTAAGCACACATCTAAAATGCATGAATCATTGTTAAAATGCAAATTTGATGCAATGCATGATCATTTAAAATCATTTAAACAAAAACCCATCCCAAAATTTTTGCAAAAACCTCATTAAACTTGAAAAATCCAAAAAACTTTTCAAAAACCCAAAACTTAGGTCAGAAAATATGAAATGCATGATAGAATAGAGAAAAAGGATCATACCAGATGAAGAAAACTTGATTTAGGCCAAAGATTAAGTGGGGTAAGTGAAGAGCTGTAGTTTGAGGTGTTTGGGAGAGAGAGGAGAAAGTATTGAGAGAAATCGGAGAAAATGAGAAAAGAATCACGCTGACCCTTTTTATAGGAATCTCAGTTTCTCAATGGATCGAGAGGTGTCGATAGCTATTGAGAATTAAAAAAAGTGAGATAGAGCTATCAAGGAGCTATCGAGAGGTGTCCACAGCAATGTGACCTCGATGGATCGAGAAGCTATCGAGCATCTATCGAGAATACAGAAACTTCCTCGATGGATCGAGGCTCTATCGAGCAGCTATCGAGCCGGATTCTCAAAAACCTTGATGGATCGAAAATGCAATAATAGCTATCGAGAAAAGAAGCTCAAGAGGCTCAATAGATAGCCTAGCTATTGAGAGGTATTGAGAAGTTGTCGAGATTGCTTAAAAACAGTTTTCAAATAATAGAAAAACACAAACATGAATGCAATCAAACATGCTACTCAACCAAAGATCCAAACAACATTTTAAGCTCTCAAAAACATCTCTCATCAAGAAAAATGTCAAGCATTTAGATCCAAAACGCACACACACATGTACACACTAAACAAGTCTAACCAATTTTATATTTCAAAACAAGTCAAGACAGTTTAATGAGTATACATTAACACATGTATTCCTTGTGATGGCCAAATCACATTGTACCTGCATATGTATCAAAAGTATCAAAGAATATTGTGTGTTGTGTGTGAAAAACATTGCAAGATTGCATGAGTGTTTACATGTTATGACGATTTAAGATATGAGAAAATCACTTTAACTCACACACAATCATAACTGCTTGATGGGGACTACCACCTTCAAGGTACATCCTATAACTCCCACATCTCCTAGAAGACACGCTTGCAATCATATATAAAGCATTTTGATTCTTTTTGCTTTTATTTTTCTTTGCATATATATATATATATATATATATTTATTTATTTAAGCATATCATGCACAGGCATATAAGAGAGAAAAAAGAAATACCCAATGATGTTAAGCTATTGACATTGCACTTTTGCTATGCCAAAGCATACAGATGTCATTTCATGATTGGCAGGCAATAGTGGTGATATGGTTATTTATGCCTTTCTCTTAGGATTTTCTAGTCCTTCCCATCAAAAAGAGTGATACGAGTGTTAAGTACAAGAGATTACTTAATCTTACTCATCACAAACATGAGCCACAAAGCTCACTTGCTTAGTTATGCATAGAGATGCTCATCTAAGCTACAAATGATACAAAGTTTAGAAAACTTTGTTTCAATGGCCATCCAAGGTACACAAGTACCAATGCACACAAAACACACATTGTTTTCGTATTTTTCTAATTTTTCAATTTTTTTTTTATTTTTATGAAAAACAAAATAAAACAAAACTAAAAATAAACAAACAAAAACATGTTAAACAAAGCAAAGCATAAACTAGATGCAAATGCATGAGGGAGGAAGAGGAGGAGGAGAAGAGATCAATCCATGGAGATAACACCAATTTTTTGGCGAAGGTATTCAAATCGTTTGCTCTCAAGAGGTTTGGCGAAAAAATCAACCTTCTGATCATTAGTGTGAATGAACTCAAGAGTGAGAGTACCATCTTCGACAAGCGCCCAAATGAAGTGATGTCGAATCTCTATGTGTTTAGTTCGAGAATGTTGAACCGGATTCTTAGAGATGTTGATGGCATTCGTATTGTCACAGTAGATGGTAAAATGCTCTTGACGAATACCGTAATCAATGAGGAGTTTTTGCATCCACAGAAGTTTGGTGCAACAGCTACCGGCAACGATGTACTCAGCCTCTGCAGTCGATAATGAGATGGAATTTTGCTTTTTGCTCATACAGGAAAAAAGATTATTACCCACATAAAAAAAAAACCCCCCGATGTACTCTTTCTATCATCAACATTCCCAGCCCAATCTGCATCAGAATACCTAGCTAAGATATCATTTATGTCCTTCTGTACCACACACCAAAGTCAGCAGTGGTTTTGATATACTTTATGATTCTTTTCAAAGCAATCATATGAGATTCTTTGGGATTAGCCTGAAATCTAGCACACACTCCTATACTATAACTAATGTCAAGTCTACTAGCAGTAAGGTAAAGAAGACTACCTATCATGCTTCTATAAAAAGATGAATCAACATTTTACCCAACAAATCAACAGTGAGTTTAACATTTGGGCTCATAGGGGTTCTAACAAAAGTAGCAGATTCCAAACCAAACTTTTTCACAAGATTTTTAGCATATTTAGATTGAGATAGGAATATACCTAACTCCTTTTGACGGATCTGCAAACCAAGGAAATGAGTCAACATGCATATTTAGATTGAGATAGGAATATACCTAACTCTTTCCAGTCTAGGCACTAGAGTCCAGACATCATTCCTTTGAAATTGAAGCAGTTCATCATGCATGTCCTTAACCCAGCTTTTGTCCTGAAGAGCTTCTTCAACCTTGGTGGGTTCAACCTGCGACAAATAACAAGAATATGACACAAAGTTAGCAACACATTTATCAACTGTATGCTTCCTTATTGTAAGTTCATTCATGTTTCACACAATAGCTTCAGGAGGATGATTCAATTTAATCTGGGAGGAAGGTCCTTTCTCTTCATGGGATTCAGAATCAGGTGTAGTAGGTATGTTTGTTGAACCTTCTACAACACTTAGAGTGTCAAGAGTATTTGGAGATGCGAGCTCTTGATCAACAATTTCTTAAACGTCCTTGGGCTTGGGAGGAAGAATTTCTTTGGGGATTTCCTCACTAAGATTCTCAGAACCAGACTCTGAAGATTCATCGATAACAACATTCACAGTTTCCATTACCTTCTTGGTTCTTTTGTTGTATACCCGATAAGCCTTGCTTGTAGAGAAGTATCCCAGAAATATTCCTTCATCGCTTCAGAAGTCAAATTTTCCCATGTTCTCTCTATCCTTGAGAATGAAACAAGTACTTCCAAAGATTCTGAAATACTTAACATTTGGTTTCCTTCCCTTCCATAGCTCATAGGGAGTCGTTTTGGTACCAGGTTTGAAATACACCCTATTAACCATATGACACGCAGTGTTGATGACTTCTCCCCACAAGTTTCTAGCCACATCCTTGTTGTGCAGCATGGCTCTAGCCATCTCCTGAATAACCCTGTTCTTTCTTTCTACTACACCATTCTGCTGAGGAGTAATAGGAGTAGAGAATTCCTAAGATATACCTGATCTAGTGCAAAAGGACTCCATGTAAGAGTTCTCGAATTCTTTGCCGTGATCACTTCAAATTCGATCAATCTTCAAACTCTTTTTATTCTGCAATCTTATGCACAAGGCTTCAATGTGCTCAAGGGCATCAGACTTGGATTGTAGAAGGATGACCCAAGCGTACCTAGTGAAGTCATCTACCATAACCATGATGTATCTCTATCCACCAAGAGACTTAGTTCTGGTTGGACCCATGAGATCCAGATGTAGTAGCTCCAATGGTCTAGATGTAACAGATGTCTGAGTGCCCGAATGTTTAGCTTTCGTCTGTTTCCCAAGCTGACATGATTCACACACCACATTGTTCACTCTACTGAGCTTGGGCATCCCTAAAACTGATTCATGCTTAGATACAATTGAAAGATTTTTGTAACTAGCATGTCCCATCCTTTGATGCCATAGATCTTCATTTGGCAACCGAATACTATTGCACACAATATTAGCATCTGGGACTAAACCATAACAATTGTCTAGAGTGCGAACACCACTTATAAGTTTCTTTCCAGACTCTTCCAACACAAGACATTTTCCATTTGAGAATAGCACCATACAGTCTTGATCACATATCTGACTTATACTCAATAGATTCACTCTCAAACCTTCTACACATAGCACATTTGCAATGTCTGGCAATCCAGGTAGTGAAATGGTTCCCTTTCCTTTAATCTGTGATTTACTCCCATCACCAACAGTGACATTACCACCTTTCTTAGACTCGAAAACCTGAAAGAGAGATTGGTCTCCAGTCACGTGTCTGGAGCAGCCGTTGTCAAGGTACCTCAAACACATGTCCCTAACCTTAAATGCGGACTTCATCATGAAGCACACTTTGTGCTTAGATGAAAAATCAGTAGGAATGGTGTTTTCTCTCATCTACCATTTATAAACAAAAATTTTAACTTTCACTCTTCTCAAATGAACTCCTCTGAACAAGTTCATTCTGAGACAGTCTAGTTTCTTCTTTGTTAAGCTAAGATCTTTTCCAATGATCATCATGATAGAATTCAAATAACTTTTAGACTTGCATTTTCTGATACACTCAAACAAATAAAGATTAGAAAAACAAGATGTATTTGAAAATAAAGATCTTTTCATGCCGGTTGTAGCCATGACAACAGGGGTCAATGGATCACACAGCAAAGATTAACCCTAATCAGAGTGCGCCTACTCTGATATCACTTGATAGGCCAAGAATGTATTGACCCCTTATGATGAATTAACCAATTAATTAACTAAGTTAATTAATTAATTCAATTAGCATGCAATAAGTGTGGTAGCACAAACAAATCACCAACTAAGTTAATATGCAGCGGAAAATAAATTGACACGGTGATTTTTTTACGAATGGGAAAAACCTACACGGTAAAAACCCCACTGGCTGATTTTAAGGTCACCACTCCTGAGAATCCACTATTATCACAACAAGCGGTTACAAGTAAAGGAATCCCAGTACCTTATACCAACCTACAGTTGAACCCTTACCCTAATACCCAATTGGACTTGTTCTGTAGTGACAATCTCTCCTTTCAATGCACGGCTCCCAGTACGTGACTAACCAATTCGATGCGTGGATCCCAGTACGCGGCTTACACACCAACTTGAGAAGGATGTTGGTTGCAAATTTCTTTAGTTCATCAACACAGTGAAGATCACGAAGTTCCTTGGTTACAAAACCTTACGGCATACAAACGCAACAGCTTCTTCAAGAAAAAGATGAACTAAGGCATATGTCTCCAATTCACAATATGCTTGTGAAAAACTTTTGCATTGAGGTGCATCAGCTATGATGGCCCTTAAAACAATCCTTATATATGTTTAGGGTTGTGAGAAAAGAAAGCCCAAACATCTATACACGAATTGAAGTGAAATCATATCTGAAAAATTGATTTTCTTAAATCTCGATAGATAGGGTGTCTATCGAGCAACTGTCGAGTATCAGGCTAAACTACCTTTTAAACCTCGATAGATGCTATCTGTCGAGCTAGCTATCAAGCTTTAAAATCCAGCACTTCTTCACTTGTTTCTTAGACAGACTTGCATGGCTTTAACACTTGGACTTTAAACCTTGTTCCTTGAAGCATTAAACACATCCTAGATCTACCCAATTACAAGTAAAGTGTGTTTTGTCAAATGACTAGCCAATTCTATATTAACATATGTTCCTAACATGATTCACATATGTCCTAACACACATAAAATGCATGCAGACCGTGAAAACTTGATCCTGTGATATCTTTCAATCCGATGGTTCGATTTGGGAATCAGGCATATCGTCTCAATATTTAGAGTCTAGAGATCATTTTTACGATATGTGATGAATGTTTTAATGCATGAAGTGCAGTTATGATTTTTGGGTATTCAAAGTGATCATTTTAGTCGTCTTCCAAGATTAAATTATGGGTGCAAAATTGAGTGTCTACAGAATGCCCCTCATTGACAAAGCTTGAAAAGCGAATGTCAATGTAAAACAAAGACACTGATTTTAGCAACCATGATTTAATCAAGGTTGATTTTTTCAAAGATTTTCTAGCCCTAGAAACCAAGAACCTTAGGACATAGAACTAGTATTTTATTGTCTTAAAAAAAATGAGAAATGTGGACATCTAGTCTACATAATGATTGATGAACCTATGTAGAACCTGTATATATATATATATATATATATATATTGGTTCATTGGTGGAAGTTTGATTTGATTTTTTGTATGGGTATGTCTTCTCTTTTTATTTTGGACTCTTTGTGATGTTTAGATGGTGTCGGACCCTTGGGCTAGATGCGAGGATTATGTTGAATATGCATGGGCTCGGGAGTTGAATGAGTGTCAAGCCATGTTTGAATGTGGCCATGGTAGATACTGATATCTCAAAGATCGGGTGCTACCACAAGTTCAACCTATGTACCCTCCTAAAGTGATCCCTACTCATCCTTGTCCGACAATCCGGTTGGCCTACCTTCTAACTAATGAAGAAATAGCTCGTGCAAGGGTTGGCCGCACCGTTTTTGGGATACCAATGGACTATCTTGAGTTTGTCGAGACTCATTTGCAAGGTCGCTTAGTTGATACCTCAGGAGCATCGGTAAGCTTCTTCTCTTTCCAAATTAATTTGCATCATAATCTGCATCATCATTGTCATTTTGTCATTTGTG
This sequence comes from Quercus aquifolioides, assembly GCA_019022515.1. NCBI lineage: Eukaryota > Viridiplantae > Streptophyta > Magnoliopsida > Fagales > Fagaceae > Quercus > Quercus aquifolioides. The sequence continues at coordinate 53,702,462 of CM032326.1, read as the reverse complement.
AAAGTGTCTGAATGTTGCATCTTTAGGCTTCGTCTCATGGAGCTAGGAGTCCTCTTCCTAACAATATTGGTGGTCATCCTGCTTCTTTTGTAGAAACATATCCCAATTTTCCGGCATGGCAATATGAAATAATGAATCCTAATTAGTCTTACAGCTTTGTAGATCTAGACAAGCCGGAATATACTCTGAATGTTCTTTGGAATGACCTGGTATATTTCTAAACCTTTGGCCTTTTATATCATGCTTTTTGTCTATTTGGCTGTTTTTTAAGTTGAGGCCTTATGTTCTAGGTTGGCATCAATCTTGTGGAGGAAAGCATGCGGATGATTGGAGGCTTTGTAGTGCGTTGCACGCACCTAATCCTCTCAATATGTGCTCAATGAAGTGAACTGGGTAAGAGATGATACTCCCCTACTGACTTTTGCTTGAAATTCATAGCAATGGACTAGACACCTGCCTTTGATGATTTTCTTTTAGAATAACCAGATGACAAGTGTTGAGGCCAACACATGGGCTTTGGAAGAAAGAATATGAAATCTCGAATTTCAGGATAAGCGACAAGAACCTCAACCTTATACCGACTGTTAGAAATTGGGATAGTTTTGACTCAACCCATAAACCATGGCCCATGGATCATCCACGTGGGTTATCTAATAAGTAAGTCTAAATTTAAACTAACTAATATTGATATGAGTTATCAATATCAGTAGTGGAGTAATTTAAACTTAACAGATATTTATATGAGTTATCAATATCAATAGTGGAGTAATTTAAACTTAACAGATGAGATCTTTTAGGGATCACATATATCTGATAGTAAGTGAATATCTACTAGTATTTAAAATACTCCTACATCAGTCAGATTAATGAGAGATACAGTGAGTGAACATACGTATAGTTTTTGAATGCTCTCTCAAAATAAGCCATCTCTCTGGGACACCATCTATGTTCCCTAGAATTTGGAGCGTGGAAATTAGGAGAGACTCTAGTAGCCTCTCCTACAACTTGGAGGTGTTCCACAAAGGAGATCGTGAGGAGTTCGTAAAGCAAGTAAAGAACAAGATCCGGCAATTTGATGATCTGTTCCACCAAAGGTATGTGTCTATATGACCTCTAGTAAAGTATATAACTATACATTGGTATCAAAGTCATTTTATGCTTGTTTTCACTCTTGAATGATGCCATGATCTCTGATATATGTAAGCCTATATGCATGCTAAAATTAAAAGTTTAAGTAATTTTTAATTTTCAGATCTGTAATTTTTAGAAGCATGTTATGGCATGTAGAGAGAGAAATAAAGAGCTGTAATTTTTTGAATGTTTACATGTAATCCAAAAAACTGTTGTGATGAACGGTAAAAGAAAATATGTTTTTCACTCATTTAAAATAGTCTTGTAGTGTTTTACCATGCGTGTACTACTCTGCTTAGTGCTTGACTGGTTATCCAATAATTAAAGCGATGAGCCCCACGTTGGTGACTTGGTGTATTAGTTACACACAAATTCTTATACTTGTTGTTTCGTTCAACAAGGAAACTGTGCAATGAAATAAGCCACACGTTGAGTGACTATGTGGGTCTGACACTATTGTTTACAAATGCTATGTGGATTTGTTAACAGTAGTTTACAAAGGATAACTAGCAAGATATGGATTTTGTAGTTATTGCCTACGTAGCAATAACTTATAAGTTATAACAATACCGAAAATTATATGAAAATCAAATGTATGCATAGTGGGTTTTCTTATTTTTATTTTAAACGTTCTTGTTTATTAGACCTCTTTTTCTAGTATGACATACATTTAATACATGTAATTGTGATGGCAATTTTTTTTTTTTTTTTAAACTATGGTGTTAAAATAAAATAGTGAAAATATGAGAAAATTGCGAAATTAGTTTTCTAATTTTCTGTATAATTATGCATGGAATTTATTTAATTTTTGAATTAATTTATGATGTCTTTTTAACATATTGTGATATGATTAAATTGATATTATATGAATGCATTGATGAATATGTGTCCAAAGGGTTTATGAGACTCTTTGGCTCATCTCTATAGTTAGAGATTGTATTGGAAATTTATGCAACATGTATATTTTTATTTATTGTTATTGTGGATGGATAAGACAATTTTTAAATTTTTTTGGTAATGTGGCATCCCCAATTTTTTTAATTACAAATAGAATCTTTGTAGTAGGGTACTTGAATATGTAATTTTTTGCGCCAATGTTTTTGGCAATTTTTTTTGGGCCATTGTTTTTGGCAATGTAACTTAAGGCTATGTAATTTGTAAGGTTGAATTTATTCAATCATGTGTTGGCTTTATTCCGTTCCAAATTTGCTTGTATTTTAGCAGTTAGAGACCCTGTATTTAGGTGGGAATTATGTAAGGATTGTGTGTGAGAGAGTGTGAAGAAAACTCAAGATGTGTGCATACAAAGGAGCCTCGTTACTGGATCTCGCAACTAACTCGCGACTAGCAAGTCGCCAAAGTGGCACACGTGTGAAGCATGCGGGGAACTGAAGGGTCACGACAGTTGGAGCACTACAGGATAAAATGTACAGTCTGGCCAGGTAGTTCGCTTGCAACTCAAACTCGCAACTTGTTCCACTCGCGAGACTGAGTCACCAGAATGCCCTGTTTGGATGAAAACTGACTTTTCGCATTCCTCACATACACTACTATAAATACCCTTATACCCACAAAATGTAGAGAGCTTCTAGAGAGAATTTTGAGAGAGAAACCCTAGAGAAAAACAAGATTGACTCATCCACAATCTTGAACATTTGATTCTCCAAATTCCTCTACTCTCACCCTCTCCATTGATATATCCTCGAGAGGTACATTAGCCAAATCCACATCTCACCATACCCATATCAGTGAGGAGGTGTTTTGGTGCTTGGGAAGCAGTTCGGAGATGACCAATTTATTTGGTTGATGCAATGGCTTTATTCTAGGATCCAACGGAGAGGTTTTTCGTCGAGTTCTTCGATTTCCTCTACGATAACACATGCCGGTATTATCTTTTTGTTTGCATCTCTCTTCCCTTACTCTTTACCTTCTAATTACTGCTATGTTTGTGATTAATTATGGTTTAGAGTGTTTTACCAATTTGGATATAGCTTATATTCATCATTCCGCACATATATTGTTTGTGTATAAGCTTGTGTTGGTATTGTTGAAATTGGGGGTCTAAACATTCATTAGTGTTTTACACATTAATTGAACTTTCATAATTTAATTTTGGAAGCCATGTAAGGGGATGTGTTTCACGGTTACCTATAATTTTCAAATTTGGTCTTAGCATGTTGTATGAAATTACCAATAGGGCTTATAGTGGAGCCCATGCACAATGTGTTGTGCACAAAGATGTATGGACACATGTTATATGTATGATTTAATATGTGGATGGTGTGATGTTTTATTCTTCACAAAATTTTATTTAAAATCAATTATATGTGTTATACCAATTTACATAGTGAGAGATGATTATGAGCTTAATGAAATTTTCGATATCACTATGTAGAAAGGAATATCATGGTCTAGTTGGATTTTTGGAAATAAAATTTAAAAATGTATGTGCTAATGTCAACTTGTGTAATGAATGTAGTGAACATGGCCACTAAGAATGTAGTTGCTGATCTAACTAATGGAGAGAAACTAGATGGAACCAACTATGATATGTGGCATAGAAAAATTCAATATCTACTTAATGAACAAGAGGTCCTTGAAACCCTAACCAATGTGATGATGCGACCTGAAAATGGGAATATTGCCCAACATCGCATGACTTAGAGGCCTATGAGTGGTTAAGAAAGATCGTTGTGCACGCTTCACTATGCTGAGTAGCATGCATAATGATCTTATTAGGGAGTTTGAGGACTATCCAAATGCCCAAGAGATGTGGAACCAACTTAAGATTGCCTATAGAGGGACTTCAGCAACTAGGTTGCAAGCTCTTACTTTGAAATTTGAGCAATATGTTATGGATTCAAAGCATAGCATGGCTGAACATCTAAGGACAATGTCTGCATTGATCCATGACCTAAAGGCTGCTGGCAATAATCTCTCTGATGAACAACAAGTCACAACGATGATACTGAATGTTCAAATAGTGTGTAAAACACCAATGAATGTTTAGACCCCCAATTTACAAATTACCAACACTAGCTTATAGTCAAAAAATATATGTGCGGAATATGAACATAAGCTAAAATAGAATTGGTAAAACAATCTAAACCGAATTTAATCACAACCACAACAATAATTAAAAGGAAAAGATTAAGGGAAGAGAGATGCAAATATAAAGACAACACAGCGATGTGTTATCGAAGAGGAAACCGAAGTCCTTGGCGAAAAACCTCTCCGCCGCCCTCCAAGTGGTTAATAATCCACTAGAGAATAAAGTTGGGATACATGAATAGTAGAAGACCCTCCAAGCCTAATCTACCCAGTGCACCTAAGCCCTCCGAGCTTCTTGCTCCAATAGGGTTACGCCGAACCTTGTCTTCTCTAGCTTACCGGATCCCGCAATCACCCATTGCATCAACCAAAATGAATTAGTCCCTTCTGAATTGCTTCCCAAGCACCAAAAAACCTTCTCACAGATATGGGTATGGTGAGATAAGGATTTGGCTAATGTACCTCTCAAAATTCTCTCTAGAAGCTCTCTACATTTCGTGGGTATAAGAGTATTTATAGTAGGGTGTATAAGGAATGCGAAGAGTCAGTTACAACCAAACAGGGCATTCTAGAGACTCAAGCTCGCGACTGGAACGAGTCGCGAGTTTGATTCGCGAGCTAACTGCCTGGCCAGATTGAAGGTTTTGTCCTATAGTACAATAGTTGTTGTAACCCTTCAGCTCCCCCTGCATTCTTCACACGTGTACCACCTTTAGTGACTCGCCAGTCACAAGGCTCTTCTTGAGTGCACACTCTTGAACTTTTCTTCACACTCTCTCACACACTACCCTTACATGATTCCCACCTAAATATAATGTTTCAAAATGCTGAATTACAAGAAAACTTGGCATGGAATAAAGACAACAAAATGATTGAATAAATTCAACCTTACAATCTCCCCCTTTGGCTATTCTGTGACAAAACCCTAAAACAGACTCTAGACTTAACATGTGAGTTGGGAACAGTTGAACAAAACTCACTCACACCTAACTCTAGAATCTGTGAAGCTCTTGAACCATACGGACAAGTATTTCCTGAAAACAACAGCACAATATGATCATTGCAAGCAGAAAACTTGAAATGCATATGAAGCAAGCACAATGCCATCTAGCATAAAGGAATGAAACAATAAAGCATGGCTTGACCAAAAACGAGCAATCACTATAAATAGTGACCACAATGATCATTCACACGAGGAATGAACATCCGGACATGCAAGCTAATAAGTTCAATGCAAAGTATCATTTGCATGTCCAACATTCAACCGATACAACAACACAAGGTAATTGCATCAAGGATATAAAATCCAACAAGGGCACAAGAGTGATGTACTAAAAGAAATGCATAACATTAACTAAAAGTACTGAGCTACAAAGCAAAGGTACAAACTACAGCATAATATAAAAACACAACATAAACATAGGTCTTTCCTATCTCCTACTCTTTAACATCAATACTCCCCCTTTGATCAAGCTCTTACTCCCCCTATCATCATCATCTCCCCCTTTTTGTCATGGAATAGCTAGTCTTCATTTTCTTCTAGCTTTCTTTGAATTTGGTCCAATTGAGTTTGGAGAGAAGTGAACTTCATATCAAAACGGATGTTGTGATGGTGCAAGAGAAAGGCAAGTTCGAACATCTTAGTGCTTATGTCATGGACAGATTCCATAATGTTGTCTAACTTCTCATCATAAGAGGATGAGCTAGAGCGTGAACCACTATGAGAAGCTAGAGTCTCTGTTTTGATGCCCTTCCGACTATGACCAATGCTAGCGTTAAGCGTACGAATGTTGATTGGACTTGGCTTCGGGTGGGGAGATTCATCTTTCGATGGATGGAGGCCTTTGAGTTTCAATATCCTTGAAATGAGGCAGCAAAAAGGAATGCAATTCCTTGAGTCAGTTCTTGTAGCAGTTTTGCGCGAAATATGAAAGATATGAGCGCAAATATCAATCTCTTCATTAGTAATCAGATCATGAAGGAACAAAGCTCTCCTGAGATTCATGTACCCAGTGCTGGATAGAGGGTAGAGATTGCGAAACATTATTATTGTAAGCACCCTTAATTCCAGAGATAGGGAGGAAACACTGATTGAGTTTTCATTTGGGGAGAATTCCAAGTTTCTTCCAAGAGTGTCCCGAAGTAAATCCTCATCAAGATTCAAATCATCATATATCGGCGGATTAGTAAACATCAGCCGGTTGATGTGTAGGATATCTGCCAAATAAATGGGAGTCACTGAAAAACTCTTTCCTCTAACCCAACATTTGAGCTCCTCTCCTTCAACCATGGCATTAGCATAGAATTCTTTCACCAAATTCTCGTATGCATCATCAAGGTTGGAGAGAAGGAAGTTCCAATCCTTGGTGGCAAACCATTTAGGAATGTTGGTGTCCACGAGAGACGGCTGGTTAACAGCCCTTTCAACCAGCAATGAGGCTTCTTTAAAGTAGTTCTCATGGGTCTGAAAAGCAACATAAGATCTGAACTTGTTAGGGTCATATACTCCCATCGGTGATCTAGTTCTCTTTGACTCAGGAGAAAGATCATCAACATCAATCACAAGCTCTTTCCCTTTGCTGTTGCCTCCTTTCACAGCTGATCTTTTGAACGGAGACATTTTCAAGCTGCATCATGTTACACCAAAGAGCAACAGAAAACACACAAGACAACAAACTCTATTAGCATTGAGTTAGTCCCAAAACTGGAATATTGAAGAAAACCCTAAATCCATGAGATTAAGGTCTCAATTATGTCATTGAATGTGTGTGTCCCACAAATAACACATTATGCAACCAAAGGCAGAGTGTAACAACACATAACCAACACAACCCACACAACAATCTCACCAAAGCATCAAATACCCATATTCAAGCATCATATTCACAGATAAAAAAATAAAAAAATAAATAAATAAATAAAACACACCCAATTCAAGAAATCTTAGGCAAGAAATGTGAAATACATTGAGAAAGAAATAGAAACCATACCCTTTCTTGAAGATTGGTGAAGAAGTGAGGAAGAATATGGAGAGTTTGTGTGTGAACACGGTGATTTTGAAAGAGGCAAAGACAGACAAGAGGATGAATAGTCACATGATGCGAGGGAAAAATGAAAAGTTTTTGAAACCTGTCCTGAAAAAGACCCTCATTGTGCAAAACACGCGATTTTCGCAACGGGATTGAGTCGCGAACAAGTCGCCAAAGCAAGCCGCCAAAAACCCTTTTGACAAAATTTGGAAAAATTTGTCTAAGTGTTTTTCGTGACTGGAAGTTCCGCTCGTGAGTAAGTTACGACGGGAGTTACCAAACTTTTTGAGTAACCCTCGCAACTGGAGCTTCCACTCACGAACAAGTCGCCAAACTGAGTCGCGTGAAATCTAAAAACCCAGATTTTTGCAAAATATTCGAAGTCTTTTTCGCGACTGGGACTTTGACCTGCCAGAGAGTCGCGAATACCTTCTATGTAAGCTCGCAACTGGGGCATACGACTAGATTGACCCGCGAGGCAAGTCTCCAAAACGGGTCGCACAGTTTTTGAAATTTTTGACATTTTTCAAAATAAAACACTTTTCAAAAACAACTAAAACACTCAAAAATCTTTTTGTGTTTGATCAACATATAATTGAGCATGTGCAACATATTTAATCAAGTACAATCACACAAATGAATAAGGCATTCATTGAACACAGACATGCGTGATGTGTGTGGGTACCAAAGATGAGATAGTCCTTAGTCTAATGTGAAGTTTCAATGATCATTTCAACCAAGACATACACAATTAACAATAAGAAAAGAGATCTATCTCAATTATAGAAAATATGCATATATGACCTCCCACAAAACTTGATAACATTATTTTGAAGCTTTTCACTTGGCTCCATGTACATCATAACATTTGATCTTTTTGAATCAACACATCTAATTTTGAGATCGATGCCTGAAATTTTTGATATTTCAATTTGATGAACAAGCCTTTGGCTTTTTGGGCATCATACATTTTTCATAAAAGTCGCTTTCCCTTTTTCCTAGTCAAATACTAGTATGTGCGACGGCTTTTGCAGCTCATTATCTCTTTTCATTTTGAGATTTACATTTGGTGAGCTCTTTAAGCGAAAGAAAATAAAACTATGGGAAGATATATAAGCACAAGTCTATGCAAGTTTCAAGATCAACAAAACCATTGGCTAATCATTCATGACAAGTTTGAAGATCTATTTACAACAGTCACATAGATGTCAAGATTTTTCCCACAATGATATGAGTGCATAAAGAACAAGCTATGCCCGTAAATGCACAAAGCCATTAGTACAAAGGTACAAGGAAAAACATGCTTGTGACAATCCACAATAATGCAGATCAAACTTTTTGGATTTTCTACTTTTTATGTGTTTTTGGATTTTTGACACAAAAACAAGTAAAGATTGACCCAAAAAAAATGTAAAAACATTCAAAGCAAATAGCAAACAAACACAATTTTCAACATATGCTGAAACAGTAACAAAAAGCACATAACCAATCAAAGTCACAAAGCATAGGAAGTATTAATGCATGGATATGTTGTAATGCTTATGCATGAGTACCCCTTTTCACCCACACAACACGTGCGTTTGGGGTGATATCCCTAGAGGATTGGGTACGATTGTTGTGACTTTCAAACCTTTGGTTAAAGCTTGTCAAGCAGGTGGTAAATGCATCAATCATCTTCATTACATCTCCAATGTTAGACACAGCTTCTCCCCCTTTCGATTGCTTGGGGTTCCCTTTATCCTTCTTTGTCCACTTGGCCTTTGATAGTTGCCATTCTTTAATGCCCAAAGCTTACGACAATTCGGTCTGGTGTGTCCTTGAATTCCACAGTGATGGCAGAAATGTTGAGTTCTCGGACCTCTTTGTGACTTTGGGAGTGATTTCCCTTGAGCCTTAGGTTTGACCACTGATTGGTTAAGAGGCTTAGTCAAAAACCGTTGATCAGTCACATTCCGCTTCTTCTCCGACTTCACTTTCTCAACAACTAAAGTTTCTACCATTAGTTCTTTAGCTTTCACAAACTTCATATCCTTGGACACTTTGACACTCAAACTGCTCTCTCTGGTGTATCCCAATCCGCTTTTGTCGGAGAAAGGTTTTTGGTGAGCAAGCACTTCATCAAGCTTCTTGGAGGAGACCCGCTCTACTTTAGCATTAGCTTGAATCACCTCAAGCTCAAGAAAATTTATCTTTGAGTAGGCTTCGGTCAGCTCTCCATCTAGCGTCTCAACTTCACACTTAGTCTCCTTGTATCGGACTAAAAGACTTTTGTAGTCTTGCTCTGCTCTCTTCATTTTCTTAATGGCTGCTTTAGCCACTTTTGCATATTCACTAGTCTTTTCAAGGAGGGAATTGTAGGTCTCTTGCAATCCCACTGTGCTCACCAAGCTCTTCCACTAGCACACTCAAATCATCCGAAGATTCCACTGGAGCAATGGTCATGAATGCAGAGAAGTTTCCCTCTCCATCACAGCTTTCATCTGAATCTGAATTAGAGGAGTCGGTGTCACTAAGAGTAGTGGCATACACCTTGCCTTTCCCTCTCAAATAATTGGGACACTCTTTCTTGAGATGTCCATGACCGTTGCATTCGAAACACGTGATTCCTTGAGAGGATTGGGACTCCTTCCCATCTTTCCTCTTGAAGTCCTTTTTCTCCTTTCCGAAATTTGGGAATTTTCCCTTCCCAGCAAATTTTCCATTCTTCTTGAACTTCAAGAACTTTCAGAAATTCTTCACAAGATATGCCACATCTTTCTCGACCTCATCCTCATCCGATGAGTCGTGAGCTTCCACCCTCACATTGATCGTCTTTAGAGCAAGGGATTTGCTCTTCCTTTGTGATGGCAATGACAGCTCATAAGTTTGAAGTGAGCCAATTAGTTCTTGAACTTTGATATCATCAAGGTCCTTGCTCTCTTCAATTGCTGTAACCTTTACATGGAAGCTCTCCAGCAATGATCGAAGGATTTTCCTCACTATCTTTGAGTCCTCCGTCTTTTCACTCAAGTTGAACTTGCCAATAACCACCTCATTCAGCTTGACATAGAATAAGTCGAATGACTCATCTTCACTCATTTTCAGCTCTTCAAATCGAGTGGTTAGCATCTGCAACTTAGTGTCCTTCACCTTCTTCATGCCTTCATAGGTGGTCTCCAATATTTTCCACGCCTCCTTGGTAATTGTTACGTGAGAAATCCTGTGAAACTCATCTGGAGAAATACCATAAAAAATAGCATTTAGTGCCTTGCTATTTGCATTGGCTGCCGCAAGAGCCGCCTTATCCCATGTGGATTTAGTGGCCTCCGGCCTAGTCCATCCTACATCTACTGCATCCCAAACAGTCTCATCAATTGAACATAGGAATGCCCTCATGCGGACTTTCCAAAATGCATAGTTGCTTCCATCAAAATATGGTGGAGCATTGAGAGATTGAGATCGATCCATCTCAATGGGATCAAGGATCGCACTCAGGTAATTAAACCATAACAAGTGCACCCGCTCTGATACCAATTGAATGTTCAAATAGTGTGTAAAACACCAATGAACGTTTAGACCCCCAATTTACAAATTACCAACACTAGCTTATAATCAAACATATATGTGCGGAGTATGAACATAAACTAAAACAGAATTGGTAAAACAATCTAAACCGAATTTAATATCAACCACAGTAGTAATTAAAAGGAAAAGACTAAGGGAAGAGAGATGCAATCTCAAAGATAACACAGCGATGCGTTATCGAAGAGGAAACCGAAGTACTCGGCGAAAAACCTCTCTGCCGCCCTCCAAGCGATCAATAATCCACTAGAGAATAAAGTTAGGATACATGTATAGCAGAAGACCCTCCAAGCCTAATCTACCCAGTGCACCTAAGCCCTCCAAGCTTCTTGCTCCAACAGGGTTACGCCGAACCTTGTCTTCTCTAGATTACCAGATCCCACAATCGCTCATTGCATCAACCAAAAAGAATTGGTCCCTTCTGAACTGCTTCCCAAGTACCAAAAAACCTTCTCACAAATATGGGTATGGTGAGATAAGGATTTGGCTAATGTTCCTCTCAAGGATATATCAATGGAGAGGGTGAGAGTAGAGGAATTTGGAGAATCAAAGGATGAAGATTATGGATGAGTCAATCTTATTTTTCTCTAGGGTTTCTCTCTCAAAATTCTCTCTAGAAGATCTTTACATTTCGTGGGTATAACGGTATTTATAGTAGGGTGTATAAGGAATGCGAAGAGTCAGTTACAACTAAACAGGGCATTCTAGCGACTCGAGCTCGAGACTGGAACGAGTCGCGAGTTTGAGTTGCGAGCTAACTACCTGGCCAGACTAGAGGTTTTGTCCTATAGTGCAACAGCTGGCATGACCCTTCAGCTCCCCCTGCATGCTTCATACGTGTGCCACCTTTGGCAGGCCAGTCGCGAGCCAATCGCAAGGCTCTCCTTGAGTGCACACTCTTAAGCTTTTCTTCACACTCTCTCACACACTACCCTTACATGATTCCCACCTAAATACAGGGTTTCTAAATGCTGAATTACAATCAAATTTGGCATGAAATAAAGCCAACAAAATGATTGAATAAATTCAACCTTACAAATACATTCACTGCCTGAACCTACTTGGGGGCAAATGAAGCTTGTTTTGACACATAGTCCGAATATCAAGACTTTTGCTGATATTTCTCGTCATCTCAAGCTTGAGGCAGAGCACATGGGGGCACACCAAAACACTCTCCTTGTCGCCCAATATGGGCAGCGGAAGGCATTCAGGCCTAAACGCAAAAGACAAGGGAGGAATGCCAAATGAGCAGGTAAACTTGAGCCTAAAGAAGGCAAGATAGCAAAGTGCCAAAAGGGCGAGCGTGCTAAGAAGGACAAGGCAAAGATCAAGTGCTACAACTATGGTAAGAAGGGTCACTTCACTCGTGAGTGCACTGAGCCAAAGAAGGTATCCATTCTTAACAACTCTGCTATTACTTATGTTTGTACACATGTTTTTGTTGCTCATACTATTCCTAGGTGGATTTTAGATTTAGGAGCAACCAAACATATAGCCAAAGATAGAGTTGGGAGTGTGGATTACAAAAAGATACCAACAGGTACACAATACGTTATTTTGGGAAACGGAGCTCAAGAAGAAGTCATAGGAGTTGGAACCTACTAGCTCAAATTGCGTCTGGGACGTACGTTACTTCTTCATGATGTGCTTCATGCACTTGGTGTCCAATGTAATCTATTTTCAGTACTTACTATGCTTAGACTTGGATTTAGTTTCTGTTTTGATGGTCCTCAATTGGATTTTTATTTAAATAAAACCCTGTATCTAATGATTTCTTTATGTTGGATTTAGATCATTCCTCTTTTTCTTTTATTGCTCATAATGATGATGTTTATAATTCTGTAATGTGGCATGCTAGACTTGGACACATAGGAAAAGATAGATTGGCTAGACTAGCTAGAGAAGGCCTATTGGGGTCTATCACTAATGTAAGCCTACTTATGTGTGAACCTTGTCTAGCTGAAAAGGCCTGTAGGAAGTCTTTTGGTAAGGCTCCAGAGGCAACTCATCCTTTGGAATTAGTCCATTCGGACATATGTGGACCTATGAATGTTAAGGCATGCCATGGTGCCTCTTAGTTTCTCACATTTATATATGACTATTCACGTTTCAGTTATGTCTATTTGATCTCCCATCGCTTTGAAGCATAGATTGCTTTAAGTGCTTTGTGGCAGAGGTTGAGAATCAGAAAGAAAGGAACCTAAAGGTTTTTCGAACTGATAGGGGTCGCGAATATTTGTCTAAACAGTTTCAAGAACTATGTGAGGAAAAAGGGATACGCAGGCAATTGACGATTCCTGGTACTTCACAACAAAATGGTGTTGCAGAGAGAATGAATCGTACTCTATTAGAGATGGTTAGATCGATGATGATGCAAGCTAACCTTCCAATTTCATTTTGGGGGGATGCATTGTTGATTGCTGCCTACATCCTTAATCGTGTGCCTTCTAAGTCAGTTCCCACAACACCATATGAGTTATGGACTGGTGCAAAACCCAATTTGGAGAACTTGGGGTTGTGTAGGTTTTGTTCACAGTACTTCCCATAAGTATGGGAAATTGGGCCCTAGAGCAAGTAAGAAAATCTTTTTAAGATATTAAAAAAGCTCAAAGGGGTAAGTAATGTATGGTGAACATTCTAATGGTGAATGAGATAGAGTCTCGTGATGTCAACTTCATTGAAGATGATTTTCCAAGCATCAGTGAAGCAAAAAAAGATCTTCAGCTTTATGAGTTGCAAAAACTTGAAGGTGTCATACCATCTTTGGCTGAGGGTGGAGAATCACAACTTCATCCTGAAATCGCCAAAGATAGTGGGGGTGATTTGGCTCCTAGTAGGAGCAAACCGCTAGATTGTGACACACAAGGATCCAAGGTACGTAGAAGTGAACGTGGAACTATTCCTCGTCTTCATTTTGGGATTGAAGGGGAATCTTTTATACGTGATTCACTGGACCTTGATGAGCTTGCTTCCTATGAGGAAGAATTAGCTTCACCTGCCTCGCATGAATGGATAGTTGCTATGAGGGATGAGATGGATTCTATGGCAAAGAATCAAGTTTGGGAGTTGGTTGACCTTCCACCTGGGCGCAAGACCATTGGAAACAAGTGGGTTTTAAAAATAAAGCACAAGACAGATGGATCAATTGACAAATATAAGGCTTGTCTCGTGGCAAAAGGCTATACCCAAAGAGAAGGGATAGACTATGAAGAGACTTTCTCCTTAGTAGTGAGATTTGTCTCTATTCGCCTTTTTCTAGCTATTGTTGCACATTTGGATTTGGAACTCTTCGACTTCATTTCTCAATTGAGAACTAGACGAGGGGATCTATATGGATCAACCTATTGGCTTTGAGGTCAAGGAACAAGGGCGCAAAGTGTGCCGCCTTAAGCATTCCATTTATGGCTTAAAGCAAGCATCTAGACAATGGTATTTCAAATTTCATAAGGCTATTATTTCAATTGGTTTTGAAATGATGGAAGAAGACCATTGTGTGTATGTCAAACGATTAGGAAAGAGTTTACTTATCCTCTCTTTGTATGTGGACGACATTTTGTTGGCTGGAAATGATATGGAGATGATAGTCACCACCAAAAGGTGGTTGTCCTCTATTTTTGAAATGAAGGACATAGGAGAGGCTAATTATGTGCTTGGAGTTAAGATTTTCAGGGATCGCTCAAAGAAGCTTCTTGGTTTGTGTCAAGAAACTTACATAAAGATGATCTTAGAGCGATTCTGTATGCATTATTCCAAACCCATAGACACTCCAATTGAGAAGGGACATACATTAAGCCTTAAAGATTGCCCTAAATTAGAAAAGGAAAAGAGAGAAATGGCAAGAGTTCCCTATGCAAGTGCAGTTGGAAGTCTGATGTATGCTATGTTGTGTACTCAACCAGACATCTGTTTTGCAGTTAGTATGGTTAGTTGTTATCAAAGTAATCCAGGACCTGTTCATTGGCAAGAAGTTAAGAGGATTTTTCGATACCTTCATGGGACATCGATCTCATTCTTTGCTATCAGGGTGGAGATTTGAGATTAAGAGATTATTCTGATGCTGACTGGGCCAGTGATAAAGATTAGCACAAGTCCACTACAGGTTATGCATTTCTACTTAGCGGTGCAGCTATCTCTTGGTACAATAAGAAACAGTCTTGCATTGCTTTATCCACAATGGAGTCTAAGTATGTTGCTTGTTCAACAGCAGCACAAGAAGCTGTTTGGTTAAAGAGATTTTTCCAAAGCCTAAGGGTGACATCTCTTGCAGATGAAACTGTAAAGATGTATTGTGATAGTATGGCAGCCTTGGCTCATGCTAAAGATACTCTAAGTATCATAGCAAAAGCAAACACATACATACTCGTTATAATTACATTCGTCTTGCTATTACACAAAGAGAGGTGATCCTCCAACATATCTCCACTAGTAGGATGGTGGCTTCCACTTACTAAAGCCATTGGTAAAGATGCCTTTTAGGCTCATGTTAGGAGTTTGGGACTTTGTAGGATTTGATATGTTTTTGGATACCTTATGGACATTTATGTTTATTCATACTTTATGAAATAATGATGTTATTCATTTTGATTCATCTTGTGATGTGATTGATATTGCATACTGAGCACACATTATTTGAGAATATGTCACTATGCTTAAATCGGTCTACTCACATAGATAATCACCTTAGCGCTTGAGTAGCGAGCAGGGTGAGACATAGTGATCACTTTTTTTTTTCTGTAAATCAAGTAAGTGATCATCTTGACGCTTAGGGAGATGTGCAAGATAATATAATGAATGTCGCCTTAGCTAGGCTAAGATGAGACTTATGGGAGTTGCACTTGAAGCGTATCCATAACTTCATGAAGCCTGAATAAAGCCAAATGTGAGATCTTGGATAGCAACTTGATGTGTAACTGTGCTGAGAAACTCAGGTTGGTTGCCTTTATGGCAGTTGGACTAAGATTTGTACAGTGTTTGAGTGTGACAAGCCCAATTGAGTGGTAGCTCCACCGTAGCATACAAATTATACTGAATGTGCTATAGCCGACCAATTAAGGGAGTGATTGGATAGATCCCTACTCCATCATTATGTGAGTCCTAGTCGACCATTATATAGTCCATTTTGTGCCCCTTTTTTCGACCTAAAACTATGTCATGAGGTGAATGTTTGATGTTGCTAATTTAGCATGTCATCTCAGGGCCATGATATATACAGTCTCGCAAAGCATGTCTAGGAAAGCAATCAAGTGTGAATGAATTGACATGAGCATCTGGGGAAGATTATTTAGAACACACCATTTATTTTATGGCTCATAGCCTGGGCGATTATGAGGAATTTGTTTTTCAACATAATCATGAGCATATTATATGGTATAGGATCAAGTGTTGCTTTGAGTTTTGAACTAATGAGGGATTAAAGAAACTTGATCGGGTGTGATCAAATAATCTGGGGCATAGACGAGATATTATGAGTGATGTACTATGTTAGTTTAGATGGTGACTTAATATAGTACTCCTACTCTACACCTTCTCGTCAGGTCGCACACTCCATTTTTCTGTATAAAGAGAGGATTGGACAAGAGATTGAGAGGAGCCAGTTCTAACTGTAGTACCCAGTGTGGACGAGTGGGAGATGTTAGAAATTGGGCTGGTTTTGACCTAACCCATAAACTAATTGATATTGGTATGAGTTATCAATATCAATAGTGGAGTAATTTAAACTTAACAGGTGAAATCTTTTAGGGATCACATATATCTAATAGTAAGTAAATCTCTACTAGTATTTAAAATACTCCTACATCAGTTAGATTAATGAGAGATACAATGAGTGAACATATGTATAGTTTTTGAGTGCTCTCTCAAAATAAGCCATCTCTCAGGGACACCATCTACGTTCCCTAGAATTTGGAGTATGGAAATTAGGAGAGACTCTAGTAGCCTCTCCTGCGACTTAGAGGTGTTCCACAAAGGAGATCGTGAGGAGTTCGTAAAGCAAGCAAAGAACGGGCAATTTGGTGATTTGTTCCACCAAAGGTATGTGTCTATATAACCTCTAGTAAAGTATATAACTATTCAACACCGACCAAGAGCAACAAGGGAACACAGAGGGTGGTTCTTCTAGAGGTGGGCCTAAAAGATCTTCCCGCCGGCTAACTCGAAGTCCAAATAATGCATAACCTGTAATTTTATTTTCCTGCAAGAAACAAAATATCCCCTATTCAAATAATTTGTACTAATTCTCAACACTAGCTCTTTGACTTTAGATGACTTTGGTCTTGTTGGGATTTAGATGATACAAGTTTAGAGTTCACCTAATGAAGCTTTGTAGCGCAACAATTTGAATTTATCTGACCAATCTTGACATGATTATTCTCACCTAAATGAGGCATAGCTGAATGCCCCTAGTTTGGAAATTTATGCATGGTGGTTTTCTTTTTCTTTTCTTTTCTTTTAAAAAAAAGGGTTTCTTTTCAGAAATAGAGATGAGAAATGGCCGAATGCCCCTAGTTTGGAAGAAACGAGGCATAGCTAAATGCCCCTTATTTGACAATGAATGTGATTTCTGAGAAGTTTGATTGCATGGTGGCCTTTATTGGAGTGAAATCTGATAGGCCACAAACTGAATGACCCCTTGTAATTAAATTAATTAATTAATTAGCCAAGTTATTAATTAATCAATTTAACATGCAAACGCGTGGTAGCACAAACAAATCACCAATAAACTAATTATGCAGCGGAAATTAAATGACACGGTGATTTGTTTACGAATGGGGAAAAACCTTACGGCAAAAACCCCATCGGGTGATTTTCAGGTCACCACTCCTGAAACTCCACTATTATCACAACAAGCGGTTACAAGTAAAGGAATCCCAAGTACCTTACCAACCTACAGTTGAACCCTTACCCCAATATCCAATTGAACTTGTTCTATAGTGACAGTTCCCCCTTTTGATGCACGGCTCCCAAGTACGTGACTAATCAATGCGCGGATCCCAGTACGCGACTTCAACACCAACTAAAAGAGAGGTTGGCTGCAAAGTTCTCCAGTTCATCCTACACGATGAAGATCAAGAAGATGCTTGGTCACAAAACCCAAAGGTGCAAATACACAGCAACTTCTTCAGAAGAGATGAACTAGGGCAAGAACTTCGTCTCTGGTCACAATTTGCTTCAACAGAGTTTTCTCAATGGTTGTGCAACTTGTGAATTGTTTGACGGCCCTTAAAACAATCCTTTTATATGTCTAGGGTTGAGAGAAAAGAAAGCCCAAAGACACATTCACGGATCCCAAGAAATCAGATCAAAATTTCTGATTTTATAAACCTCAACAGATAGAAGCTGTCGAGAAGCAGTCAAGCTTATGGGCTTGAATAGCTTTCTTAAGCTCGATAGATGTAGCTATCGAGATAGCTGTTGAGCTTTAATGAATTTGCACTATCAGCTTGTTTTCTTGGACAGACTTGATGACTTCAACACTTGATCTTGAAACCTTGTTTCTTGAAGTATTAAAAACACCTAGAACTACCCAATTACAAGTAAAGTGCGTTTTGTCAAAGGATTAGCCAATTACATAAAAGAATGACATATGTTCTTTAACAAGTGAAACACATATGTCCTAACAAAATCGGAGCCAAAATAGAACCAAAATGTGCCAAAAACACGAGATAGGTCAAAACTGTACCTACTAGGGCTGAGTGCCAATCGGCGCTCTTAGAGTGCTGATTGGCACTTATGGGGTGTCAATTGGCACAACCAATTTTAGTCCGATTTTTGTATTTTTTGACGTGTTTTTGGGTTTTTTAAAAGAAAAACTTTTTATCCTTTTTGGACTGTGAAACACTTTCTTAGTTAACTTCAAACTCTCTGGACTTATTTAAACATGATTGGAGATATAAAAAATAAAAATAAAAAATGAAAACCTATCCTATCATCAAATCTACAAATAACCTCAGCATCAAAACAGTTAAGTTAGAGCTATCACACACAACAATCATTCATGGCTAACAATAAACATTTTTCTCATTCAATTACTCATGATATCAATAGAGGGATTTGTAGCTTTGATTTTGCTACCAAGACCAATTTCACTTCCTTCAAATTAGAAGGGATCAAATCTCTAAGGAACATCAAGATCAATTAGGAATTTCTCCGTACCACTATAAAGTTTTGGGACACTGAAGATCATGTATTCTAGTTTAATATTGCTGAACTATTTCCTACTATCAGAGAATTTTCTACCATCCTAGGTTATGAGTTTGGCAAAAAATTTGCAGCAATTTCTTGTGATCTCAAACACAAGGAAATTTTATCTAATGCATTAGGTCTTTTTGTTTCAATTACCAACAGCATGATTAAAGGCCACATGGTGAATCTTCACACAGTTGTTACAAGACTTATTCATCGTCGCACTCATGTTATGTCTGACAACATGCAGAAAAATTTCGCCTTAGCTCTTTGCTTCATGGGAGAGTTTTGCTTCGCTCTGAAAGACCTGGTTTTGTAGATGCTCAAGCCATAGGAATCATAGGTCAAATTAGAGATGGTGACAATCATGTTTCTCTAATCTTGGTAGAAACTCATTTAGGGTTGGACTCTGTATTTCTTGGTGGAGAATCACAGCAATTTCTTGTAAGTCCCCTGACTTTACAAATATGGTTGATGGAGAGACTGAACATGATAGCAATTTCTGCCATTTGCTCTTTCAAGAAAGCGATCTCATGAGTGTTTTCCTCGATGGGGGAAAGACCACTAGTAGACATCTCTTTAGCACGAGATCTAGTGATGATAGGCTCACGATGTGATGGTAACTTAGACTGTTTCCTTTGAATAATTTTTTCTCTTTATAATCTTGGAAAGGAAAAGAATGGGATAGGAAATAAATGGGATACATTTGAAAATTTGACAATGTGGAAACACAAAACAAACACGAAGTTAGTTTAGGTTCTTGCTTATTTAAAATGCACATATCATTTTTGAAAATATTGGCTTGAACCCTTGAGCGGGCTTTTTTTATCATGGTGAGTTTCTATAGTGATGCAAAATTAATGCACAAGCTTGGCAAGTAACCGGAACTTTCATATCATGCTTGAATTTGCAGGATGGACCCTTCTCTTTTAATTACAAAGAAAGTAACACTTTTACAAAACTTTGGCTTTTTACAATGCCCCCAAAACAAGGGCTATAGACAATGGCTCCAACAATGGGCCTTTCGCAATACAAGGAAATTCAAATTTATAATGAAGTGGCTTCATTCTGGATGGCCTTGCCTTCTCGAAGAAGATCTTGGACTCTTGGTAATGTCCTCCTTGGTACAAAGTTTCGACTACTTGCCAAAAATTTTATCTGTACACATTTACTTGACGGAGCCATTAGTGTATGCGTGCATCTTAGGGATTGGGTATGATCTAATGTGAAAGCAACGAGGTCGCTTTTCCCTAGGGTTTAATCACAGATACTGTGTAACATGTACTTCAAAATGAAAGGGGAAAGACTTTCCAAGCACAGCAGATATAAGCACAGATAAAGGTGTAGCAGAAATTAAATCTTACTACCATAGGTTTGCACATTTGTAGGAAAGTTGTAAAGCATGCTTTAGGAAAGTAGTAAAGCATGCTTTAGGAAAGCAGTAAAGCTTCACACATACGAAAATACCTCAAAGCTAGTTTTTGGAAAACCATTTGAAAAAAAAAATTTCAAAAATATTTTTGAGTTTTGAAAATAGTTTACTAGGATATAGTAAAAGCATTTTTCAAAAGGATAGCCCTAAAGGCTAGTGCCAATTTCATTGTTTTTGAACGCCAATGTCCAAAGATTAGGAACTTATCAAAAGCTCTAAACGCTAAACTCTCTAAGTGTCCACAGTGAAGTCGCCAGTCTGTCGACGCCTCGCGGCTGCTCGACCACCCATCGCAGCAACGCTTGCGCGCTTCCTCTCTTGTGAGTGAGAATATGGAGGTATGTCGTACCTCGGGTGTGTGACTAGAATATGAGTCAATTTTAAGGAAATTATCAAGGGTAAGTGAAGTCGCTACCAGTCATTGGGTTTTTCTAAGGTGTGATTGGTCAACTAACTCTACTCGATTTTATTACCAATCCGAGGCTAAGAAAAAAATCGTTTTTCCTAATTTAATGTGGAATGGTAAAAAATCTTGATTCTTGAGTTCAGAAGCCTGGTTACGTGTGTGGAAGGTGTTAGGCACCCCAGAACATCTGTCCAAAGCTAGTCCTTTGTTTCGGTAAAATCATAATTTTTAGACATTGGCAATTGAAAACAAGCTATTGGCTTTAGCTTTCAAGGCTTTAAGCGAATTGGGCTTTAAGGTTTGGATTCGAAAAAGGTGTGGTTTCAATCAATGCTTTCCAAGTGTGTCAAGAATCATTGCCAATTTTCCACAGCGAAAATTCAGCGGCATTTCGGCTTATTTTCGTGGTGGAAATCCGACAACGCTTTACCTCAGATGCGTCATAGCACACAAAACACTATTCTCACCAAGCTTTTGACATGAGAATACAACAATGGGGATACCCTATTTTCACTACGAAAATCTGGCAAAGTTTTGCATTTAGTGCGCTATGCTCGTGCTAGGACGAGCTAGAGCCCCTCAAAGCATTAAGCAAGTTGATACATGACGCATACACAGGGAAACCGATGTCACTTGGTGACATGGATCGGGACGATCACACCGTGGTGACTATGCACACAGTATGACATGAATATGCACCTGCAGCAATCATCTTGAGCACGTACTCATGCCACAAGGTCAAGAGCACTCATGGCCAGAGAGGGTCACTCTGATGGAATTTAAAGATGAACGCAGCGGAAAAATAAGTTTAAAACGGATCTACTTCATTCGATATTGATAACATGCACAAAGTAAATTTCAGAATTAGAGAAACAAGAGAGTGTACCTTGAAGCGGTGAATTTCAAAACCGAAGATTGAAGCACTTAGGAATACTTTTAATCTTCACTCCAATTCCACTAATGCCCAAGAAGTGTGGACTCTCAATTGGTTACAAAGGGATGATTGGAGAGTGACATACACTCACTTCCACCATTACAATGTTGTTTTTTTCACACACAGAAAATTCTGTACGTTTTTGCCTTTTGTATCTAACCAATTATCTAATTGGGCTGGCTACTTGGGCCTTTCCAATTGGGCTTAAGTGTGTGGCTTGGAGTGGGACCAAAAGGGACCAATAAGACACTAGCTCCAATGGGCCTTGGGCTTTTCTGTCAACTCTTGACAAGTCCAAAGTTACCATTAACTATATTTAATAACACTATAAAAATATAGTTGCACTCTAGGCCTTATCTATAAATTATATCCCAAGACTTTATTATACATGCAACCCCTTCATCAAATATTCGTAGTAATACAAAGTCATTAATGTAGACTGCCACTTTGTAAATTACTACATCTTAATTCTTGAGTACCCGGTTTAATCCTTTAATGTTATTCATTATATATTTATGAAATCCAATTCCATATATATATACTTTAGTCTTACTAAAGTGGTTAGGCCTAACTCTCTGAATAACAAACTCATTAAACTTATCTCAAGGGAATACTTAATATATCCGTTAAGAAATTATGAATTCCATCTTGAGAATACATGTTCCATCAACACTAAATGTGGTTGCCCAACATACTGAGGTTTTGACCATTACTATAGATCTCACTCCTGATATATCAAAGCAACCTACACCTCATGATCAGGTTCATTATTCTCTCAGGATTAAGAGTTCATGCAAATACAAGTCGTGAGATTTATTATTCATATGACAGTCCTTAGGAAAATAATAAATCTCACAGCGGTCCTGTTCAATATGTCTTAACTCTTAAAACATATTAACACATCAACCAGAAGTCTCCACTTCCATGATCAAGACAAATCATCATGGTTGACATGTTATAGTCTTCGCAGATGAAATGCCCAATTTCATCACTGACTACGAACTATAATTCTGAGTTTACAAAGAACTTGTGATTTATATCTTCTGTGACTTTTCACATAAATCACATACTATGCATCTTATGGACTAAATGATAATGTCCGAATATTCATGTTACCATTATTTCAAATAATAATAAAAACAAATTCATTAAACACAATATTAAGTCATACATAATGTCATACAGAATGCCAAACTTAATATCATACATAGTATCATACAATAAGATTTAAGGGCACTAATCCTAACACACTCACGTAACCATAAGAGTATGTCATACAAAGTGCACGATCACCCACACATGCACAAGCATATATATATATATATATATATATATATATATATAATGCTATCACACAGGGTAGGAAAGTAAAACAGACAATTCCATACAGAGGGAAAGTAGCCCAAGCAAAGAGCAGAAAAGTAAGGGGTACAAGGAGAGAGGGAACCCTAATACATTCTCTAAAGAATGGGCTTAGAGAGAGAGAGAGAGAGAAAGAGAAAACCACTCAAGAGGGGGTTAGGCCCCTTAATCTACTGAACATTGCCCTTTGTAGGCTTGCGTCCTTGCCCTTTTGCTTGTGCCTAGGAGGTCACAATCTTGCTCCAAGTGTCCATGCTCCACGTGTGTACATGCAACAACATAAGAAACAAGCCAACAGACAAGCAATGAAACAAATAAAAGGAAAATAATGCTAAAAGACAAACTAGAAAAAGATGCCTAACGGGGGCAAACAAGCACGCTAAGCACACGAAGAGGCAAAAAAACATGTTATCAAACAAAAAAGGGGTGTCCTAGAAGGAAAAATGTAGATTTGGATTGAGTTTCTGTAGTTCTATTGGGTTGGAGTATGGATGATATACAGGCTCATACATGAACATGTAAGCAAATGTGCAAAGATGCAACGAAGCAAAGAAAGCAAAGTAAGCAAGGCAAGCATATCAACATATATAGTATGAAGTAAAGAAAGGTGTGTACCGAGTACACCAACACCACGGAGGGGTATCTCACAAGTGGTTACATCCGAACAAACCCTAAGAGGGACGAATGTAACCACACAAGCAAGTGGCCCCAAAGACCGATAAGCACAAGCCCACGAAGGACACAAAACATGGCGAAGTGTAGATCTAGATAGGCAAACATGGAGATAAAGCATAGAAGCAAGCAAGCAAACATAGACATGCATAAAGGAAATGATCCAAACCCTTTCATATAGGCCTTGGAGTATGGATGTAGGCCTAGACCACAAGATCTAGATCTACACCCAACCAAATGGGCCAAAACACAAGAAAAAAGAGATAACAAGAGATAGAAAGGCTTTAGAAGCACATGGCTTAGCAACCAACATGTAGATCTAGACACATAAGCATGGCAAGGAGCATAGTTGTCGAAACATGAATCGTATCGTGAATCAATTTTTAATTTTTCCATATCATGTATCGTATCTTATCGTGAATCGTAAGATACACAAACACTTAATAAAATTTATAAAAAATTATAAATATACATATATAAATTGTACATTCATTATAAATTTTGAATATATTCAACTAATGACTAATTTATTCATCACTTATGTAATAATATTTAACAAGCTAACTAAATTAATCAAACTAGCATGTGTTTATAACATACACATTCAAATTATTTAAATTCAAAAGTGATAATATATTACAAATAACCCAAAAATAATAATTTATTTTCATCATATTCATCAAATTGCCTAATCAACCACATCTAAGTCAACGCTATCATCATGTTTATAATTTTGCAAATTTATTTCTTCATTAAAATTTTCTTCATCATTAACATTTACTATCTCTTCTTATTCTTTTTATTTTAATCATTTTTTTATAATTTTTTTTTTTTTTTTGGCATTCTAGTTTCTTGGACTTATAACAATAACGATAAAAATAAAAATAATTTTTTAAATATTAAAGTGAAAGGTGAGTATGTACTGTGTAGTCCAATTGTAGGAGAGAGAGGAAAAAAAACTTATGAATATGTTATTTTAGTAGACTAAATTAAGTAAACTAATAATTTTTTGTTAAAAACAAGTCTAACAACTTGTTAGATTCAAATAAAAGTACAAATTTTAACAAAAAATCTCATTTTAAAGCATTTGTCTATGTATCGCACGATACGTACGATTTTACGATACGATACAATTCATACGATATGCACATTGTATAGTACGATTCATGAGCACTTACAATACACCGATACGATACAGAACTTTTTCCACACGATACGATACATATCATACGATACTGACAACTATTGCAAGGAGCACACAAAGATATAGATCTGAGCAAAAAACATGGCAAGGAGCACATAAACAAGTAGATCTAAGAATTGACATGGCAAAAACACATAAACAAGTAGATCTAAGCATAGACACAAAATTTAGGCATATCCTAACCCAAGAAGGCTAGGCCAACATCATCAAAGCATTAAAACATGGTAAAAAGCGAGTATACATGCTAAGAAAGCTTTAGAACAAGCTAGGAAGCAAGATAAAGCAAGAAAATGCTAGGAAAAGAGATAAAGCATATTATAAAGCAAAGGGTGTAGATTGTAACTGAAAAGCTACATCTACACACTTTAAACCTCAAATCCAAGGTCTTAAGACCAAGGAGAGGAAAAAGAGTGCAAGAAGACTACCTCCTGATTGTTGTGAAAAGAGAGGAATCAAAGGTTATTTGATGTGTTTGGGAGAGAACTTAGAGAGAAAAAGAGAGAGAATCTGCTTTGAAAATTTTCAAAAAATACCCAATTTCCCTTTTTTTAATCTATAGGTTTGGGGGGTTAAATAAACTTGTGGCATGCTTCCCGAGGCTCGACACACCTTGAAGGTGCACTGGGTCGTGCCAGTGGCCCTTTAGTGGCCGCCGGTCAGGTATGCTAACGTCAACAATTTTGTCTTTTCCTCCAGCTTTTCGATTCTGACTTCAATCGCATATTTGAAGGCATTTCCAAACTCTGATTGAGCTGGTCTTGGTGTCCTTGGAAAGGTCTGAATGTCTAATTTCCAGAACACTAAAGAAACTGAAATGCCAACGGTAAGTTCAAAAGTTATAGCCTCATGAAGCGAGTTCATGTGTTTTTCATGGTTTTTAGGATATCTCAACCGTCTTAACTCTGATTTCGACCCATGAATAGTCATTGGAAATGGAATTCAATAATCTTTACAATGACGCTGGCCCCAACCCATTCCTATAGACAGATCCAAATTAGGGTTTTTGGGTGCCCTCAAGAGTCAACCACAGGTCAAACTTGGTCAAACTTAATGAAAATCACCGAGTATGTCGGATTTGATGTAAAAGCATGAGAAATGTTTTTTTGGAGTGGTTCTGACCAATTTTGAAATTTGGTCAACTCTAGGTTAACTAGGGGCATTTAGGTTAATTTGACCTAAAAAGGTACTTGGAGTGCTCCGATGCCTAAATGGGTTATGCCACATTAATCTAGATGTTTCCATCGCCCCTTGGAGAAAAGTTAATATTTTGGGAGTTTTCGAGGTCCGCCACGCAAATTGAGGGCGGACAAAATACGTTACTACACTCATCATCTTCTATGTCTTCATCATAATAGTCCACCTCGTCATAAGAATTATCTTCATAAAAGCCTCCTACATCCTCATCTTCTCTATCACTAGGGGGTTCACCCCTATCATTACTGTTGTCTCGGCTACCATAGTCTTCACTGTCACTCCCTTCACTGTCGTTGTCTTCACTATCATTGTCTCCACCATCACTGTCTTCACTATCATCACTATCACTATCTTTACCGTCACTGTCTTCACTGTCATCACTATTACTACCTTCTCTATCACTGCCTTCATCGTAATCACTTGGGGCTTCTCCCTCTTCATCATCTTCATTATCTATCCTTGCTTCATAAGGATCTTTCAGCTGGTGTTGGCAGGCTTCCTAATATTCTTCCTCTTCTATGTTGAAGATAGCATCACCCAACAGTGTAGTCATAGCATCGAGGTCTATATAATCTGCCCAATTAGTTGGAACCCAATCTGTATCTCTCTCCTTTACTTCTAGAAGCTCTATGTCACAATCGAGGAATAATTCAAATCCAGGCAACATTCTTTTTGACTTCGGATCATATCTTAGTTTAGGAAATCCCCAATAACACTGGCAATCTCCAGCTTTGATAAACTTCCCATTTAGTGTAGGAATGTACGGCTTTATAGGTTCTGGGGGACTAGGAAGCCCCTTTGCCTTAGCTTTTGCACGGGCCATCTTTTTCAATTCCATCTCCAATAAATCTTCATCTATAGGTTTATAGCCTAACCCAAAAGGCAGTGTCGCTGTCGGAATTGTGGGCGCCTAAGCAGCTGCCCCTTTCATAGTCTTCCTTAGACTCATCCTTGAGAAATAGCTCATCTTCCTCATCATTGCTACCACATTGTTGTTGCCATAGGGATCAAAGTCCATAGAGATTTTTTCAACTTCTTATGTCCTTCTCTCAAAACTAGGCTTTTAATCTCAAACCCATCTAGGGTTACAGGCACCTTCTCAAATTGGATAACCAAAATGGGCATTGGGACTGTTAGAGTGTCCCCATATATAGTAAATATAGCTCCTTCATGTGGAAATTGAACATTTTGGTACAAAAACAAAGGTACAGCCTCAGTGTCATGAATCCATGGTCACCCAAGAAGTATATTGAAGCATGAAACTATGTTTAATACTTGAAACTCTACCTTTTGAACCATAAGCCCTATGGTGAGCTCTAGTGTTACTGTCCCCAAAACCTCCCTTCTGTTATTGTCATGTGCTCTCACATGCTGATCAGATGGCATAAAATCTTCAATACTCAAGCACAGACAACTTGTGGTTTTCAATGGACACACATTCAAAGCACTTACATCGTCAATTAAGACCATTGGTATCCTTTTCCCCTTAGCATCTACAGTAATATGCAACAGGTCATTATGACGCTTCCCCTTTTTAGTCAAATCCTTGTTAGAGTAGGAAATAGTAAGCTCCCTACTTATAAATCCAATCATTGCATTCAAATCTTGAGAAGTGGTGGTTATAGGAACTTGGATCTGATTGAGAAGGTCCACTAGATTCTAGCGGTATTTGTATGAGGCCATGAGTAGACCCCATAGGGATATGTTTACTTATGTCTTCTGCAGCTACTTAAGAACCTCATCCTCTTCATTGGGTGTCTGTTAGGCTGTCTTGTTCAAGGATTTTACCTAGTTGTCTGTCTCCAAATGTGGAGGTTTGAATTGACTCCCCCCCCCCCCTTGTGATGTGGGCAATTTTCGATAAGTCACTTGGTTCAATATCTTAGGGTTTAAAGTATCTCCCCCCCCCCCCCCCCCCTCATATGTGGGTGTTGGATTATCTGAGTGGGGTTTGAAGTGTCTCCCTCCATATGTGGATGTTAGATTATCTGAGTGGGATTTGAAGTGCTTCCCCCCATATATGTCTCCCCCAACTGTTTGATTCCTCCTCAGGAATCAAACAGTAGGAATCAAACAGTTGACCCTTGGTCCTTTCCCAAAATTGTGATTAAGCAAAGGATTGTTGGTGATACTAGGCCTTGTAGGTGGTGCAATCACCTTTGTGTCTATTAAATCCCGAATTGTGTGATGGAGATTATAACACCTGTCAATGTCATGGCCTAGGCCTTGATGGTACACACACCTCTTGCTCACATCAAATTTAGTGGGTAATGGGTTTAGGACCGGCTTGGGTCTAAGGGTTTTAGTAACCCTTTTGCTTTCAATTTTTCAAACACTTGACTAGCTGGCATGTAAAGTTCATGAAACTCTCTCCTTGGCCTTGGAGGCAGTCCTTGTGATACTTGCACTGGGGCAATGAGTTGGTATGGATCAGTTTTATATATATTGGATACTTCTATAGTTTTAGAGTTAGAAGGCCCAAAATTCCTTTTAAATTTTGGTGCATTTTCATTTTTTATAGTCCCATTATTTATAGCATCCTCAATTTGAGATCTAGCAGCTATTAAGTCCTTAAAATTTGGAAAATATTGAGCAAATAAATACTTATGATATATAGGCAACAAATTCTTTACAACCATTGTCAATTGTTCCTCTTCATTAGGTCTATTCATCATCTGGGCAGCTTTGGACCTCCATTTAGTTACGAAGGCTGAAAAGGACTCCTTAGGCTCTTGCTTGGTAGTCTCCAAGTCCCTTCTTGTCACATCTACCTCTATGTTGTACTTGTATTGGTTGTGGAATTCCCTACATATGTCTTCCCAATTTCGAGCTCTAGTGTCTTCCATGTTAAGGAACCATCTTAGGGCGACTCTGGTCAAGGTATTTTGGAATATCTGTGCTAACATCTCTTCAGTCGCACCTGAAGTCTGCATAGCCCTCATGTACATCTTCAAGTGAGACTTAGGGCAACCCATGCCATCAAATTTGTCCAAGACTAGCATCTTGAACTTTGGAGGTAGCCTTACATTTGGGAAAAGAGAGAGTGATTGATAATCCCTGAGATCATCCATCCTTCGTGCCCTCTTGATCATCTCTTCTATCTTGCTCATCTTCTCATTGATCTTCTTTTCACTCTCCAAGATGGGGGAAGTTTGATTAGTCTCGTCTCCTTTCTGACTATTCTTCATATTCTGGAATTGTTGCACCATGAGATTCATGTCTTCCCTCAATTGGATTTGGCTAGCCACCATTGTGTTTTGTAGCTCTTAAGTACTCATTTGTTCTTCATCATTTTGGTGTTCCTTTCCTTCTGCCATGGTGACAAAGTCTTCAGATCTCTTGTGGCTTGGGCTGTCTTGTAAATCAAACACTGGGTTGCAATGCTGTAACTTTAGGGTGCCTTCTATGCATAAGGGCTTCAGTACTATGATGGCCTTAGAACTAGAACTTGCTTGGCTACCACTCTTCAGTTCTCTTTGGAGTCTTCCCTCTGATCTTGACCAAATATTCCCCTAAGAAAAGGTAGGTTGGCTCAATCAAGGCTAGATCCCCATCTATTTCAATCCAATCAATCAAAACAAACACACACAGGATGCAACACAATTTTAACATGGACCAGCCTAAAGACAGGTTCTAAATCATTACATTGTAGGGTGGGTTTGTTGTTTTATTGTTTCTCATAGCTAGAACGTTAACCTGTAACGTAATGAACGTTACATTGGTCCAAACGGCATGGTTTATCCTTTTTAGTCAACAAGAAATGATACAATGACTTTGGGCTATGAGTTGGTGAGTTCACTACTAGGTACCCGAATCTAATGAAGACTGGTGATCCATGGTTACTACTACCAAATTTTGAGATGGGTTCATGCATAGTTATTGTTTCATGGCATAAACATTGACAATTAGGGAAAGCTATAAACAACCAACATGGCATTTCAAACAACATTCCATACAATATCATACAAACAAAAGATATCATACAAACATAAGGGTATTTAATTGGTCATTTAAAGTCTAATGTGAAGCTCAACCCTCAACATCCCCAATGGAGTCGCCACTGTGAGTGACTGGGAAACTCAGCCCTCAGAAAAGAGGGTTTAGGCATCAACACCTCCTCTTTTAGGATTATATGGAGTCGCCATTTATTTTATAAGTAAAATAAGAAAACTCTACAAAAGATTACAACATGTCTTGAATAATACACCTTCCCATTAATTCAAATAAGTACAACTTAATAGAAAGAACTATACATGGCTTTGTTTCCTAGTTACAATCTAGTAAAAAAGAATTTACAAGGTCTTGTTTCCTAGTTACAATCTATCAAAAGAAATTAAGACACTCTTCTACGAACCTAAGATCTCAAGTTTGGGGGTTAGGTTACAGGATGGGAAGGTGTTAGGCACCCACCCTACCCAGATAGAGTTTGGTCTTCTAGACTTTTAAATGACCTTTTAAATGCCCATTAAAAAATGACATGCAAATTGTTGTGTCAATATTCCTAAATCTATGGTTGGCTAATATGCAAAATCCTAGATCTGTTGCATTTACGCAAGGAGAAATCACATCTGAATTTTATTTAAAGGAAAAGGATTTTTAAGAGAAGTTTCAAATCAAGCAAAATGAATTTTTTGATAAAAAATTCAGATCTGATTTTTTTAAATAACAAGGAATGGATTTTCAAAAAGAGTTACCAAATTTGATCCCTTAATTTAAAAATAGAATGAACCTCCAAGAAGAAAATTCAAATCTGATTATTTAATTAAGAAACAGAATGGGTTTTAAATTGCAGATCTGATTTTTCAAAATAAGGAAGAATAAATTTTTTAAAATAAAATTTCAGATCTGATTTTTTGTGTTTAGAAAACAGAAGAGATTTTAAAAATAAATTCAGATCTGATTTTTTTGGTTTAGGAAAAGAATAAGGTTTTGATTTAAAACTTCCTATCTAATTTTTGTCTTAGGAAAAGAATAAGGTTTTTGAAAATTACTTCAGATCTGATTTTTGTTTTAGGAAAAGAGTAAGATTTTTGAAAATTAATTCAGATCTAATTTTTGTTTTAGGAAAAGGATAAGATTTTTGAAAATTTATTCAGATCTGACTTTTGTTTTAGGAAAAGAATGGAGATTATGAAAAATAAATTCAGATCTGATTTTTTATATAGAAAACAATAGAGTTTTGATTTAAAACTTTAGATCTAGTTTTTGATATAGAAAACAGAAGAATAAGGTTTTTGAAAAAAATAAATTCAGATCTGATTTTTGTTTTACATAAAGTAATAGATCTAGGATTTAATCATATACATTATATAACTACATGAACATAACACATGCACATAAACAGACATTTATCATATAATCTCTAGAAAGAATAATCAAAACAAACAAAAGAAATAACATGTTAGAAAAGACATGGAGAATTAAATTAGTTGCATGGACATGTAAATAAAAAGATGGAAACTTACCTGCATCAATGAATTTACAAGGGAATGGGGAAATCACTTCAGAGTTAGAGAGAGGGTGAGTCTCTCTAAATCCTAAAGAGAATGTACTTAACAGAAAAGAAAGTCCTAAAGTTGAACTTCCATAATTTCTTTTAAGTTAAGAGCAGAGGGGTCTTGAATTCTGATTTTAATTTTGTATTTATAAAGGTGTTATGCTTAAAAAACAAGCTAGGGTTTCTTAGAAAATCGGCAGGGCCGATTAGGTTGAATTTTATCCCTAAAAAATCAAATCTAATGTGTTTCAGCCTAATCTGAAAGTTTCTTGGGCAGGTCTCGAGGTTGTGCCAATCAGCACTTGCCATGTGCCGATCAGCACTCTTGAGTGCTGGGCCCATTCTCCTCTTTTGGTTCAATTTGGACTTTTTTTTTAGGGGTTTTCTGAGTCTAGAATTGCACTTGGACGTATTTTAAACTTGTATTCCAAAATAAATCCATCTTAATTTGATAAGTAGGTCCTTAAAAAAATAATTATCTAAAAGATAATTATTTTTAAAAAAAAAAAAAAATTTAAAAACTCAATTATCCACAACTCCCTTATTATCTTATTATCCATTTTATTCAAATGCAACCAAGCTTATTTTTGATCAAATCCATTAGCCAATCACATAAATTACTTAATTAATTTTAATTTTTGACCAATCAGAATTAATTTCAATTAATCACACGTGATCAGCTTCACCCACATAAAATGCATGCAAACCATGAAAACTTGATATTGTGATATCTTTCAATCTGACGGTCTAATTTGGGAATCAGGCATATCGTCGTGATCGTTAAAGTCTCAAGATCATTTTTACAACATGTGATGAATGTTTTAATGCATAAATGCAATTATGATTTTTGGGTATTCAGAGTGATCATTTTAGTCGTCTTCTAAGATTAAATTATAGGTGCAAAATTGAGTGTTAATGAAAGCTCTAAAATGTGTTGAAAAACACAAGAGCTGTTTAGACCCCCAATTCAAATTACGGCTTGGTTGATTTTACACAAACTTAATACTAAGTGCGGAAACGTGTAAACACAAGCGTATAAACAATAAGCTACTCTAATCCATAAATTAAGCAACACAGCAGTATAATGGAATATAAAAGAGTAGGGAAGAAAGATGCAAACACAGAAAACACCAAGACGTGTTTTCGAAGAGGAAACCGAAGAACTCGGCGAAAAACCTCTCCGCCGCCCTCCAAGCGGAAATCGATCCACTAGACAATCAGTTGGGATACATGAGTGAGCAAAAGACCCTCCAAGCCTAATCTACCCGATGCACCTAAGCCCTCCAAGCTCCTACTCCAACAAGGCTTCTCGGAACCGTGTCTTGTCTAGTTCTCCGGATCCCGCAACAAGCTCCATGTTGCATCTGCCATCCTTGGCTTCTTCCAATGCTTCCCAGCAGCACCAAAACGTCACTCAACACTCTCAAATGGTGTGGTAAGTGTTTGGGCTATCAACCTCTCAATGGTGTGGAAATGGAGAGGGAAGGGTTGAGGAGATACCACAAGCAAGTGTATAGAGAAAGGTGGGGATGACAATCTCTAATTGCAAATGTGTTTGGCTAGGGTTTTCTCTCTGAAGCATTCCTCAACATTTGTGGGTAATGGGGGTTTATATAGGATAGGTGCAGAATGTGTGAGTCAGTCAGTACAGGCTGGCAGAACAGCATGTCTCGCGGGTGTCTCGCGGGAAGGCCTTACCCGCGAGATACTTGCGAGAGACAGCTGTCTCCACCTGGCCTGACTCTTCGCATTCCAGCATGTGCAGGGCACATGCTTCACTTCGCGGGAAGCTTAGTCGCGACATACCCGCGAGATTCCATCAGCTTCCACTTTGCTTGAGTCTTCACACACTCTCTATCACACACCCCTTACAACAATTCCCACAACAAATACAGGGTATAAATAATTGAAAGTAATTACAATCAAATTTGGCACGGAATAAAAGCCAACAAAACACATAGTTGTAAATCACAACTTTACAGTTAACATACAATCACTCTATAAACAAGTTATTAGATTGTTTATTTTTAAAATAATTATCTACCATTTACTTGTCTAGTCCAGGACAACTGAGATCTTCTGGTCTATGTGTGTGGGAGATACTTAAACAAAGAAGAGTCAGCAACTTCTATTAGCACCAGACCTCACCACTTAAAAACAAATGATGAAGAATTAAATAATAATAATAATAATTGTGGGGGGATAAGAGTACTAGCGTTGTTGGGCCAAGTCCGAGGAATATGAAGACCCAACCAATAATCAACCTGATCTAAGTGAGCCCAAATGACCTAAAAGAAGAGCTTTGTTGCCGAAGGGCTGGATAGCCCAAAGACCGTCAAATAAGGACTGCGCGAGGAGGGTGAGATGAAAACCACACAAAGCCAAAATGTGGGAGCTGAGGAAGGCAACAGTGACCAGTGTGAAAAAGGGGGAAGGGAAGCTTCCTGGAGAAGCATCCATCATCTCTACATTGAATGCACTGCACCAACATAGCCTATCTACCCAAAATGGCCTCAAAAGGAAGGATAGGACAAGTATCCTAGAGGGGGGATCAACGATCCTCCATGTGGAGGGTCAAGATTGGAGCAAGATCACTATAAAAGGAGGAGATTCCTAGTGAACAGGGATCGAAACCCATTTATCTTTGTAAGAATAAACATTTACCTTTGTAACCCATCAAGTGTAAAAGGCTCCTTAGCCATTCTGAGGAAAGATAAATTTAACTTTTTATCCTTAATCAACTTCATTAAACCTAATCTTGCTGCCTTCATTTTTCTCTTTGATACAGTTTATCATTTAGGAGTCAAAGTGTTGGTCTGCATACCCATCTCTACAAATTGATTATAGTGGGCCTTGATCCAAGCCCAATCCTATATTGGGCCTCGAATTTTAACCCCATACAATAATAATAACAAAACCAAACATGTATACTTTAATTTCTTAAAATGATGGCAGTGGCACAAGTGGACAACTATATAATTGGTGTAATTTTCCTTCCTAATATACTATTATATGAATAATACAATACAAGAAATTTTTTGATAAGTAATAAAGATGTATATTAAAAAATAAAAAAAAACTACCTCATGCAAAAAAACAGAAGGCAGGGGTGAAAGGTACAGAAAAAAAAAAAAAAAAAAAAAAAAAAAAAAAAAAAAAAAAACAAAAACAAAAACAAAAAGAAAAGATACTAGTTACAAAGAAGAGAGCTAAGGAACATAGGGAGAGAATCACTAGAGGTGAGTCCCCAAGCCCTAGACCAATCAAAAAGGGAGCCACTGAAAGAAGCCAAAAGCTGATCAATGGAACTATCCATGTCCTCAAATGTCCTCTTATTTCGCTCCCTCCACAAACACCACATTAAGCATAGTGGGGCTAAATTCCAAATATTAGACGAATGCTTCCCAAACCAATTCCACCAGCCAAAGAGAGTATCCGCTACAGATCTTGGCAAGACCCAAGAAATTCCAAAAGATCTAAACACCAAACTCCACAACTGGTAAGCATTACCACAATGCAATAGCAAATGATCCACCGTTTCACCATTACAACGACACATAATGCACCAATCAACAAAGTCCAGCCCTCTACCCCTCAAATTGTCACCTGTAAGGATTTTATCCCATACCGCAGTCCACACAAAGAAGGAAACACGCCGAGGGGCCATAACCTTCCAAACACTTTTCCAAGGAAATATAATGGGCACGGGACCTCTTAACTTATTATAAAATGAGCGGATATCAAAATTCCCATTATTCGTCAACTTCCATCGCATACGGTCTCCATTTTCAGTTGGAGGTTAATTAGAGCCCAAAGTACGAAGAAATGCATCCACATCACCCATTTCCCAATCATTTGGTCTCCGAATGAAACGAACATCCCAACTTCTCCGATCCTCACTCCCTAATCGTTCCAAAGAAGAGGCCACTGATGCCCCTTTATTGGAGGCAATCCCGTACACAGCCGGATAGGTCAATTTAAAAGGAGAGTCCCCACACCATTGATCTGTCCAAAGCTTCACTCTATCCCCCACCCCTACCTCAAACTGAATATTTTTACTAAAAGTTTCCCAGCCCATTCGGATACTTCTCCACAAACCACACCCATGTACCCCTCTATCTAGCTTGGAAGTCCAACCCCCCCATTCTTCCCCAAACTTTAGAGCTACTACCCTTCTCCAAAGTCTTGTTTCCTCAACCCCAAACCGCCATAACCATTTTCCTAGTAAAGCTTTATTGAGAGTAGTTAATTTCCTTACTCCTAACCCACCATTTTCCAAAGGTGCACACACCTTATTCCAGCCCACCAGATGTGTTTTGGAATCCCTCCACAAAAAATCCCTTTGCAACCTCTCAATCTTATTGGCGACATGCGTAGGGATTGTAAAAAGAGATAAAAAGTAAGTTGGAAGACTAGATAATGTACTCTTAAGCAATGTCAGTCTTCCACCTTTTGACAAATACATCTTCTTCCAACCAGCCAACTTACGCTCAATTTTCTCCAATATAGGATTCCAAATAGTAGGGGACTTGTGGGACACTCCCAGTGGCATACCGAGATAGGTCATAGGCAAAGACCCAATACGGCAACCCAAGATCTCTGCCAAGACATGAATATTAGGAACCTCCCCAATGGGAACCATCTCACTCTTCAAAGCATTAACCTTTAAACCTGTCACAGCCTGGAAACAAAGAAGGAGCATCCGAACATGCAGAATCTGCTCCTCATCTGCATCACAAAATAGAATTGTGTCATCCGCAAACAATAGATGAGAGACACAAACCCCTTCACCCCTTTTACCATCTGCCCTGAAACCTCGAAATAAACCAGCAACTTCAACTCTTTTCATCATCTTACTAAAGACCTCCATCATAACCAGAAACAACAAAGGGGATAGCGGGTCCCCTTGTCTCAATCCCCTTGAGCTCCCAAAAAAGTCAGCTGGAGCTCCGTTGACCAAAACAGAAAACTGGACTGTGGATATACATGTACGGATCCACCTACACCACCTCACCCCAAATCCCATTCTTTTCAGCAAATCTAGAAGAGCCTCCCAATTCACATGATCATAGGCTTTCTCAATGTCCAGCTTACAAATAACCCCCGGAATCTTACTCTTCACCCTACTATCCACACACTCATTAGCAATAAGTACAGAATCAAGTATCTGTCTGCCACCCACAATACAATACAAGAAATTACTCCATGATTCAACTCTATGTAACCGGCTTTTGTCATTTCCCCTTTCAAACTATATTTTCTGGGTCGGAGAACATAAATGTTATGTCTAAAATAATTTAACAACAAATCTTAGGTGGCAAGTTATTATTAATTGTTATTGATGAGCAAAAAACTAATTTCAGTGGTGGGCTCAGATTTAAACCAGTAACAACTTAGCGCATAGAGTTTATTGTTATTAAATTATTATAAAAATATTGTAAACATAGAATTTCCGTGCATAGAATCATTAGCTTCCATAAAGTCTGCCATATTCTTTTGTTAAATCATTCCTCTTTGACCCATTGCTTTGTGTCAGGATCGTGTATACCAGCTTAGCTTGATATGTCTCTTGTTTATTGTGGGATCAAATGATCTTATCTAGAAAACCCAACTTGGAATGCGAGATTTGTGCCAAAGCGGGTCATGTAGAGATTAATTTCCCATGCCTACCTTATGCTAGGTTTTTTTTTTTTTTTTTTTTTTTTTTTTCCTTCTTCTTCTTCTTCTAACATCACAACCTAGTGATTTTTTCACGCAACAACTCTTCATTAGTAAAATATTATCCTTTTTGAGAGTGACACATTGTCTCATCCCTCAAGGTTTTAAAAGGCCTCTAGAGTCCAAAGCCCTCCATGTAAGGCTTAAGACCTCTCCCTACCTAGGAAATGTAGAACTCAGTCAAGATTTTTCCCTCACCTCACTCAAGATGCCTTTTGGCCTTTTGGATCCCCACAATCTATCTTAGAAGTTGCTCTAATATCATTCTGTCAAGCCCAAATCTTGGCAAGAGGTTTCGACTGTTGGTTTTGCAGTGTGGGAATCATCTCTATAATCGTCCTATTTTTCCAAAATCTTCAAACATTCTCTTTCAAGAACTGTTACTTGATCAATAAAACAATTTTGCAATTAAAATTGAATTCTGTATGTGAGGCACTGTGGTCAGATTGAGGTCGTAAAGAAAGAAAGTGTAGATAGACCTAGAGAGTGCTAAGGAATTAAATTGGTCCAAAACTTTGAGAGGATGCTAAGTGCTAATGTCCACAATCAAAGTTGGAAGCCATGTAGGGTAAGGTATACATGGGAACACACGCACACACAAAATGAGGCCAATGACTTTAGTCTTCATCTTTCTTACCCAGACCTGTATCTGTAACAAAACATATATAATACTATTGATTCGCAGATGATTAACATGCAACAAATAGTAAGCTGTCGTTGTCAAATAGAGATTTCTATTTTGTAGTCAAATACAAGGTATATGTTTTGGGCCATAATCAAACAAATTTTAAGGAATGATGAATTATACAATACACTTTTCAATCACCAAGCAAGTCAAGAGTGCAATTATTATACCATTGCCCAACTGAAAAGCTTCAAGAACACATTGCCTTCTCCAGTATTTCCTGCAATTGACCGCTCTTGTATGCCTCTGCAGCAAAAATATATTTTATTAAAAGAATTTCACAACTAGTCACAAATTAACAAACATACAGTATCTTTTAATATTAAAGAGATCTATAAATTGTATAAAGGCAGACATGTTTAAAGTTTTACTTGAACTTTTAGGGCCAAATTATTTTTAAAAATTGCTCATACTAGGAACTGTGAATAGCATTGCATGTATAGGGTAAAAACTTTGCGTGTTTTAATAGTACAAGTGTGTGCACGTGTATTATATATTACTTAGCTGCTGCTGCTGCTAAAGCTATTCCAAGTATAAACTGCCTGAAAAGTGGAAGGAAGAAAAAAAATTGCACTGAGAACAGAGTTGGAACCAAACAAAGACTTGAAGAGGTTTGACCGAACCAATCTAGTGATGACAAGGCTAGGCATCCTGAAGGACATGGAAACCACAGCCACCTACAGAAACTCTTATGCCAAATTAACTATAACCTTCATTTCACTCCTGACATCAGCACATAGAATCTAGGTCTACGCACAACAAACTCTGCTGATATATATCTGTAAGAGAAGACTGGACATTCGGACATTCATTCCTTGATAGCTTGATAGACATCACCGAAGTGACATCACTAGCAACTATTCAACTCCAAGCTTTGGTAATTTGATGGCATTCATCCATTTCAGAACAAAAATTGATCCATGCAGGTTTCTAAGCCAACAACCTGAACCGAGGATGTGAGGTCACAAGTAACAAACATTGCTTGTTTTCTATTTCTAGGGATATTCCAAAATTTTGAATACGGTTTAAAACTTTATTACATTTTATTTGGATGAAGCGATTTCCTATGCAAACCTGTCGATTCAGTAATGGGTCACTTTCTGTCCTGCCTGTTTGACCATCCACATTGTTTTTTTAGTATATGGCGCATAAGACATAATTCAACTCTATTTTTTATTGGTAAATTACACATGCACCAAGTGGGTGTTGAATCCACAACCTCACCCTCCCTGCATGCTTGTGGAAGAAGGAAATGCCATTTAATCCAGCTCATTGACACCCGTAATCCAGCTCTATCATACGGTATTTTTTGTACATTGCACTGAGCCTACAACACCACATCATTTTTTTTTTTTTTTTTTTGGATAATTCAATTGTTACAAGAAGTAGTGGGGTTCTTCATTTTTAACATCAAGCTATTATGTCGCCAAAAAAAAAATTGGGGGGGGTGGGGGAACCCATTTTAGACAAGATAAAAATGACTCATCAGTACTAATAAAATAAAAAATAAAAAAATGGGGGCATAACCTCTCTCAACCAATGAGCTCAAGCTTAACTAGCACCTCCTCTTGTAAGTGGCTAGTGATGAGTGAGATTATGGGTTCAAGTCCAACAGAGATGTCCAAGGTTCAAATCTCCCCTCCCCTAAATATCAAACTATCAAAAAATTGTCTACAATTGACTCTAGAAGCTCTATGCCATAGTACATCAAACAAAAGATTAGGCCACACAACTGGATTAGTCAAAGCATAAAGATTCCTGGAGACAGATAAATCACTTGATTGGTTGACAGTTCAAAGGCTGTGAAAATATAGAAAGACAAACAGGCATCACTAAGTAGATGGGAAGTATTACTGAATTTTATAAGATAAAGAATTCCAAGGAAAAAACAACGAAAATTACCGGATTTTATGAGAAAGAATTTCATAAGAAAAGATGAAAAAGGTTGAACAGAGGATTGGAGGCTTTAATAGAAGATTAGCCGTGAAGAAAAATAGATTCAATCTCATTCAAAGAGTTCTCAAAATCAAGACTACAACATTCTTTCCAAATGGTCTTCATGAATCAAAAGTAGGGCTGTAACTTAACCAAGCCATTCATAAACAACTTGGGTTTGGCTCAATATAATACTTGTTTATGTTTGTTTGTTTATAAACAAGCCAAATTTAAGCTTTAGTTTAGGCTTTTTTAATAAAGAAACCGAGCCCAAGTAAAAAAAAATTATTCATGAACAAGCTCGTGAACATTATGACTTGATACAAAACAAGTTGAGCATAGGCTTATTTATGGGTTTGGTGATAAGATTGATGTGAACTTACAAATAAACTCATATTTTTCTAAGACTTTAATTAATTAGGAGTTCAGATCACTCATCCAAACCAAATAGGCTAGATAATAAGCTTGATATGGGCTTGATAATATACTTGTGTTAGATCTCAAGTTGGAAAGCATGATATTGAGCTCAAACTTGACTTGACTAATGAATCAAGAAAAGCCAAGCTAAGCTTAAGTTTTTATACTTTATAATGAGCTCAAGCTTGAACTTTATTTATAGGCTTGATTCAAGCTCAAATCAAGCTTGAATATTCTACTTTTGTTATCGAGCTGAGCTTGAACATTCACTACTCGACAAAGTTCGGCTCGTTTATAGCCCTAATCGGAAGGGAGCCGCTTTTCATACAAACAGCTCTTTTTATCTCAAAATTTATATGCCACTATTCAGAGGAATCAGAGCAAACAACCACATGATTTGTAGACATCCCTCCACCACCACCTCATAGAGTAACAACCCCACCAAGCTTATCAAAGCCCCAATTAAACCTCCCCATTTCCCCACCCCCAACATTTCTAACAACAGAAGCTGAAAGACCAGGAATGTCACAATTGATGGCATGGCAACAAGGAGAAGGTAAGCACACCTCTTGTGCCCCACCAGACCAACTACACAGTGCACGTATATGGAAGATCCCCAAACTTCTGCTTTCATTAATCACAATAATCATTCCCATCTCCCCTGCCTCCATTGTTTGCAAATTTCCTTTGATCCTTTTTCCATCTTTTTTCCTCCCTTCTTTTCAAATGAAAGATGGGAAACTAATAGTGACGCATGACAACCGGAACAAAACTAAACAACAGAAGAAAAAAAAAAAAAAAAAAATGGATATGACCTAGGAGTCCACACCTAAGCTTGGCTTGGAATCGACACCAAGCAGGGAAACCACTAGGATTCAGCACCTACGGTAGACCTGGAGTCAACACTAGACCAAAGAGAGACCAAACGGCCATTTTTTCATTCATTAAAATATCAACTATCTCCTCAAGGAGTACAATAAAGGATTGCTAAACCTTAGTTCTAATTGGCTAAGAAACCCTAATTGCCTTGTTACAAAAATAACATTGCTTCCAAATTAAAATACTAATAGCCTAATAAACTACTAGGACCTAAAACATAAAAATACAATTGACTTGAAAATATAAATAATACTAAATAAAAATCTTCTTGCTCTCCCACATCATTCTCCTTTGGTTGTAGAAAACTCGACCTATAGTTTTAAAGCATTGAAGGATTAGGATGCTGACAAGTAACACTTGCTTCAAGTCTGGAATCACCTCAAGGAGCACAGGGAAAAGAAAAACCTTGAATTCCACCACATCAAACTCATTTGGAATAACAAAATCAATGTGTAGAATCAATATAATCTCATCTTGAACCAAAGGAAACAGTATGCTTTTAACCTCTTTGACTTCACCAAGATGTAGATCTTCAAGCATTATGGAGGGTTGATCAGAAGCACATTCAACAACTTCAACTTTCACATCATGTGCACCCTCAAGCTTGCTGCGTTGTTTTTGAGTAGGTGCCATTATATTTTCTAGCTGGGCATTAATCCTAGTGATTATTTGCTCCCCCAATTTCCACGACATTCTGATTTTCCTTTCTTACACTAGCAAAAAGTGAACTGAGAAGATCCAAGGAAATGTCTTCACATTCATCTATGACCAGATTCATAATTGTTTCCATGGCTAAAAGTACAGTAGGTGGATAGTTGGACCTAATTATCTTTATGAAACTTTGAAACATCTCAACAACCAATGCATCACACTTAAGATCCAGCATCACCAAGCATAACTTGACCTTTGCAATGGTATCAAGAATTGGAACCACCTTCTTATAAGAGCGAGTAGACACATGAGACATATTTTCAAATGCAGCCACAATTAACTGAAATATTTCTTTCATTTGCTCATCCTTATATGGGGAATCTGGTGCTGTTATCCTTATAATCTCAATAATGCAAGATACAACTGAAACCTTCACATCCATTTCAACATGTCTCAAAAGTTTATTAGTGATCAATGCCTTCACTGAGGGTAAAAGTGCATCTCGCATTGATTTGGATGGTTCTTGCTCCACATATGCTAACAAATTTTCAACTTTATCAAGAAGCGTGAGAAGATCATCAATGGAGGAAGGAGTGTTAAGGAGTCCATTCCCAGCCTCCTTAATCTGCTTCTCAAATTC
The DNA here is from genome assembly GCA_019022515.1 of Quercus aquifolioides. NCBI lineage: Eukaryota > Viridiplantae > Streptophyta > Magnoliopsida > Fagales > Fagaceae > Quercus > Quercus aquifolioides. The sequence goes on along the minus strand of CM032326.1, from coordinate 53,659,883 downwards.
TCTATCTTTAAGCTACTTCTCAAGTTCTCTATCAAAGGAAGTCATTTTACAGCTCCAAGTAAGAGGCACATAACACAGAGACTAGAACTTAATTTTCTGACTTCTATTTTTGGTCAAGCAAGGTTTTATGGTTCGATATAGTACTAGGTTGTCAAACAATAGGCTTAGGCTTGCGTTTGTTAGGAAATGGGGCTGATGGGTGGACTTTTAAAGGGAAAATTGGGTCAGGTAAAGAAATTTTTTTTTTTTAAACGGGTTCGTGCTGGGGTTAATAGGTCGGGCACAAGTTATGTATCACGTGAGGTCATGTGGATTGAGTATTGCAAAGAGAAGTGTGTTGGGATTTTAACACAGGCTATTTACAAGTTACCTTACAGGATTGGGTTGAGCTTGGTGTCACAGTTGGGTTCAGTGAAGTCTCGACAATGGCTCTCATGAGTCTTGGGGGCTTGCGGCGGCATGGAACAGAGGTGATGGTGGTGACGTGCTAAGCAAACTTCGTGAGCAATCAAGTCTTGAACACCTTTCATGAGCTTTTTAGATAATTCCTTGTCGTAGATTATTCAAAAGTGTATCGAGGAAATGAAATGGCATGAGGATTCATCGTATTTGCTTCAACTTGAAAAGTAACCACAGTGAGATTGGGGTAGATACTTAGCTCGAAAGTATGGTGACAAATACTCATCACAAAGCTTTGCTTTCTTACCTTCCCACATACTAATGGCAGGTTCATACTTTATATAGCTCCAAGACCCTCCCAAAACATTTGTGCTCCACCTCTTAACTTAAACTTTGCATACCTAACCTTTTAGGTTATCCGCAAAATTTGCTTGCTCAAAGAATTGCTCCATCCCATTCATCCAATTGACAAAATCCCATGGATTAGTTTTACAACCATCAAAATAAGGTGCTTTTGATATTGCCATAATAACTCAATGAACAAGGATCTTATTGGCTGATGTTTACTAGACTGATCAGATTGTGGGCATCTTTTTATTTCAATGGGGTAGTTGGGTCAGGTCAATGCTGGGTTGAAGTTGGGCTCGAATTGTTTTTTTTTTTTTTTTTTTTAAGAAAAACTGGTGTTGTAAAAGAAAGGTGTTAACAAATGGGTCGGGTCAAGGGTTGGTTTCTAAAATGGGTTGGTTAGAATATTTTTTTTGGCTAAAGAAAGTGGATAATGCAGAAGGGGGCTGAATTGGGTTACCTTTGAGATCGTGTTGATGGGAGACTTGTCGAGGAAGGCCACAACTTGACGGGGGGTCGGCGGCAACAAGACTTCTTCTCTATCTTCGTGGTTGCAAAGGGTTGGTGATTTGAGCGTGGACTTAGGATATGTGGCCATGGGGTTGGGATCTTTAATTGGTTGGGATGTTTATGTCAATGGTGGCAATATGGCTTGAGGAAGGAGAGATTGGTGATTCACAGTGGGTCTGGGAGTTTGGTAGGTTCTCTGTTTGGTTTGAAATCTGAGTTACTGTTGGGTGGGGTGGGGTGGTGGGTGGATGGGTGGAAAATAATGACAGCATAAGTTTAAAAATACTTTTCTGGTTCGTGACTGTGGTGATGCTTCAAACAGATCGGTGTTTGCTCTAATACCAAAACTGATGCAAGACAACCAGAACAAAATTAAACAAAAGGAAAATAAATAGATATGACCTAGGACTAGGAATCAGCACCTAGACCTGGCTTGGAGTCAACACCAAGCAAAGAAACCACTAGGAGTTGACACCTAGGGTGAACCTGAAGTCAACACCAGACCAAAGAGAGACCAAACGGCCATTTTTTCCATTCATCAAAATATCAACTATCTCCTCAAGGAGTATAATAGGTTGCTTGTAAAGGATTGCTAAATCCTAGTTCTAATTGGCTAGGAAACCCTAATTTTCTTATTACAAAAATAACTTTGCTTCCAAATTAAAATACTAATAGCCTAATACACTATTAGGACCTAAAACATAAAAATACAATTGACTTGCAAACATAAATAATACTAAATAAAAATCTTCTTATGTCTCCCGCATCATTGAGTCTTATAGTATTAAGTTTCTTTAGGTTGGAAAATTGGTGGTTCAGTTTTAATAAAGTTTCACTAAAATAGGTGTAGTTTAATAATTTCCAAATTTTCTGGAATATTAGTCGTAGGTTGTTTTAAAGGCCTATGAGTCTTACTTTATGTTTTGAGTCCTTTTTCTATCTGATTTAGAAGTTCTTAATTTTTTTTTCTTTATTATTAGGAGTCCTAGTCTTTCAAGGAAGAGGTTATTTAGGAGATGCGATTGCTTAGAGAACCTAGGTGTGATTACCTGCTTATCTTTCCTGTTTCTTGCTATATTCACTGTTTTAACACCAAACAACCATCAAACTAGTTCAGGATCCAATCTTTTTATTACTCGAATCATACCTAAACCCTAACACATCAAACCCTATTCAAGAACCCTAATTTAGTGCTGAATTTCTAAAGATCCCACATCAAAATTGGTATCGAAGCTGACAAAATATTAAAGGCTTGCTAATGAGTTTAATTAACTAGCACACATAACTCCAAAATTGTTGCACAGTCTTTTAGGTATATGTTTTTCCGAAACAATCTTTATAAATTCTACTTGCACAATCCAATGACTCAATGAAGATCACATATGGCTTCATCCCAAACCAAGTGTCCATAATTTTCTAAATCTCCAATATAATCCAATGATTAATCTAAATGCAAGGAACAAAGAAGAAGAGGCCACAGATTTAGAGTAAGGGGAACTTGTTAATTCCCCTACATCTTGCTCAAAATTCACAGTTATCACTTTGACACAGAATAATCACCTTCCTTGCAAAATCTTCCATAAGCTCTTTAAATCAATTCTAGATTTTCTATTAAAAATTCTACATTCCAACATAAAAAATAATTTAAAAAAAAAGATTTGAGGTCAAGGCCTTTTTTTAATAAGAAGGTATAAATCATTTTTATATGAGAATATTTCATATTACGAATTCCACTTTTCCTAGGCGAGGGGCTTTTCTTCTTGATGATCCACCCTTCTAGGAGTGTCATTAGAATAGTCTTTGGTCCATCACAAAACGAGATGTTGAGATATCTTTGAACTATTATTTTATTAATCAACTCTTCCTTTTTCTATGTGAGACTAAATTGATAAATCATACATTCTTTCTTGGTTGCATCTTTTAGTGATTTGCACTTAAAACAAAACAATCCATACAATGATTCATTTTCCTATGTGGTGAATCTATACAGATTACTTTGTCATTCAATAACAAATCATTGTAAGATGAAACCGTTAAAAAAAAAAAAAAAAAAAAAATCAGAGGACAACTTAACCCTTATTCTTTCAATTAGTATGTTACATACACTGAAGGGGGGGGGAAGCCCCCCCTTAGACCCAAGACTTACCCTCCACCCCATTCTTTTTGGTTCCATTTGAAGCCATAATCATGTTAACTTACTCTCAATCAAAGGGTAAGACATCAAGAAAAAGCCTTATGATAAAGAAACCATTACATTAAGCTCCTTCCTCATGAATATAGTATATAGCTAGGCCTCAAATTTACCATTCTAACAATGAAAAACCTAAAATTATGAAAGGAAATCCAGAATCAATTCAAAAGATTTTTAGGAAAGACTCGGATAGGAAGGTGCATACTCTTGAAAAAAAAAATTCATTCTTTTTTTTTTTTTTTCCTTGGGTGCTAATCAAGTTAAAATTATACCATGCTACTTGTTACGACACAAGATGAGAAGTACTTCACAAGGTCCACCATACTTTACATGTGTAGCATCTTCATCTTTGCCACTTGTTGCATTGTACAGTGGGACCATCAGATTATATTAAAAATTTCTAGAATTCTTGTAGCTGTAAACTTGGCTTTGGTAAAGCCATAAATGATATATGACTATTTATAGTCATGTGAAGATGTAGCCAAAGATTATAGAGACTTCGCAAACTCACACACGTGCTCACCATACACTCACACCTAGGAAGCACAGGTGTGGATTCAGGTTCGGATGTGGATGTGGATGTAGGTGCGGTGCGGGCGGCGACACAGCAATTTTTGAAAAAGCAAGACACAAGAGCGGCGAGATACGTTCATTAATTAAATATTAAATATATTTTTATTTATATTTTCTATATATTGGTAAGCATTTTTTTTTTTCCATATAATGGTAAACATATATCAATTTAAGAACAAAAGTAAATAATAAAGTGAGAATTGAGATGATTTTAGGGTTGTTTCCTTTAAAGTCTGCCCACAAAACGGTGTGTTTTGATCTAATCTTTTACATTTTTTTTTTAACAAGTATTTTGGCCCATATCGAACCGAATCGAACCGTATCGGCCCGAATCGGGTCCTGTTTCAGACCATTTCGGATCGAATTGGACCGTATCAGACAGAATCAGACATAATCTGGCCCCGTAAAAAAAAAAATCGCCCACAGACGTGCATGCAGCCACGTCCACGTGAATCCAACTTGGGTGCACCGGCCAAATCAGCACACCCGTGCTTCCTTGACACACACTCACAAAAATAAAATATAAACCCACCTAAAGGTCAATTTGGATTGAGAGGGAGTAGAGTAGAGTTGGTCGGAAATTAGGCATTTTTCCACACTTTTGGAGGTACATCAACTAATTAATTAGACTTATAAGCTAGCAATTTAATATTAATATACTTCTACAAAATATGGGGTACATGCACTTGTGAACCATCATAAGCAAAACATAACAAGTTCCCAATCACAAACAAAATTAATTACATAGAGAGATGTACCAATAACATTAATTCTTTTTATTACGAACATTCCACACTTTATAGGTATCTGCACATATTGATTAAACTTTTCTATAAGTAAACAGTGCAAAAAGGGGAACAACCCTAGTACATAGGAGAATACAAGGAAGAACCCAAAAAAAGGATTAAAAAAATACAAAAAAATTATCTAAAATTCATATCAGCTAGGAATTCAATAAAAGTATTAGACTTAAAAGGATTAGAAATCGACGTATGTGCACCTTATTATCCATCATAAGCAAAACATAACCACAAGTGCCCAATCCTAGACAAAACTCATTACAGACAAAGATCTGCTAGAAACATTGATTATTTTCTATCACGCTTGTTTGATTTATACCCTTTTTTTTTCTATCATGCTTGTTGGACTTCATTTAACCAAGTCCCATACATTTTAAAAGAATTAAAACTTATTGACATTTAGAATCTTCAGAGGAACAGCTCACTAAGTCAGCACTCATTTAGGTATCTATTTTTGCAAAAACTTCAACAAATTTTAATGGCTGTGCACTATTATAAAAGTAATAATTGGATATGGAGTTTACTAATTTTAAACAAATCCAACCTTCTAAAAAATAGATAAACTTACCAACAGTGATGTCACAGCCACCAAAAAACTCTCCTTCAATGTAAAGTTGAGGAAAGGTAGGCCAGTTGGAATACTGTTTTAATCCTTGACGTAGTATTTCATTTTCTAGAATGTTGATTGTTTCAAAAGGTACATTAAAAGACCTCAATATCTGCACAACAGTGTTCGAAAATCCACATTGTGGAAAATCCTTCGTTCCTTTCATAAAAAGAACCACTTTGTGTGAAGTAACAACTTTATCCAATGTAGTCTTCAGCTCAGGAGTTAATACTGCAAACACACACACAAATAAAGAAAGAGAAGGAGAGGTTTTTCAGCATCTTAATGTCTCAAAGCAAGATGTTAGAACTGCACAAAAGAATTAATTGCACATGTGTATTTTTTTCCTTTGGAAATTATTATTATTTTTTTATAAAGAAAAAGTAAAGGGATTTTAAGATAATGACCATATCTACTTGATCTTTCAGTATCATAATACAAGTTGCACAAAATGAAAAAGAAAAGACCATGTCAAGATTTTTTCTCTTTCAGTAACAAAGACACTTAAAAGATTTTTTATCAAAGTCAAGTGTGCAAAAGCTCAACCCAAGTATTTTAGTTTTTGCTAAGAGCCATAGAGATTTCTTTTCTATCTGCCAGGACACTTCTTGCTAAGGGAGGCCATAGTTGGTACACTCAAGACACTAATGAACCCAAGCGGGAAGGCGATCCTTTCACATATGATTACCACTTGGAAGACCTGTACTATTTTCCTTCATTATAACTATGGGACCGACAGTACAATTTGTCATTCCAAGCACAGCAACCCTAGATTCCCATTCCAGTTTTGCTTTATCTTTTAAATTAAAAATAGATCTATCAAAACAATGTGATAGGGAATTGCCCAAGTACACAAAACTTATAAAAGAGAGACACTGGAGAAATCAAGTCCTAAGATAGAATCATCTCTAAAGTGCCACGTGAAACTAAATGAAGTTCAATAATATGCGCAACAAATCAAAACCACAAGGTTGAATAACAATTTTTTTTCTTTTTTTAATAAAGGTTGAATAACATGTTCGAAACAGAATAATTATCAACATGTACCAGAGGACATTGCTCCTCTCCAAAGTTTGATGTTCCTTAATAAAGTTTTTCTTCCCTGGGCCTCATGGTCCGGGTTCTCAAAAAAAAAACAAGGAGTAGATGTTAACAACAGAGCTTCAAATCAACTATAATAAGGAAAAAAAAAAATTGCTTATAAAGCGAACTGAAATATTATTAGGCTCTTGAAAAATCCTAAAACTCAAGTCAAAAAAGTTGGAAATTGAATATCACAAAATTCATAAACACGACAACCATGATAGATGATACCCATCAACCTTTTCTTCAAATTTTTGTAAACCCACTATAACCCATGCATCTAAAACCATATCCCATCAGAGAAAACTCAGAGGAAGAAATGACAAATCCTATAACCCAGTTCAAAAAAGTTGAAAAATTGAATATCACAAAATCACAAACACAAATAGACAACCAAGATAGATGATACCCATCAATCATCTATCATGGTTGTCTACTCAATCATCTATCATCCCATTAAAATTAAAAGTTATTTACTCAAATCAGATTACAGCCATCAAAGAAAACTCATCAGGATCCAGTATTACAAAAACCAGAAATGAAGAAAAAGAAGAAGGATGAACGAGTAGAATGGAGTACCTGAGAAGCAACGAATGGAAGCAAGCCTTGTAGAGCTTGAGCCATTAAGGATGGTTCTGGAAGAAAAAGAAGAAGAAGAAGTAAATGTAAGAGGGCGGGTGGGGCAGTGGAGGAGTGTAGAATGGGTATTGGTGGATGTAGTTTTGGTCACTGAACTAACGGGGAAAGATGATGCTATTGCTGCTGTCGTCTCAAAGCCAAGTACGCAAGACATCATTCCTTCCTCCTTTACTTCTCCAAAGAGAGAGAAAGAGAGACAGCCACAAAATGCTTGCGGTCTTGTTTGTTCTACACGTGGGGGTGGTAATGTTTAGTTCTATGTAGCCAGGTACCATGTACCAACTGCTCGGAGTTGTAGCTCAATTGGTTATGAAATCATTTGCAAATGGCAAAAATATACTTTTGGTCCCTATATTTTGGGCTTATTCTCAGTTTGGTCCCTAAATTAATATAGCTTCCAGATCAGTCCCTGATTTTAAAAAATTGTTTTTGAAATAGTCCCTGCCGTCAATCCAATGACAAAAAATACTGAGGTGGCAAATGGAGGTCTTAGATGTCAAACCCATTTATTAAAATAATAATTAAAAAGCCAGCGTGTCCCATTTACACCCACGTGACCCTACCACCTCATCTCCCGTAGACTTAGCCCTCACATGACCCTCACGTGTTCCTGCACGTCATTTTCCCACCCACTTAGCCCACACGTGACCCTCTCGTGACTGAACCCATAAACTACCTTCAGTCCTTCACTGAAAATCCCCAAATTTCACCTTCACCTAGAAACTAAACCCTAACAATCCCAAATCAAATCGTGTTGTGTTCATCCTCGTGTTCTTCCCTAACATCCAACTTGAAAACCGTAACATTCCCCTGAGAAAACCATTTCCTCGAAACTTGAAAAACCATTTACCTTCAGCCATTTCCCTGAAACCGTAACATTCCCCTGAGAAAAACTCTAAATCACTCACAGACAAAAACTGGGTAAAGCTCTCACAAACAAAAACCGTAACATTCCCTGAGAAAATACTCATAGACACACACGAAGAACCCTAAATCACTCACAGACAAAAACTCTGCCTCACCCACTCATCAAAACCACATTGAAGAGATGGAATCAAGCTCATCATCCTCAGCAAGCCTAAAGAGGAGAGCATCACGCATGTGTTATTGCCCCAGCCCTGGTAAACCAGTTCTAGTGGTGTCCTGGACGGAGAACAATCCAGGAAGAAGGTTCTATGGGTGTCCTAATTACTGGGTAAGGTCTGATTTATTTCAAAAAAAAATTCTTTAGTTCGTTTTTTTAGTGGATTGATTGATTTGGTTTGAAATTTTGGTTTGAATTTTAGGTTGGACGAAAGTGCAAATATTTTCAATGGGTTGATGATGAGATTTGTCTGCGTGGTAAAGTCCTTATCCCAAAACAGAGGCAGACCATTCTCAGACTCGAGGTTGAAGTTTCAACTTGCAAAAAGAGGGAGAAGTGTTTGATTGTGTCTCTAATTTTGGCATTGTTGATGTGTGGGATCTGCCTTTGTGTGATTTTAGTTTTGGTGGTTTAGATGGGTGGGTTAGATGGTGTATGCAGGGTTAAGGTATGTCGGGTTAAGGTAGATAAATGAAGTGCCTTGTATGAAGCATTTTGTGGAGCATTTTGTGAAGCATTTTGTGGAAAACTATATCCCAATTACCTTTGTAATTTCAGTTTGAATGAAATGAAATTATCATGGATTGAACATAAAGTGTATATGCTGTTTTAGATAAATTGTTCAATGTTATCTGGTTTTTTAATGAATGAATGAACTTAAGTTGGTCACTGTATGTAACTCACTGAACTGAAGTTACCAATTCAGTCATTATGTGCAAACTGCCCACTAGAAAATACTTGACACTTATCTGGCATGAGCTGCACCTTTAAGGTGCCCTGGTCTTATTCAAAGCCAACTAAATGCAGTTACTCAAAGAAAAAATGGCCTCTCTACACAATGGGCACAACACACTAACCCCCCCCCCCCCTCTTTAAGCCAATCTATCTCTTGTAAGAAACATTTCCTTCATTGCAAGCCAACAGATGAAAGCATGCCTAGTAATTAATTGTGGAAACCAAATCAATTTCTACCAATTCACCACAGAGAAGAGGAGACTTACAATTGATGTGTTCCTAAGCAAAAGCACATGTAAAACAACCTAATTTTGTATGAACCCAAGTCACCAATCCAATTCACAATTAACAACCTTTGGCAGCATGATCTGCATACTTAAAATATCTTCAGGTCTAGCAGGCAACCATGACCATGCTTGATGACTAATAATAGCCGACAGTTTGGCAGTGGCAGAACTAGCAGCATCATACACTGCTCCATGTCCATACTTGGAGTACAGATGGTCAATAAATGAGTGATACAGACTACTCTTCAAACCTCAAACCATAATCCCTAAAAGTTATGCTACCAACAATCTTACAAGAAAAACTCATGTACCAACAAGTTCAACAAATAACTTCTTACAATCTTTCCATTTCAAAAGGAAAAAGTATTGGTCAAAGTTTGAACCTGATGGTACAATACACCATTGTAAGGTGCACTATATACATGACAAACATGAATCTGTCCAAAATACACAAATCACAATAAGCAAAACCCAAGCAATCCTTGCCATATTACACAGATCACAATACACAATTCATTGACAAAACCCAAGCAATCCCTGCCATATTACACAAATCACAATACATAAACCACATAGGCAATCCCTACCATAATACATAAATCACAATATTACTTGCCAAAAAAAAAAACCTTAGCTGCCCTAGTTCAGGCAATCAAGTTACACCTTAGCTGCCACAATGTTACAATATTATAGGCAATCAAGTTACACCTTAGCTACCATACACAAATCACAATACACAAAAAGCTTAGCTGCCACAATATTACAATATTATAGGCAATCAAGTTATACCTTCATTTGCAACTTCTTTTGCATAATTTAGCCATTGTTCAGGCAACAAAAACAAAAAGGTGATTGCACCTCAAACTGCAGTACTTAGCTACCATAGCTCAACACTACCAAAATGTACATAATTCAGCCTTAATTCAGCAATACTTACAACCAACAAAAAGGACTTTTGCTGCCACTGACAAACTTTCACACTAACTACCACAAAAAAGTCCAAAGAAACAGAAAACAAAGAAATGGAATTTGCTCAGTCTCCACCAGCTTATCCCATTGGCCCATGCACATATGATTGGCTCTCAGCAAACCTCAATGCTTCTCTGTACCTAGATGCATTCAAACTCTCACTTGTGACACTCCCCTTCTTTCTCTTCTTTGGATTTCCATGTGTGTTCCTGCTTGGATTGATGTTGTACTATTGGGGGCTGCACTGCTTGTACCTTGTTTGGTGGTTGCTGCACTACTTCCAGCTTGTTTGGTAGATGACACTGTTGGTGGATTTGGCTCATTGATGGCCACTTCTCCACTTGCTCCACCAACTCCACCAGCATGAGCCCTATTAGTTGTCTATAAACAACACATACACTTAAGTTGACATTAAAAAATTGAAACAAGTACAAACAAAAAAAATTCATGCACAAACTAGTATAATACCTGTTTTAGACTAGAACTTCTGTTGTTTGGACCACCACCACCACAACTGTAGGCAGTGAAGAATTCCCTCCAACCTCACCTTTGCAACTTCTTTTATTGTGTCCTATCTTCTCACATGACTTGAACCTCTTGGCAATACCCAACCCCTTGCTATGACCCCTTCTTGGTTCATTGGATTCCCTTACTCTCTTCTTCTTGGGCCTGCCAAGTGGCTTTCTCTTTGTTGGAGGCTGAACAAGTGGGAGTCCAGTTGGGGTCCACATATTCTGACCATTAATGGGATCAATGATGGGCTCATAGCATGCCTTGTATGTGCTGACTTTGTAGCAGGCATTGGTGTATTTCTCAGCTGCCTCCCTGTTGAAGAATATGCATGAAAATGCATGGCAGCATGGAACATCAGTGATGTCCCATTTCCTACAAGTACATGTCCTCTTCTCCAGGTCCACAATGAAACTTTGTAGCCCATTCTTAACCTCAAATTTTGTGTGAGAAGACCAACAAGCCAGCCATTTACTGCTACTCATCTTCTCCCTATGCAATCTTTTACATACTTTAGGGCACAATTCAAACTCTACCTTCAAAATACTCAGTCTATTTTGTTGGGACCTATTCATCAAATACAACCTAATGTCTTCAAGCTGCATACATAAACAACCCACGTATTAGTGCATGCTAAAAAATATATAACTCAGACCTACATACATAAAGTATAGGAAATTTGCATGCCATGCTAATAATGGGCTTCCCTCTGAATTTTATGATCCTACTGTTGAAGCTTTCACACATATTGTTGAGGACAATATCACTTAGCCCATCACCCCTAAACGTGTGTCTAGCCCATATTATTGTGGTGTGTCCTTTCAGCCAAAAGTATACACCCTCATTAATATCTTTCATCTCATTCATTGCCCTCTTAAATTCCTGTGCATGTTGCTTTTGTTGCTCTCCAAAACAATTCTCTAATTAGGAGACCAAGATGTTGCTTCCTCAAATTGTTGTACAAATGTCTACAACAGATCCTATATTCATAATGAGGCCAGTTATCTACAAACGACTGCACTTATCCCTGCCGAATGCAAACAACAAGAAGTAAGTATATATACATCACATACAATTGTTGTTCATATTTCTCATGTTATAAATAAACATAAAATATGGAAATACCTTCTGTTGGTCTGTTATGAATGTCCACCTCTTGCTGTCACCAATGTCAGCTAGCAACAGGTTTATAAACCAAGTCCATGAGTGCTTGGTTTCAGCTTCCACTACTACCATAGCCAAAGGGAAATATTCTTCATCAAGGTCCCTTGCAATTGCAACAATCAGCTGCCCCCCCACCTTGGTTTTAAGATGGCAAGCATCCAATCCAATTATTGGCTTGCAGCCTGCCAAGAATCCCTTCTTACACCCAGCCCAGCAAATGTACAATCTCTCAAAGTAGGGCACTCCTATCTGTAAATCCATTTCAGCTGCTAAGTCTCCCTCATTATAAGTGTGAGTCTTCATCAGGACTGTACTACCAAGACTAGATCTCCTTAGTTCTACACAATAATCCCAGAGCTGATTGTACTACTCTGTGTAAGACCCATCAACAAACTCTTGAGCCCTTTCCCTGGCCCTACTGGCCTTCCTAGCACTGATATTCACCACATGCTTCTCATGCACTGCTTCTTGAATATCCTTTAGCTTTATATTAGGTTGTCTCCTCACCATTTTCATCAACTTCCTTGCAAGGAACTTGGTAGTGCACCTTGGATTTTTGTAGCTCCTGGTACATGTGTGCTCCAAGTTCAAGGTCTTAAGTTGGTAACTCATCTCCCTTGGCAGCTTTGCTAGGTAAGTTGTAAACTTGCAAGGAGGATGACACTTGGCTCTAACCCTTAATTTATCATTCTTCACAAACTTCACCCCCCATCCACCATTCACATCCTTGAATTGTTTAGGGGAAATAAACAACATATTCTTCTCAAACCTCATGTGTTCAGGATTAGAAAGGTAAGTATGTCCGTTAAGGTCTAAAATTTTTCAAAACTTTTTAAAACTGACTAACTTTATAGACTAAGTTGAATTTAGGGCCCAAATTGATCAATTTTGAAAAGTTTTGGACTTGGGTAGCATTAGTCCAAACCTTAAGAGTGTAAACTATATTTTATCCTTTGTTGGTACCCATTTTTGCTAATCCATGCCCAAAGGCCCGATGAGGAGAAAAGCCCAAGTTGGCCCAAGAAATGAATTAAGGCATGGTCAAAGAAAAGGCAATTGGGCCGTACTCCAAGAGCCCAAAAATGAAGAAAACACACAAACATGGCCCAAGCAATAGGCCCAAAAGGAAAAGTATCTCTCGAAAATAGAAAATATAGCCCAAAGTGGGCCCACAAGTCCTCTTTAAGAGAAAGGTGATGCACAGGAAGTAGCCATAATAAAATGGCCATTCTTGAGGAGTAAGATGGGTCCTGAAAAGCCCAAAAATGAAGGAATAAGATAAAGCCCAACTAGTGGTGCCCAGCAGAATCCAATGAAAAAGAAGAAAATAGACTAAAAAGGCTAGCAGGTCCAACCCAACAAGGTGTAATTAGACATGGCAAAATAGGCAAAAATTTGATGACCCAACCCGAACTCGCCCTTTTTGACACTGTCGATACCATATTTTGTCCGGCCTCAATTTACACGTCAAAACAAAGACCAAAAAAAAAAAAAAAAAATGAAAATATGTGCAAAATCATGAGTTTCAAAGCCAAAAAGGGTAAAAAAAAAAAAAATACGACATAATTGGATGGTGGATAAAAAGGTCACAATATTTGAAAACTATTTTTACAACAATTAAGACCAAAACCCTAACTGGGTATGGTAAAAAAGTTGACCTTTTAATCTAACCATTAGAATGTCTTGAATTTTGGACTGTCTTGTATGACATATTTTTCCTTTCAAAACGATAGTTTACGGGCCAAAATCGGAATTAAAATAGATGAGATATCACCAAAATACTAAAAATCCTAATAAAATCTTCATTTTTTTTAAAAGGAAAAACTGGCAGTTTTTTACCCGATTTTGCGCAATAAACTGTATCGATTGGGCAAGAACTAGAGCAAGGAAGCTCAACCATCTTGAAGAACTAGGTATTAGCTATTTTTCATCAAAAGGTCTCGATGATATCTGCTTCGGATTAGAAGATATTAATTTTTTAAGGAAACAACATCACAGAATTTTTCAGCACTGCATCACCTTTCTTTCGAGCATGATATCTCGAAGACCATAGCTTCAAATCAAGCAAGACCAAGACCATTGGAAACTAGACATCCAGAGATTTTCAAGCATATAAAGTTTGAAGAAAATGGAGCTCGTAAAGGCCTCCAAATAGTTGTTCAAAGATCGAGCCAGAAATTAGAAAAAGACGAAATAGGTTGATGAGATGGCAAAAATGGGAGGCTAGCTTAAGTGTAACATGTTACACCTGAGCTAGCCACCCTAGCCTCCCATTTACTCCTTCCCCTATAAATACCCCCCTCATTTTTGTAAAAAATAGGAACTTTTTCTAAGTGAAAAATAGAGAAATAGGGAGAAAAAATTGAGGAAAGTCTCTCTCTCTCTCTAGGAAACCCACACAAAAAACAAAACCTCATCCATTGTTGTTTATTTTTGTTGGTAAGCTTGTAGGGATGGGTAAGTTCTTAAATAACTACACCCATCTCATCCTCTCTTATAATCTTGTAAACATCTTTTCCATATATAAAATCATTCTCTTTATCTTGTTTATTATTTGTAGTTCTTTATATTCCTATGCTTTTATGTATATATTTCTCTCTTTATCTTTATGTTCATATTATTGTTGTTTGTTTGTGTTATTGTGCTTGTTTCCCTAGATGGGTATTGGACTATCACCTAGGACTTGTATGGGAATTACCCTTAGGGGGAAGAAATATCATCCCACCTAGGCATCTAGGGATTTTTACTATTCTTGCTTTTAATTTATGTCATTTCTTTTATTTTCCAAGCAAATCCCCTTCCCATTTTAATTTATGTCATCACTTTTATTTTCCAAACAATCCCCTTTCCCCTTTTAATTTATGTCATCCATTTTATTTTCCAAGCAATCCCCCTCCCCTTTTTATTTATGTTATCCCTTTAATTTCTTGCACAATCCCACTCCCCATTTACTTTATTGCACTTATATATGTGTGTGTGTGTGTGTGTGTGTGTGTACACACTATACTATACTATACCTAGACACCTAAATATAAAAGATTTTCTATTTCATCATTCTTAAACGGTTTTTAAACCTTGAATAAAGCATGATATCGGTATGTCTCATAAGAATGAATGATGGCTTAGAACTCCCATTTCTTTATATTAAAGAACCTATAAGGCTTGAAAGAAATTAAAATCTATTTAAGAGGACATAAAAAAAACTTTTTAATCAACCTTTACAATATTTCAGCTCTTTACTTTTATGTCATTTAAATTTCAGCTCTTTTACTTTTATGTCATTCAAATTTCAGTTCTTTACTTTTAGGGTTTGTTTGAATACCGTTTATTTGCTGAAAACTGAAAACTTATTGCTGAAAACACTATAGAAAAATAATTTTTAAAAGTGTAAATAGTACTGTGGGACCCAAATTTACCTAAAAATTTGCATTTTGCTGAGTTTGATGATCCCATGAATAGTGTCGTGGGACCCCAAAAAACACAAAACGCAACTAAAATATAATTTTAGTGCTGGTCAAACGCACGCTTGATGTCATTTAAATTTCTACACTTCTTGCAATTTATTTTCTGCATTTTATTGTTGTTGTCTCTTTACATTCCTCATTATTAAAGTTGCCATAAAATAAATATGCTTGGGTAAAACAACTCCTCTACACACTATTCTATGGAAATACTTTTCAAAATCTTTTTCAACCTCTTTCTTAAAAAATGAAGTCTTTCAAATCAAAAAGGGAGTTTTCTAAAAATAAATAATAATAAAAAAACCTTTCTTTTTAAAGAGTTTTCAAAAAAAAAAAAAAAACGTTTTTCCTGCACAAAAAAAAAAAAAATCAAAATAATGTTTCTTAAAAAAAAAAATCTATGTTTAAAAAAAAAAAAAGTGTTTTACCACGTCAAATTTCCCTTCAAATAAATGTTTTCTCCCTTCCTTTTAAAAATCCAAAAAAACAATGTTTCAAAGAAAAAGTGTTTTTACCACGTTAAAAAATATTTGTAAAGAAAATGTTTCAAAAATCTTCCTTTTTGTAAATCCGAAAATTGTGTTTTAAAAAAATAATGATAGTTCTTTTACCACGTTGGATTTCTTCAAAAAAAAATAAATAAGGGTCTTTAAAAAAAAATGTTTTTCTCAAAACTTCCCAATAAAAGCTTATCTAAAGAAAATGTGCTTTTCTAAACTAATAAAAGTTGACGTTGTAATTTTCTTCTTACTTTTTAATTTTAAGCTTTTTCTTAGAATAGTTGTAGTTATGGATTTGTGTTCATGACCTATCTTGAGTTTTTGAACACTCTATAGGCTTACATTGTCCCTATCATTTCTTGGCACTAATAAGTTTCATTTGTCATCTTTTTTGCATGATAAAATGAGAAAATTGTGGATGATAACAAGGTAGTACTCTTCCAACCCTCTCTTTTTCTTTTTCCTGCTTTAGTTTGTTTATTTATAATAGCTAATATCCACATGCTATCCATATATATAATACTCTACTCACATGTCTTTGTAATTATTTTTAAATGTTCTCTCACATTTTACCTATGTATACACCTCACTGCTTTATTTGTAAATATTCATTAGAGTTAATATTCACTTAATAGCAATACGGTAAATAGTTACTCACATATGTGTGTGTGTGTATTATTTGCAAAAAAACCCTTTTCAAAAATCAAAATGTCAAGTATTCTATTTCTTAAAAAAAAAAAAAAACGTTTAAAATAAATTAAAATGAGGTACTATCTTTGGATAGGTGTTGTGGGGTGCCTAACACTTTCCCCACACGTAACCAAACTTCCGAGAACAAGACCTGTGGTTCGAGACTTTTTGGTTTGCCTAAGTTAATGAACCCTTAAAATTCAGCTTAGTTTATTAGGTAACCTAAAATGAATTAGACCTCTAGGAAACCAATCACACCTAATACAAAACCCATGGTTGGTAACGACTCCTTAAATAAAAGTAAGAAAAAGGGACTCACATACACACACCCCACTCTAGAGACACATGCACACAAGAGTCACATCGCCAAGGAACCAATGTGTTACAAAACCCGAAAAATTTCGATTTTTGGGGGGCATCCACAGACCCGACCTGAACTTGAATGTTTTTGGCCCAAATAAAAAACAGGGCAACCCGCTTCTCGCCCGTTTTTTTTTTGCGGGCCAACCTAACCCAACCCAGCAAACCCATGACCCAACCCTTTTTTAAACTTTTTTTTTTCCTAAAAAAAATTTATACTACATACCAAGGTGCTAGGTGCATAGACATAAAGGTACAAAGCACTACACTAACACTTCTCAGCCATTTAGTAGCCACCAGTGGCAGTGGCCATGCCCCAAAATTTTTTTTTAAAGTTAATTAAAAGGAAAAAAATACAAAAAGTAAAGCATCTACAACAACATGTCTACACTACTAAACGTCTAACACTAAGTTAAATACTAAGCAGTAGAGAAAAAAAATACAAAAGGCAAAAACATCTACAACTACATATCTACACTACTAAACGTCTAACACTAAGTTGATTACTAAGTAGAAGAGTTAAATACCAAGACTAAGTTACTAAAACTAAGTCTAAGTAGCAAAAAACAAAACTAAAGTAAAAGAAAAAATCCAAAAATTCATAACATTAGTGAACTTTGAATCTAAAATGTGTAAATTTAAAATATATACTTTTTGTGCTCCTTAGAATCTATCTTTCTCTCAAGTTGTAAATTTGTAATTATAAGCATTTTGCCTATGAGTTATTAAAATGGAAGATTTTGTTATAACGATTGTAAAGAAATTTATTCATGCACAAAACTATCAAAATTGGAAGTATATGGAAAATTTTATGTTTTTTGGTTTGTTTGTTTCTTTCCCTTCACCTGTATAATAGTGACACAAAATAGTCTAATAATAGTAGGTGGCCCACTTAACAGAAAAAAAAAAAAAAAAGGGTATAATGTGCAATTTATTTCCTTGATTGCTTTGATTCATTCTCTCTAAAAATTTGGCATTTATTTGCTTTTTTTAAAAGGTTTTTTTTTTTTTTTTTTTTTTTTTTTCGTGTGAAAATATGAGTTGGCCCGAACCCGCCCACAACCCAATTGGCCCAACCCATTTAAAATGACCATTTTTTAACCCAGCCCGTTTGGCCCGCAACCCAATTGACCCTACCCGACTCAACCGTTTGCCATGTTTAGGTGTAATATGGCAAGCCCAAGAAGCCCATGTTGCTCTTTCGCAAGGGATGAGGGTAAACCTTAATCTTGCAAGGGTAAAAAACAGTGAAACAACACTAGGCAACAACAACATAAAATGCATGGAAAAAAAATGAGACAAAATAAGTAAGAACAGTCGGAGTCCTACCAATCTGTAACCCAGCCAATGCAAGGGAGGTGGGACCTATGGCTGAGGAGATTACAGAAGGGATGGCTTGGTGGAGGGGGAAAAATGCCTAGTTTCAGCATTCTACCCAGACCTCTTTTGGGAGATGCTCTACTTGGAAAGCGTCTTTGCCAAAACGAGTAACAAACTGGTGGGAGTCGTTTGATGCATGCTAGAGAGTGAAGAAAAAGGGAATTAATGAGGGCCTTATCGTTTTGGGAGAGAGAGAGAGAGAGAGAGAAACACTAATTGTAGTTAGAAAGTGGTGGGATTGAACCCACCTACACACGGCTAGAAGGTAGTAGGCATCCTTTTGGCATGATAAGTGTCTGCAACAAACAATGGTGGTTAGTGCAGACAGGGGTAAAAATGAGAAATCACATTGACTTGATTTGGGTATAAATAGGAATAGTTTCCATAAACAATTGGGACACGGTAACCAAGGCAATATGAACAAGGAATTGAGAGTGAAAGAAGAGAGAAAAAGGAAAAATGGAGTGAAACTTGAGAAAAGAGGAAAGTGCATACAACAGAAATAACATGCATCACTAGGCAATCTTTTCCCTCGCTCACATGAAAAAAAAAAAAAAAAAAATCAAGCCCTTTGTAATTTCATTGAAAAAGGTAGCTACTTTGACATATTCTCCAAACCACACAACTTTGTACCCTTATAGGGTAATAAGGTCATGTAAGTTGGAGTTTGGGCTCTTTTTAGTCTACGTCCTGCAGAGATTCCTATTTTCATTTACATCGTTATGTCTGCCATCATAACTATTTATAATTGCTGACAAAAATTTTGGACTAACAATCATTCTACTGCTTTATACATTCGAATACACACACACACACACACACTTTCTTGTTTGGAATCCTTTGTCTTGTGCATAGACTGGTTTTAGGGAAATCCCACGAAGAAGCCAAGCCTAACTCCAACACCCACTACGGAAGCCTTGGCCCAAAGGCATAAAAAGGCACCTGCACCCTTTATTTTAATTAACATTATTTTGAAGTTATTTATGGATATGTCAAGAGTCTTGTAACTCAACTGTTTAATGATGAGATATCTAGAGTTCAAATCTCTTCTCCCCCATTATAAGCATTAAATCATTTGGGGGGGAGGGGGGGAAAGGATCATTTGTGGTTTTAGTCTAATCATCACCTAAAATTGTATTTTCAAAACACTAAACATGATTTCAACTTACTTAATTTTCATTCAAATCATGTTTGAAAATAGAATTTCAACACTTAGAAATCATATTTTGAAACACAATTAAAAAAAAAAAAAAAAAAAAAACTAGATTCACGTATAGTTTTAAAACAATGTTAATTTAAATCATAATTAAGTCAAAATGCAAAACACATTCTCTAAGTTTCACATTTTGTTATTCCAGTCCTCTAAGTTTGACTTTTGTCATTTCAGTTTGACTTTTATCATTTCAGTTTTTTAAGTTTCAATTATACTCAATTCAATCCTTTATTTACTATCCGTTAAATTGCACTGTTAACTTACATAGAACGACACCATTTTACAATTTAATTAATATTTAATTTTTTTAATTTCTGAATTATTTCAGTTTTTTAAGTTTCAATTATACTCAATTCAGTCCTTTATTTACTATCCGTTAAATTGGACTGTTAACTTACATAGAATGACACCATTTTACAATTTGATTAATATTTAATTTTTTTAATTTCTGAATTATTTCAGTTTTTAAGTTTCAATTATACTCAATTCAGTCATTTATTTACTATTCGTTAAATTGGACTGTTAACTTACATAGAATGACACCATTTTACAATTTGATTAATATTTAATTTTTTTAATTTCTGAATTTTAGAAAACAAATGTTAATTTAAAAAAAAAAAAAAAAAAAAAAAAAAAAAAACATAAACTAAACTCAAAACCAAAAAGGTGTCGCTCCCTCCCCACCCGTGAAGAACAAAGTTTGAGAAACCCACCCCGGGGGAATGGGCAGAATGGCTTTGTGTGGGGGGAGTAAATAGTAAGTTAGGCAACGTGTTTAAGAATTAAGAAAAATAGCATCTCGAGTTTTAGAAACTCGAGATCCATATTAAAAATCGAGTCTCAAAGACTTGCTTTGCGAGTGTTTTGCTAGTGAAAATGCCACACAAATCTCGAGTTTTAAAAACTCGAGTTCTATGCAAAATAATTTTTAGTGCGATCACCCCTATAGTGGCGTTTTTAAGTCCTATAGTGACGTTTTAAAACCCTATAGCGGCGTTTTTCTGCAAATTTTTTTTTATAAGTACCCATGCTAGGTTCAAGGAGCCCTATAGTGGCGTTTTTAAGCTCTATAGTGATGTTTTATAGCCCTATAGCGGCGTTTTCTTGCAAATTTTTTTTCTAAGTGTCATACAGTGAGCCCTATAGCTCTATAGTGACGTTTTTAAGTCCCTATAGCGGCGTTTTTCGGAACTCGAGTCTTTAAAACTCAATTTTTACTTGAATTTTTTTCCGCCTCGGAGCATTCCACTTACAAAGCGAGACTTAAAAACTCGAGTTTTATCATGGAACTCGAGTTTTAGACACTCAAGACGCTACTTTTCAACATTGTTTTGAAACGTGACAACTATCTAAATTTTTTTATATTTATTGTTAAATGGAAATAAAATTCACCCACCCCCACCTTAACCTGATAATAGAGAAACTATGAGGGAGAGAGATAGAGAGATCGCGCCGGGGGGGGGGAAGAGAGATCAGTAATGTTTGAAAAACAATATGGAAAATGTAAGCTTTGACTAGACCTCTTAATGCCTAGTAACTTCCAATTTGTTGACTATTATTTAATACTTAGATAACCACACGGTGGAATGATGTTGAGCTAATTCATAATGGATAATTGATCCGAGAACACCCTTGGACGAAGCCCAACCACCGAGGACACCACTGGATGAACCTAGCCTTATCTGCCTCTCAGATTTTGTTCAACAACACTTAGAGCCAAATTAAACTCACCTTCCCCCTACATCCAAGCATCCCGAATCTCAGTCACAGACACCAACGAGATCCAGATCTAGTCGGGGTTGACTTCTAATTTCTACAGCTTCTATTCCATTTTGAACAACACTCGCCACTAGAATCAGAGGAATGTGTCCTAGCCTCCTTCACTTATTGAGGGTGAGTTGGGTCTCGTCTCGTCCATTCGGAGGAACCCGAATGAGAAATTGGCTGTAGAATCATTGAGGAGACCAAAGCATCTGTGGTGGCTGTATATTATGGCCATGGAGATTTGGGGGGTTGTTTGATCTCATGGAGAAACTAAGATTCACTTGAGGCTTTTGAAACCTCTGATTTTTGACTACTCATTCTTTTCAATTATTTGACTCTCGAATTTTCAGCAAAGACCACCTCCTCCCTTATCAAGACCAAGACCTACTACTATTAAGTGGAAACCTTCAGCTTTAGATGAGATTATGGTCCGTTTGAATACAATTTATTGTTGCTGAAAATACTGTAGCAAAATAATTTTTAAATATATGAATAGTACCGTAGGACCCATTTTAATATTTTTTTCTGAATAAAGTGGCCGTGGGTCCCATGAACAGTGCGTGAACAGTACCGGAACAGTGCGTGAATAGTGTTTTTGATCCCTGCACAGTGAATTTTGTCTCCTAAATCGCGTGAAAGCAAAAAAAAAAAAAAAAAAAAAAAAAAAAAACTGAAAACGCAACTTATAAAATGCAACGCAACAAAACTCTTAATCCAAACTAATACTAAGTGCGCGTTTGGTTTGCACGTTTTGCGTCCACGTTAGGACGCAAACGCGTTTCAGCCCCTCTTTTTTTTTTTTTTTTTTTTTCTTCCTTCATCTGTGCTGTGATTGTTGACTTTGGTACCAAACAGTGCACACCTCAGCAACTTTTCAGCACCTTTTAATCAACTTTTTAGCAACTTTTTAATTACGGGACCCACAAATCTCACTTTTTAACATTTTTTTCATTAAAAATTGGTCATACAGTACTATTTACACATTTAAAAATTATTTTGCTACAGTATTTTTCAGTTTTCAACTGTATCCAAACGGACCATAAGACTATTTTCAACAAAGCGACGTTCGAGGAATCAAATTAAATATAATGCTACAGTGCAATAATGGTTATGTGTAAGTTAACGGTGCAATTTAACGGATAGTAAACGAAGGACTGAATTGAGTATAATTGAAACTTAGAGGATTGAAATAAAATAAATAAAAAGTCAAATTTAGAGGACTGATATGACAAAAGGTGAAACTTAGAAAGTGAGTTTTACAATTTAGCCTAATAATTATCGTATAATATTATTTTAATAATTTTGCCCATGCACAGGCCTATCTAAGATAATTGAACTCGACATGGGTCAAAGCAAGTTATAAACCATTATTTGTCCTTTTTGTTAAACTTTAGTGACACATTTGGTACATTATAGTGGGTTCCAGTTAGCTCAACTGGTAAAGTCTCTGATAGTTGTATAAGAGATCTGGGGTTCAATTTCCGCCTATACCAAAAACTGATTGGTGTCTTAGTCTGATGATAAAGAGCTATCATCAAGAGCAGACGCCATATTTTAAAAAACTCTCTAAAAAAAAAAAAAAAAATTTGGTACATTATAACATGAATTAATAATCTCAAAATAGTCAACCAAATAAGGCTAATACACTTTTTAAACAAATATATTTGATATTTTGGTTTCTCTATCGCTAAAAAAGCTATGTTCTTCCTCTTCTCTTAGGTTGTAGAACTGTTGTCCCTTCTTTTAAAGAGCTTTTGTTCTCTTGAGGTAACAAGTGTGTCTCTCAAGCTTGTAGGTTTATTTTATTTATTTATTTATTTTCTCTCTCTGAGTGTTAGGGAGACAATTTTCTTTTCCTTTCTTTGGATAATTCTATTTAGGATTTAACAAAAAATTGGAGCAACCTCTCCCTCTTTGGGAGGAAAAGCATTGGTTTTATTCTCCAAAAAAAATATAAGATCTATTGAGTTTATTATCGCTGACAAATTCGTGACGTCTCAAGCTTTGAATATGGAGGCTGTAGGAAAAACTTTAAAACATCTTTAGCGGTCTACCAATGGCTTCAAGATTCGAAATCTAGGGGACCACAAAGTTCTTTTTTTTTTTTTTGGATAATCTACTCAACGTGGATAGAATCACACACAGTGAACTATAGAGTTTTGATAGGCATCTGGTGGTTTTGCAAAGGTATGATAACGATATTCCACTAAGAGATTTAGTGTTTGACAAGGTAACATTTTGGGTACAGGTTCATGATATTGCAGTTAGGTTTATGACAAAAAAAGGTGGTTGAAGGCATTTGTGAAACTATTGGGGAGGTGAGTCGGTCCTCTGGTGCGACTATTGATGAGGGTGGAAGCTTTATACATGTTAAGGTAACCATTGATGTCTCTCTACCTCTTTGTCAAGGGAGGGTTGTTTCTTTGAAGAATGATGAGAAGACTTGGGTAATTTTCAAATATGAACGGTTGCCAAATCTTTGTTATTGGTGTGGTTGCCTAAACCATGATGATAAGGACTGTGAGTTATGGATTCGAAGCAAAGATTCTCTCCCTTTGACCAATAGTAGTATGGCCCTCGTTTGCAGGGACGGACCCACGTTGGGGCAAAGGGGGGCCATTGCCCCCCCCCCCCCCCTCCAATTAATAAAAAAAAAAAAAAAACCTAGTATAAAAAAAATTAAGACTTGCCCTTTAATATATATATATATATATATAAATATATTTGTCTCTCTTCTAAAATATTTAGATATTAACCTACAAGAAAATAAATAAAATCCATGCCCCTTTAACTACAAAAACAAAATAAAAAAATAAATATGGACTAAACAAAAATCGCGCACAAAATAAGAAACAATTATTTTGTATGTTATACTTTGTTGATATGCTTTATAATATGAAATATTTAAGAAATACTTATTTTATATGTAGTATTTTGTTGAATATAAAATAGATATTAGTTTTTATTTTCATATTTTTTTTTTTTTTTTGATTTTAAGCTTTGGCCCCCCTCAGGTATAAATTCTGGTTCCGTCCCTGCTCGTTTGCGGGCTTTTCTGTACCTATCATCTAGTAAAAACATCATTTTTGTTCCAAGGTCCTATGAAAATAGAACAATTTGCATGAAGGAGAAAGCTAGAGAATCGATGGTGGCTCCAACCACGATGGCTGATGGATCAGAGAATATTCTTGTCAAAGATGGTTCACTCTAATATGAAAACTGAGAATTTAGGAGGGGATATTAAATGGCTCTTTTTCAGATTCAAATAATTCAACTGATGATTCTAGCAAGGAGTCTATTCCAGGTACATTTGCAATTTTAAAAGATTCAATCCCACAATTTCCTCTCTCAAATATATCAAGCAATGGCAATCAAGATGATTTGTTTCTTTCCAAACTAGCCGAGATTGACCATGATATTTGGAAATTTGATTCAATACCAAGCGTGATGGAGGGAATTTTTCCAGTAGTAGGTCTCACAAAAAACTTAGCTTCTCAAGGGTCTTATTTAACTAATGTGGCACACTTAGATGTGGCTTCGCAATCACTTGAGAATTATCCCCTTCTATTCTTTGTAATATCACAAACCGTCCCTCCCCTTGCGAATATGGGAAGTATCAAAGATATGTCAGGCCTAGAGAACATGAAGTCAGTGAAGTGAATGGGGTTGCGTCAGGCTTAGGAAAGCGAACTAAGGCAGCAAGCGGGATCTTATCTGAGTTACCTAACAAAAGATGACAGGTTTCTACGGTGGATGGAAATTCTTCAGTTGTATTGGCAGAGGTTGTATACCAACCCTGCCAGTCATAATGAGTCTCTTACTCTAGAACTGTCATGGGCTTGGAAACCCACGTACGTGAAGAGAGTTTGTGGATTTGATTAGGCAAAATATTCATCTGTCATGTTTATAGTCAAAACATGGGTAGATCAAGCAAGGTTAGATCGGATTTTTTGTAGTATTGATTTTAACCACAAGTGGGAGGTTCCAAGAAGCAATCGAGGTGGTGGCCTTGTTCTATTTTTGAAGGCATTAGTTGGTCTTATTTTCGAAGATTCCTCCAAGTATTTTACTAACACTTCCTTCAATAAAAATATAGATACTTAATGGAGATTTACAGGCTTTTATGGTGAACCAAAAACATTTAGGAGACATAAAGCTTGGAGCAAACTCAGGAGTTTGAATAATCACCCCAAAATTCCTTGGCTTTATGCAGGTGACTTTAATGAAATCATAAAACAAGCTGAGAAATTGGGTGGAGCTTTGCAGAGTCATAATCCAATGCAGCTTTTTAGTGATGTTATTAACGAATGGGGATTTATGGATTTGGGTTTTGTTGGTCCTAATTTCACATAGAGTAAACAGTTTAAGGAAGGTCATTTTATTTGAGAAAGGTTGGATGGAGGTTTGGCAACAAGCAACTAGTTTCTAAAATTCCTAGGTACATGGGTCCATCATAACTCATGTAACTCCTTTGATCATTCTCCTCTTTTCATTAACCCGTTTGGTCTTGAAGCATCACCACAGAAAACGATATTTAGGTTTCAGGGGATGTAGTTATCAGACCATCGGTGTGGATAAATGGTGGAAGCCTCTGTTGGAAAACTGGTTTTGCATCTCATACAAAACCTACAGCAAAAGCAACACAAGAATCTACTTCATTCATGATAGATAGCATGTAATCTTGAATTTTAGAATAAACAAAAGAAAGCGTACCTTGATGCAGTGAAATTCAAAAACAAGACTTGAGAATACCTTCAATCCTTATCCCAATTCCACATGGTGCCCAAGATGAGTGGTCTCTCAATCAGTTCTTGTGTACGTTGATTTTCTTTTGGAAAAATATATTTCCAAGATTTAGTAGAGAAAAACAGTTTTCTCTTCCTTTTAATCATACGTACGTTTTAACTGCCTTGGCGGTTACTTTATTTAATAACTCTTATTAAATAAATAACTGATTATCTAATTGGGTTAGCCTTTTTGGGCCAACCCAATTGGGTGTTAAGATCCTAGTGTCCCACATTGGTTAAATGTAAGCTTAACCATGTGTTTATAAACTTTTGGGCACCCTTCCCTTGCAAGCCGGTTTTCAAGGGTGAGTTCTACCCATGGGTTTGTAACATTTGGTATCAAAGCCAACCATCACCTCGATTAATTGGGTGTAGCTCATTGAGTATGGGATTAAATGAGTTGCGGCTTTGTGGTCGGATCCCGGAAAGGGCGACCTAGAGGCTGGATTAAAATCACTGATAGTTGAGTGGAGCCTCCAAAAAGAGAAAGGGCTACCAACAGGTCAGTGTCACTAGAGTGAGCCATCGTGGACGCCGGCTGCGGAGCGTGGTGGTATGTTATGATCCTAGTTTCCTACATTGATTAAATGTAAGCTTAACCATGTGTTTATAAACTCTTGGGCACCCTCTCCTTGCAAGCCGGTTTTCAAGGATGAGTTATACCCATGAGTTTGTAACATTGGGCTTAAGTGTGTGGCTTGAGATGGGACCAAAGGGACTAATAAGGCTCTAGCTCCAATGAGCGTCAGACTTATCTGTCAACTCTTGACAAGACCAAAGTTGCCATTAATTATATAACAAGTACCACTATGGAAATATAATTGCACTTTAGGCCTTATTAATAAATTATTTCCCAAGACTCTAATATGATATCATTTGACCCCTCCATGAAATATCCATAGTGAACAAAGTCATAATAAACTGTCACTTTGTAAACAACTATTTTATTCCTTGAGTACCCAATTTAATCTTTTTGTTATTCATATTTATGAAATCTAATTTCATAAATATAACTTTAGTAACTCTTTACTAAAGTGGCTAGCCCTGAATAACCATTCCCATTAAACTTATCTTAAGGGGATATTTTGTGTCTTTATAGAAAGAGATTATGGATTCCATCTTGAGAATATGTGTTCTCTCAATACTACGTGTGGTTACCCAACATACTTAGGTTTTGACCGTTAAACTAGATCTCACTCTTGATATATCAAAGTAACCTACATTTCATGATCGGGTTCACTATCCTCTCAGGATTAAGAGTCTATGAAATTAAAAGCCATGAGATTAATTATTCAAGTGACAGTTGTTAATTGAATAATTAATCTCACAGCGGTCTAGTTCAATATGTCTTACACACTTAAGACATATCAACACATCAACTAGAAGTCTCCACTTCCATTATCAAGGCAAACCATCTTAGTTAATGCATTATAGCCTTCGCAGATGAAACGTCCAATTTCATCACCAACTATGAACTATATTTTGAGTTTACAAGGAACTTGTGATTTATAACTTTTGTAATTAAATCACATAAATCACATACAATGCATCTCAATGACTATGATAATGTCCCATTAGTTTATTTATAAATAGTCTCACATAATTAAACAGTTTAATTATTTATAACATGCCAATAAATTGGATTTTAGGGCACAAACCCTAACAGCCTCCTGGAGATCTACCATGGGCTCGAGTTTAGATATGGGAATTTTGATGAAAATTGATAAATGTGTATTGATGCTCATTTTTGTAAATTCGTACCCAAAAGCCCATGAGAAGGAAATCCCAATAAAAAGCAAGGCCCAAAAGCCCACAAAGAAGACTGTAGAGCAAGAAAGGCCCAAAGAAAACAAAAAAGAAATAAAAGCCTAGACTTACGTCTGGGTTGAGAGAGAAATGCAAGGAAAAGTGATTTGCAACAAAATACAGATCTTCTACAGAATACAGATCTTTTCCAGAATATAGATTTCCTACAAAATACAGATCTTCTGCAGAATGACTTCTAGCAAATTAAGGCAAATTGGATCCAAGACCCTTTTGATCCAATAAAGAGTATTTGGCCCATAAAGGCCCAAATCCTTTTGTATAATAGGATAAGAAGCCAAACCTATCTCTAGTAGGAGACACAATGAAGGAAAACAAAAGCAGTAGCAGCAGAAAACACGTGAAGGAGAAAGAAAACAAAATTAGAGAAAAGACAAAAGTAGCAAGATAGGTGAGTAAGGTAAGGTCTGCGCTTTTCCCTTTTGCATCCCAGCCATTCAAGGGAGTAAGGCCTATGACTGATGAGGTGCAGAGGGTGTGGTTTGGTGGAGGGGGAAAAGACCTAGATTTAGTATCTCATTGAGAACACTTTTAGGAATATGCTTTGCTGGGAAAGCATCTTTACCAAAAAGGTAAGTGGGAACCATCTGATGCATGCTAGAGAGTGAAGATAAAGAGAATTAATGAGAGCTTTACCATTTTGGGAAGAGAAAGAGGTAATGGTGTATGGCAGATTGTCCTTTACCAAAAAGACGAGGAAGTTTGTAGTAAAGCTAGGTAGTGGGATTGAACCCACCTGTACATGGCCAGAATGATACTCTGTGGGTGTTGGCTGAATGCCTATAGTAGACAAAATGTTGGTGAAAACAAGGGTAAAGAAGGAAAACCACCTAGGCTTGATCTTGGGTACAAAAGGAACAGTAGCCATGAATATGGGAACAATGAGAACGAAAGTGATATTTGAGAGAAGAGAGAAAGTATAGTAAACAAGGCAGAATTAGCATGCATCATTAGGAATCCTTTACCTCCCTCTGAAAACACCAAAGCATACTCTTTACAATCTCTAAAAGATGACTACTCTCACTTATGTTCCAAACCACATAACTTTATAGCCTTATTTGGTGATAAGGTTGTGTGAGTTGGGATTGAGATCATTTTAGTCAACATCCTGCTGTGAATATTCTTTACCCATTATTATTTTTGTTGAAACTTTCATTATTTATTTGTTATTACGTGCATTACTTTTAATCAAACTAATCATTATTCTGCCATAAATATATATATATATACACACACACACACACACATTGTAGTTCATATCATGCAAAGTATATTTTTTATATTTATATGTGAATACATATAAATTATGTATACGAATATATGTATATATATATAATTGAGAATATGCTAACCCTTGTAAACTAACATTTGCTTGATGGGTATTTTCTTTGGGTTTTAAAGTTTATGAGCAGAAAATGGAGAAATATTTCTGCAGCAAAAAATGAAGAATAGTCATTCATGTTGCAAAAAAGCACAGAAAACTTTACTACACAGCAGAAAGTTAAGAAAAGTCAATTCTGTGGCAGAAGCTAGAGAAATGTTCCTTCTGCGGTAGAAATAGAGAATAAGTGCAGTTTGCAGTGTTGTCCCCTGCACTTTGGACTCAATATTTGCGCACAAACTAGCAGCGGTAAAATGGGACCTTGGAGCCCACTCTACAGGAGCATCAGACCCAAGAAAAAGGCCTAGACTGAACGTTGTCTAATAATATCAAAACACGTGTCTAGGGTACAAGAAGTAAGAAAACCACTCTCAACAATGTGGTAAGGACTTATCGTGGTGGAATTGCAACTGTATTGGGAATGTTTGAAGGGAATTAGAAGAGAAGAAAAGGTTATTAATGGTAGCTGAGAGAGAGGCCATGAGAGGTGGGTGAAAGAATCGAGTTAGGGAGCTTAAAGTTGAATTTGTTGTCCTCTTTGATAAAGAAGCCCAAATATGGAATCAAAAGTCTATGGTCCTTTGGGTGAGTAAGGGTGATAGTAACTCAAAATATTTCCATAGTCAAGCTACTCAAAGGCACAGGAAAAACACAATCTTGGGTATTAAAGGTGGCTTAGCTTAATGGCACGATCAACTTGAGAAGATAGAATCGGTTTTTAATTGGCCATTATAAAGAGCTTTTACCACCTCAAATCTGGATCTAAATACTGGTGTTCTAGCCTAAATCCACATGTCATTATTGATGATATGAATACTCAATTAAATGGAGAATTTATGGAGTAATAAGTGACTACTACACTAAAATGAATTGCTCAACTCAAAGCCCCCAATCCGGATGGCATGCCCCCGCTTTTCTACCAACATTTTTGGCAAGATGTTGATCATGATGTTACCCAATCTGTACTATCTTGGCTGAACATAGGTACATTACCATACCCTATGAATCACACTTTGAAAGACCCCCAATTAAAAATTACGGCAAGATTGCTTTTACTCTAACTTTGACTAAGTGCAGAACAAGAGTAAATAAGCGCAATGAACCGATAACACTACCCAAAGTCATATTCATCCATTATCAATAATAAAATGAAAGCTTAAAGAGTAGGGAAGAGAGATGTAAACACAAGATAACACCGAGACATGTTATCAAAGAGGAAACCGAAGAACTAGGTGAAAAACCTCTTCGTGACCCTCCAAGTTGAAATCGATCCACTAGAGAATAAAGTTGGAGTATACGAATAACAAAAGGCCCTCCAAGCCTAGTTTACCCCATGTACTTGAGCCCTCCAAGCTTCTGCTACCAACTAATTTCTCAGAGCCTTGTCTTCTATAGCTTTCCCAATCCCGCAATTTAGCCTGATTGCATCCTCCAATGAATGGCTCCTTCCAATACTTCCCAGCAGCACCAAAATGTCATTTTACACTCAGAATGGGTGAGGTAAGTGTTTAGGCTAGCAACCTCTCAAAGATCTAGAGATGGAAATGTAGGAGTTGTGGAAAACTACAAGGAAATGTGTAGATGATTGTGGGTATAACAATCTCTAACTCTCAAGTGTATTTTCTAGGGTTTTCTCTCTAAAAATCACTCCTTACACTTTTTGGGTAATGATGGTATATATAGTGTGGGTAAAGACTTGGTAAAGCAAAACACAACTTTTTGCCAAACAAAGACTTTCGCAGGTCCTTTGTGGGTTGGCCCTACCCGTGAAACAGTCGTGAAAATGACATCCGACACGACTCTCATCTTCCAATCATGTGCTCTACAGGTGGCTTTTTTGTGGGTTGCTTCTCGCGAGCTACTCTTGAGCTAGTCGTGAAATCCACTTGTTCATCTTTTGAAGCTTGATTCTTCACCGATCTCTCACACTCATCCCTTACAATTAAACCCACATACATACAAAGAAAAAATGATTGAAGAAATTACAATCAAATTTGGCACAAAATTAAAGCCAACACAATATAGTTGGAAATCACAATTTTCCAATCTCCCACTTTGGCTATTTCATGACAAAACCCCTAAACAGACTCTAGACTTAAACATGAGTTTAGGAACACAGGCAAAACTCACTCACACTTAAATCTAAAGACTGTGAAGCACTTGCACCAAAAAGACTTCTATCTTAAAACACTTGCACATAACAACAAAACTTCATTAAGCTCAGAGACAAGTAGAACACAAGGTACGTATATGGAACAAGTAAAATGCGATCAAGATATCAAAAGGGATATATGTCTATAAGTATAATTTGATCAAACATAAACAATCATTAGGAAATGATGAACATTTATCAAGTAAATGATCATCTGAACACGCAATGCAATTATAAGCAATGCTAAAATCAATTGCATGTCCAACAAACACATGATGCATTAAAGAAACTAAGGCTCTAAGCAATAGAAAACAATAAGCATCAAGAAACAGCTATATAAAAATCAAGATACAAAACAGTACTAAAGAAAATTAAGTTTTAAACTAAAGTACTTGAAAGCTTTAAACGAAAGCACTGTAAACAACCAACATTTATAAAAGCATAAAATAAACTAGAAACCACCAAAATAAACCAATGCTATACTAATGTTACTACTCCCCCTCAAGCTGTACTCCCCTCAAACTATGATCTACTCCCCCTTTTTGACCGGAATGGCCAAAGGTACTAGAATGCATCAGACTTTGAATCCGACTCTGGCTCCGATTTGTGCATCAAGTCGTCAACTTGAGACGAGAGGGCAGTGATTTGGCCTTGAAGGTATGTGAATTGAGTCATGGAGTAGTTGATATGTGAAGCTAGCATCATATGCAACTCTTCAACCCTTCCAATTAAATGATTAAGGCGATCGGGTGCTCTTGCTTGCGCTTGGGAAGAAGGTTGTGCAATATCTTCTGGGACTGAAGTGAAATGCTCAATTTCCTCATCGATGTCTCCTCCTTCTACAGCATCATCTCTTGGAATTTGAGAGACATCGACGCTTGGTCCGGGGATATGAGCTTTGCTTCGAATGATGGTTTGGTCACTAATGAGGCCTTCCCTTTGCATGACCGGAAGCCCACTTGGAATTTGAAGACTTCTTTGTGGCCTTTTTCTTAATAGGAGACATCTACAAAACAAACACCAACACAAAGAAACAAAAAATAAATACAAACATAGAAACAAACTTGATTAGACACAAGTTAGTTCAAAAAAAAAAAAAAAAAAGAACACAATAGTCCTAAAAGCATAAAAGCAATAAAACAAAGTCACAAGATCATGTTTTAAGTGCTAAAGGTCTAACAAGACTTACTTAGCAAGAGT
Organism: Quercus aquifolioides; assembly: GCA_019022515.1. Taxonomy (NCBI): domain Eukaryota; kingdom Viridiplantae; phylum Streptophyta; class Magnoliopsida; order Fagales; family Fagaceae; genus Quercus; species Quercus aquifolioides. The sequence goes on along the minus strand of CM032326.1, from coordinate 53,627,272 downwards.
GAAATGCAAAACATGTCAAGTGATCAAGTGTGTGCGTCAAGTGTGCTTATGGTGTGCATGTGAGGTGCATGAGTAATGCATGACAAGACACTTATGAGGTAAAGTGTGTAAAACACACAACTAAAATTTAAAACATGGTAAGCACGTAAAAACCCCAAAAATTGGTACTCATTGGAGTCCAAAACAATGAGAAAATGTCATTTGGGCATTTTATCAAACACTTAGAGTGCATACAAACCACTAACACGTAAAACAATGCATGAACATGTTGAAATCTTGCCTAAATACATGTTAAAAAGCCACTTGGGGCCAACACAAACACAATGGGACACAGCCCAATCAAGAAAATTAAAATTTTTTACAAGAAAATAAGTTTTTCCTTACCCCTTTCAAGAATAACCCAACCTTAGAAATCCTAGAATCTAAGACTTAATCTAAGGATTCAAGAATGAAAAAGTGTTAAAACATACCTTAGATGAGTCTTAGGGATGAAAATCCTTGAGATTTGGTTGAGTTTTTGGAGAAAATAGTGTTTTGGGTTGAGAGAGGCACAGAGAGGCAAAAAGGAATGATTTGAAAAACTGTCACTGTTTGGCTTTTAAAACTGAAAATCCGCTTATTTCGTGGGTAATTTACTCGCAAAGTTACTCGTGAAATGGCCTCTAAAGCACAGGACAGGTTTCGCGGGAAGCTACTTCTCGCGAGGGTGTCGCAAAAATCTATGTAAATTTTAGAAGAAACTAAAAATAGCTTCCTTAATTTCATGGGTAAGATCTTACTCGCGACTTACTCGCGAAAATGCCGTTGAAGAAGTTTTTCAACAAACAAAATGACCTTTTTCGAAAAACTCTTAACACAAAAAAAGCTATACAAAAACACTTTAAAAAACAAATAAAATACTCAAAAATCTTTTTGGGTTTGGTCACCAAGCAATTGAGTATACACATATCACATTTGAACACGTACAATCACACAAATGAAATAGGAATTCATTGAACATTAAACTTGTGTGTTATGTGTGTGGATCAAGTATGAACTAGTCCATAGTCTAGTATGAAACTTCAATGATCAATATAATCAAGTCATACACAACTAGTACGAAGTCGAGTGACCTATCTCACTTGTAGAAATGAACATATATGACCCCTCACCAATGTGTTTACATATTAATTGAAAGCTTTTCATTTGACTTCCATATTTCATACTTTTGATCAAATACAACTAAATTTTTTTTTTGAGAAACGATGCTATGATTTTTTTGATATTTCTTTGATAAATAAGCCTTTGGCTTTGGCACCATACATTTTAAACATATTTGCTCCATCTTTTCCTAGTCAAACTAGTTTTCGAAGTAAGGCTTTTTCAGCTTTGTTCTCTTTTTAGAGATAGACATTTGTAGAGCTCTTTGAAAAAGAAAAAAAATGTGAGGAGATATATATGCACAAGTCTACGTATGTATCAAGATCAAGCAAGACCATTGACCAATCATTCATGACAAGCTTGAAGAACTATTTACAACAAACAAACGTAGATTTCTAGATGTTGCTCACACTTAAAAAATTGTGCATACATAACAAGCTAAGCTCGTAAATGCACTACGCCATTAGTACAGAGGTACTAGACCAAACTCAAGATGTGATATACACAACACAAGCGATCAAACTTTTGAGATTTTTCACTTTTTATGAGTTTTTGAATTTTTTCAACACACTCCAAAAACAAAGCAATAAAGTAAGATCAACAAAAACAAGGTAAATAAACAAAGACTTATAAAAGAAACATGCTTAAAACGGAAGCAATGACACAAGAAGATTACATATGTCATGATGCATGAAATTATAACCCTAATACGTTGGAAGTATTAATGCATGGGCATATTGAGTGATCATGCATGAGTACCCTTCTTCACCCACACTGTACGAGTGTTTTGGGTGAGATCCTTGGAAGGACGGGTACGACCGACATAACTCTCAAACCTTGGGATGAAGCTAGCAAGGCATGATGAAATGTTCTTCAACATCTCCATAACATCTCCAATGAGTTATCCCTTATTTTCTCCTTTAGCTTGATTTCCCTTCATCATTCTTCTTAAGTTATCTTGGCCACGTAGAGAGTCAGCCCTCTTAAGAGCTTAAAGCTTGAAGCAATTTGGTCTTGTGTGCCCTTGCACACCACAATGATGACAAAAATGCTTCACTTGAAGTCCCTTTTGACTTTTGGGTAATGACTTCCCTTTTTCTGTTGATTTTGGACCAATGGTTCTCTTTACAATAGCAAGGATCTCAACCTTGGGCTTCTCCACTTTGGGCTTTTCTACATTTTTTGCCAACACGAACCTCACTTCCTTCTTAGATTCGCTGCTTAAGCTTCCTTCACTGGTATGGCCTAAACCAGTCTTGTCATTCGAAGGTTTTTGAGAATAAAGCACACTGTCAAGCTTCTTGGTGGAAATGCGCCCCACTTTGACATTTGCTTGGATTATTTCAAGTTCAAGGAACTTGATTTTAGAATAAGCATTCAACAACTCTTCCTTTAGCTCTTCAACTTCACATTTAACTTCCTTAAGTTGCACAAGTGTGGATTTATGCTCTTCTTCAATTTCTTCATCTTCTTAACAACATTCTTTGCAACTTTGGCATATTTGCCACAATCTTCAAGCAATGCATCATACACTTCTTGAAGGTTCTTCTCACCTTCATTGAGGTACACATCTTCATCTTCCGAATCATCAACTTCTTCACCTTTGGAATGTACACTAAGCTTATTAGCTAACTCGCTCAATTCATCTCTAGAGTCAACTACAGTAATTACAATGAAAACTGAATAGTTTCCCTTACTATCACATTCTCCTTCCGCATCGGAATTTGAGCTTTTTGAATCACTAAGGGTAGTTGCAAACACTTTACCCTTTCCTCTCAAGTAGTTTGGACATTCTTTCTTGAAATATCCATGACCATTACATTCATAGCATTGTTATTGATTTCGTTCCGTTCGAAACGGCCGGAATATTCCATACCGGCAAGAAAATCGGTACCATAATACCCCTCATTCCACCTCGGATCAAATTTCGGCCTATTTCGGAGTGTTCTGGCCATTCTAGCCAATTTCGGTTGAAATACATATTTTGGCCGGTACCAAATTTTGGCTTAAAAAAATAAAAAAATAAAATCTTACCTCCTTCTTCTTCTTCTTCTTCTTCTGGGTTTTGGACCCTTCTTCTTCTTGTTTTCTTTTTCTTTTTTCCTTCTTGTTATTTTCTTCTTCTTCTGGTGGGTTTCAAACCCATCTTATTCTTTCTTTTCTTCTGGTGGGTTTCGGTCCTGCCAATCTGCCTTTTGTATTTTATTTGTGTGCTGTACAGGTAAATGGTGATGTATTTGACTATTTGTTAGCCTCCTTACTCTTCCTTAAATGCTATGTCTTTTTTTTTTTTTTTTTTTTTTTTTGCCAGTCCACGTGATACTCTTCTCTCTTGTCACTTGTGTTTTAAAATTTGAATTTTTTCTTTGTTATGTTTTGGTGAGCCCCACAAGACTAACAATAAAAATAGAATGCTTCAGCCTTAACCTTCTTCCACTGTTCCACCTTTGCGTGTAGTCTGCCTTCAGGCCCTTCATTGCCTTGTATTGATTTACTATTGTTTAATAGTTAATACTTTAATTTCTTTTAGTTTTGTCATTTGTGAGCCCTTCACACGCGAGTCACTTATTGGGAAAGTTAAAAGTTTCAGCCTTTAGCCACTTGTGTTGACTTCTAAGCCACCCCACTCCACGTGGCTAACTTATGTCTCACCATTTTCAATTTTTTTCCTGTTTTAATTTTAATTTTATCATTACTCTTGTTATAATCTAAAAAATAATTATTAATTTATTATTATTATTATTATTATTATTATTATTGTTATTATTATTTAGTGGTATTTGAGATTTGGGCTTAATAAGTTTGACATATTAGTTGAAATATGAACTTACAATTATAAAATTCTTAAAAATTTATATGGGTTTTGATGAATAACCTACAATATATAAAAAATAGCTATAACCCGAAATGGCATACCGAAATAGACCGATATTAGACCGGTACCGAAATATTCCGTTCCAATTGACAAACCGAAACGGGCTCTGAAACGGTATTCATAACATTGATTCATAGCACATGATTCCTTGGGATGATGACGAGTTTTTCCCATCCTTCTTCTTGAACTCCCTTTTGTCATTTTTGAAGGATGAGAACTTTCATTTGCCAAACGACTTCCCATTGTTCTTCATCTTGAGATATTTTTGAAAGTTTTTTGCAAGAAACACCACCTCCTTCTCTACATCATCTTCTTCAGAGGAATCACCCATTCTCTCATTTAAAGTTTTGAGAGCAAGTGATTTGCTAGACTTTTGAGAGGGCAGTTCGAGCTCATAGGTTTGGAGAGATCCAATGAGTTCTTGAATCTTTATCTCATCCAAATCTTTGCTCTCCTCTATGGTTGTGACCTTAGCTCAGAAGCTTTCGGGTAAGGATCTCAAGATCTTCCTCACTGATATGAACTTCACCAACAATTGTGATGAAACCCGATAACAATGATGGTTTGGAACCCCAAGATTGTGTAGACACGATTTGTTAAGCCTTGACCCGTCACCTAACTAGATGAAAACCAAGACTACGATAGAATTGAAACGCCACACCAAGAATTCCTAAGAATCTCTCAAGAATCAAAGGTGATAAGTTTGGTTGTTTGAACGCCACAAGATTAACTTGATAAGTTCAAGAGTTCTTTTAAGAACCAAGAGGATCACAAGACTCACAAGGAGAATAATTTTCTGAATCAAATTTGTCTTCTTTTCAAATTCGTACTACCAAATTTATACTTGGAACAACCCTCCAAGAATAGGTAAAAATCATAATTACAACTTCAAAAACAACACCAAAAATTAATCTAATCAAGTTCCCACGTTTTTTAGTTGTCTAGGACTTCTAAAGGCAGTCAAGATTAGCTGAATGACTAGAATTAACGTGCCCATCCAATACCAAGACATCTTCCCATTTAATATCCTTGGAACTTAACAAATTCACACCCTTTTATGACCAGACCATGCTGGTTCATGCATTAGCCTCTTCAATTGCTTTGATGACATGGACTAAGCCTTGATTATTATTTGAGCCCATCTTGGTCTTTTTAGAATCAGTCCATTTCTCTTGGACTAGCCCATTTAGTTCTTCCTTGAAACGTTTGGCTCTAAGTCTTGTAATTGGGCCACTAGAAAATGACAAAGGGTCCTTTGCAAATTCAGCTCCATTTCCACTTGTATGATCAGCATGTCCAGCTCCTTTGTGTGCATCATTCTCCCCCTCTTGAGAAGGATTTGTCCCCAAATCATCACCTGCATCAAAAGGAGACAAATCAGCAACATTAAAGCTTGCACTGACACCATACTCACCCGGTAAGTCTAGCTTGTAGGCATTATCATTGATGCGCTCCACTACTTGAAATGGTCCATCACCCCGAGGTAGGAGTTTTGAACGCCGTTTCTCTGGAAAACGTTCCTTCCTTAAGTGCAACCAAACCCAATCTCCTGGTTCAAACACTACCTTCTTGCGTCCCTTGTTGGCTTGATGGACATATTGTTGAGTCCTCCTTTCAATGTTCAGCCGTGCCTTTTCATGAATCATCTTTACAAATTCTGCTTTCTTTTTGCCATCTAAGTTCACACATTCACTCAAAGGTAAAGAAGTTAAATCCAAAGGTGACAATGGGTTAAAACCATAAACAATTTCAAATGGTGAAAACTTAGATGCAGAATGTATACTTCTATTGTAAGCAAATTCAACATGTGGCAAACAATCTTCCCAGGTTTTCAAGTTCTTTTTAATGATAGCACGCAACAAGGAAGACAAAGTTCTATTTACTACTTCAGTTTGACCATCCGTTTGTGGATGACAAGTAGTAGAAAACAACAACTTGGTTCCCAACTTTCCCCACAAAGTTTTCCAAAAGTAACTCAAAAACTTTGCATCCCTATCAGAAACAATGGTCCTAGGCATACCATGTAGCCTAACAATTTCTTTGAAGAATAAATCAGCTATATGTGATGCATCATTAGTTTTGTGACATGCAATGAAGTGTGCCATCTTGGAAAATCTATCTACCACCACAAAAACCGAATCTCTCCCCCCCTTAGTCCTAGGTAAACCTAGAACAAAATCCATAGAAATATCAGTCCAAGGTTCACTAGGTATTGGCAAAGGGGTGTACAAACCATGGGGTTTCAACTTAGACTTAGCTTGTTTACACGTGATACACGTCTCACAGATTCTTTCCACATCACGTTTCATATGAGGCCAAAAAAAATGATCATGCAAAATTCCTAAAGTCTTAGCTACACCAAAGTGACCCATCAAACCACCACCATGAGCTTCTCTCACAAGCAATTCACGCAAAGAACACAGGCACACACAGTTCATTTTCTCGAAACAAAAATCCATCATGCCTATAAAACTTACCAAATGCTACTTTTTCACATGCATTGAACGCATCACAAAAATCAAAATCTTGTGCATACAGATCCTTAATGTATTCAAAGCCAATCATTTTTGTATCTAAAATGGAAAGTAAAGCATACCTTCGGGACAATGCATCAGCCACCACATTTTCCTTACCTTGCTTGTATCTAATCACATAAGGAAATGTTTCAATGAATTCCACCCACTTGGCATGGCGTTTGTTCAACCTTTGTTGTCCTTTCAAATGCTTCAAAGATTTGTGATCTGTGTGAATCACAAATTCCTTTGGCCATAGATAGTGTTGCCAATTTTCCAAAGCCCTTACCAAGGCATACATCTCCTTATCATAAGTGGGGTAATTTAGGGCTGCCCCACCCAACTTTTCACTAAAATAAGCAACTGGACGGCCTTCTTGCATCAAAAAAGCTCCAATACCTATTCCTGAAGCATCACACTTAATTTTAAAAGTTATAGCAAAGTTAGGTAAAACAAGCAAAGGTGCATTAGTTAACTTTTCTTTGAGCTGATTAAATGCCTTTTCTTGTTCTTTCCCCCCACTTAAACGATACATTTTTCTTGATGACTTCAGTGAGAGGGGCGGCTAAGCTACTAAAATCATGCACAAACCGTCTAGAAGCTAGCTAAGCCGTGGAAACTCCTTACTTGGCTGATTGTTGTAGGCGTTGGCCACTCTTGGATTGCCTTCACATTTTCCTCGTCCACCACAATTCCTCCTTTACTAACAACAAAACCAAGAAACACAAGCTTATCCGTACAAAATGTGCACTTTTTGAGGTTAGCAAACAACCTTTCTTTCCTTAGAATTTCCAAAACAGATTTCAAATGCATTACATGTTCTTCCAAATTTTTGCTATAAATTAGGATATCATCAAAATACACAACTACAAATCTGCCAATAAATGCACGCAAAACATGGTTCATCAAACTCATAAATGTGCTCGGAGCATTAGCTAAACCGAAAGGCATTACTAACCACTCATACAAACCATATTTAGTCTTAAAAGCAGTTTTCCATTCATCACCTTCCTTCATCCTAATCTGGTGATATCCACTCTTAAGATCAATTTTTGTAAAGACACAAGAACCATGTAATTCATCTAGCATATCATCTAATCTAGGAATGGGATGACGATATTTTACCGTTATGTTGTTGATGGCTCGGCAGTCGACACATATCCTCCATGTTCCATCCTTCTTAGGAACTAATAACACCGGAACCGCACAAGGACTCATGCTTTCTCGCACATACCCCTTTTCCAATAATTCACCTACTTGCCTCTGAAGTTCCTTGGTCTCCACGGGATTACTCCTATAAGCAGGTCGGTTTGGAATTGATGCACCAGGTATGAAATCAATTTGATGTTCAATCCCTCGAATTGGAGGTAAACCATGAGGTACCTCTTCGGGAAGGACATCTTCAAACTCCTGCAAAAGAGAAACAATATTGCTCGGCAATGCACCGGCGAGATCATTAGTACATAAAAGAGCCTCCTTGTATATGAGTACAATAAGGGGCTGGTGTGAAAATAATGCTCTCTTGATCTCACTTTTTTTGGCAATGTAATTGAATTTTTCCTCTCTTGCTCTTATTATGGCTGAATCCCTCTCTCTTTCTTTTTCACTCTGATCACTGTTTTTCTCTCCTTTTTTTTTTAAACTCTTTTTTTTTCAATTTCGGCCTTCCTTTCTTTTTCCTTTTTTTTTTTCATTTGATTTTTGTAACTTCAATTGGTTCTCCTTGACCTGTTTTGGAGTTAATGGCACAAGAGTAATAGGTTGCCTTTTAAGAGTGAAAGAATACCTATTTGTGAATCCATCATGCGTAACCTTCCGATCATACTGCCATGGTCTTCCCAACAATAAATGGCACGCATGCATGGGAACCACATCACATAGCACCTCATCCTCATATTTGCCAATGGATAATGCCACCAACACTTGTCTTGTCACCTTGATTTCGCTACATTCATTCAGCCACTGAAGCCGGTAAGGTTGAGGATGTTTCAAGGTAGTTAAGGCCAATTTTTCCACCAAATAAGTGCTGGCTACGTTTGTGCAACTCCCTCCATCGATAATGACACTGTAAACTTTGTTATTTACAAAGCACCGAGTATGAAACAAGTTCTCCCTTTGATTACTTTCTTCCTCCTTAACTTGCACATTGAGAACTCGCCCTGCTACCAATAAATCTCCCACCACAGCATTTTGCTCGTCATCAGCATCCTCCAAAGATGACATGTGGACATATTTAAAATCTGCAAAACAAAGTTAGTATCCTCACAAGCCCTCCCTTACGTGTTTCACTCAAGAATTGATACACTCGCACTCGTGTTTTCACTTTAAACAGCTTTTACCCTCTTATGGTCTCACACTCTCTTGCCTTTTTCCACTCTTTTGTGTCTTCTTTAGTTCTTAATCGAACTTCAAGAAAATAATTCAAAATAACCTAGCAGCAATTCAAAATGAGAAACAACCAAAACTCATCAACAAGGTCAAGAACTTGAATAAGGTGAGAAACAAGATTGAAATGAAGAAATTTTCTTACTGGAATTATGTACTGAAAAATGATATGACTGAGAAATTTTCTTCTTCGTGTACTAAGAAATCTTCTTTTTTTTTTTTCTTTTTTTTTGAGCAAGGAACAGGAAATAGAATGAAAGTAAAAGATAGTCAAACTCATCTTAGAACCAAAGCTCTGATACCAAAATGATATGAACTTCACCAACAATTGTAATGAAACCCGATAACAATGATGGTTTGGAACCCCAAGATTGTGTAGACAAGATTTGTTGAGCCTTGACCCGTCACCTAACTAGATGAAAACCAAGACTACGATAGAATTGAAACGCCACACCAAGAATTCCTAAGAATCTCTCAAGAATCAAAGGTGATAAGTTTGGTTGTTTGAACGCCACAAGATTAACTTGATAAGTTCAAGAGTTCTTTTAAGAACCAAGAGGATCACAAGACTCACAAGGAGAATAATTTTCTGAATCAAATCTGTCTTCTTTTCAAATTCGTACTACTAGATTTATACTTGGAACAACCCTCCAAGAATAGGTAAAAATCATAATTACAACTTCAAAAACAACACCAAAAATTAATCTAATCAAGTTCCCACGTTTTTTTAGTTGTCTAGGACTTCTAAAGGCAGTCAAGATTAGCTGAATGACTAGAATTAACGTGCCCATCCAATACCAAGACATCTTCCCATTTAATATCCTTGGAACTTAACAAATTCACACCCTTTTATGACCAGACCATGCTGGTTCATGCATTAGCCTCTTCAATTGCTTTGATGACATGGACTAAGCCTTGATTATTATTTGAGCCCATCTTGGTCTTTTTAGAATCAGCCCATTTCTCTTGGACTAGCCCATTTAGTGCTTCCTTGAAACGTTTGGCTCTAAGTCTTGTAATTGGGCCACTAGAAAATGACAAAGGGTCCTGTGCAAATTCAGCTCCATTTCCACTTGTATGATCAGCATGTCCAACTCCTTTGTGTGCATCACTCACACCTTGGCGTCTTCAATCTTCTCCCTAAGATTGAGCTTGGCAATCACTATCTCGTTGAGTCTTCCATAAAAGGAATTGAACGACTCATCGTCGCTCATCTTTACTTCTTCAAACTTAGTAGTGAGCATTTGAAGCTTGGTGTCCTTAACCTTCTTGGTACCTTCGTAGGTTGTCTCAAGAATGGTCCACACCTCTTTGACGGTCTTCACATGTGAAATCTTGTGAAACTCATCAGTAGACAGACCATAAAAAATAGCATTAATTACTTTGCTATTGGCATTTGCCAAAGCAAGAGTAGCCTTATCCCATTCGGATTTGGCTGTTGTGGGTCTTACCCAACCATTTTTGATGGAATCCCACACCGTCTCATCAATCGCACAAAGAAAAGCACGCATACGTACTTTCCAAAAAGCATAATTACTCCCATCAAAATAGGGAGGTGCATTAAGGGATTGAGCATCTATCCATCTAACACGAGGCCTAGGATCACACTAGGATATTGAAATCCAACAAGTGAACCCGCTCTAATACCAATTGAAAGCTCGAATTTGTGCTGAAACACAAGAGCTTGTTCAGACCCCCAATTAAAAATTACAACTATATTTCTTTCACTCTAACTTCGACTAAGTGCGGAACAAGAGTAAATAAGCGCAATGAACTGATGACACTACCCTAAGACATATTCATCCATTATTAACAATAAAATGAAAGCTTAAAGAGTAGGGCAGAGAGATGCAAACACAAGATAACATCGAGACATGTTATTGAAGAGGAAACTGAAGAACTCGGCAATAAACCTCTCCGCGACCCTCCAAGTTGAAGTCAATCCACTAGAGAATAAAGTTGGAGTATACGAATAACAAAAGACCCTCCAAGCCTGGTCTACCCCATGTACTTGAGCCCTCCAAACTCCTACTACCAACTAATTTCTCAGAGCCTTGTCTTCTCTAGCTTTCTAGATCCTGCAATTCAGCCCGATTGCATCCGCTAATGAATCGCTCCTTCCAATACTTCCTAACAGCACCAAAATCTCATTTTACACTCAGAATGGGTGTGGTAAATGTTTGGCGAGAAACCTCTCAAAGATCTAGAGATAGAGAGGTAGGAGTTATGGAAAACCATAAGGAAATGTGTAGATGATTGTGGGTATAACAATCTCTAACTCTCAAGTGTATTTTCTAGGGTTTTCTCTCTGAAAAGCACTCCTTACACTTTTTGGGTAATGATGGTATATATAGTGTAGATAAAGACTTGGTAAAGTAAAACACAACTTTTTGCCAAACAGAGACTTTCACGGGTTCTTCGCGGGTTGGCCCTACTAAAATGACAGCCTGGCACGACTCTCATCTTCCAGTCATGTGCTCTACACGTGGCTTTTTCGAGGGTTGCTTCTCGTGAGCTACTATCGAGCCAGTCGTGAAATCCATTTGTTCATCTTTTGAAGCTTAATTCTTCACCAATCTCTCACACTCATCCTTTACAATTAAACCCACATACATACAGGGAAAAAATGATTGAAGAAATTACAATCAAATTTGGCACAGAAATAAAGCCAACACAATAGAGTTGGAAATTACAACTTTACACACTTTTATAACTCTTATCCCTAAAACAAAGAGCCCTAAACATGTTCACCAATATCACCCCCATTAGCCTTTGCAATGTTCTGTATAAGATTTTTTTTCAAAAGTTTCAACTAACAGGCTGAAAAAGTTCCTGCCTCAATTATCACAAAGCACCCGTCCGCTTTTGCTAAAGATCGCCTTATTATTGATAATATTCTCACTGCTTTTGAGACACTGCCTTGCATGAAGAACCATAATTCTAGTAATACTGGTTTTATGGCATTCAAGTTAGACATGATTAAGACTTATGATCAAGTTAAATGTGTCTTTTTAGAGAATATTATGAGGAAAATGGGTTTAAGTGAAAAATGGACTGAACTTATTATGGTGTGCGTGAGAAATGTCACTTGCTCTATCCTTCTTTAATGGAGAACCTAAGGACTTGATTTATCCAACAAAAGGAATAAGGCAAGGAGATGCTCTATCTTCTTTCATTTTTCTTTTATATACTGAAAGTTTGCATGGACTCATCAAGCAAGATGCTAGAGTTGGTGAAGTCAAGGGTTTCTACTTGTGCAATTGGGGGCCAAAACTAACCCACTTGTTTTTTGTAGATGATAGACACCTTTTTTGCTAGGTATGTAGATACTATATTTTGTTCACCCTCGATTTGCGTGCCAGACCTCGAAAATTCCAAAAATATTAAATTCCTTCCATGGGACCACAGAAACATCTAGATAAACATGGCGCAACCCGTTCGGGCATTGGAGCACTCGAAGTGACATTTCAGGTCAAATTAACCAAAATGCCTTTAGTCAACCCTGGGTTGACCTAAAGTCAAAGTTGGCCAAACCATACCAAAACAACAATTTTCATGATTTTACATCAAACCCGAGCTGCTTGGAAATTTTCGTCAACTTTGATCAAGTTCAACCAAGTTTGACTTGAGGTTTAGGGTCCTAGAACCCTAATTTTGATCTCTCCATCAAAAGGGGTTAAAACCAGCATCATTACAAAGATTATTGAATTCCTTTTCCAACGACTATTCATGGGTTGAAATCGGAGTTAAAACAGCTGAAATATTTTTAAAACCATGCTAGGCACGTCAGCTTGCCTCTTGAGGCCATAACTTTTGATCCAACCATCAGAATTTCATTTTCTTTAGTGTTCTGGAAACTAAACATCCAAAGATTTCTAGGAACATTAAGAACAGCAATCAGAGTTTGAGAAGACATCCAAATATGCGATCAAAGTCAGAACCGAAAAAAGTCAAAGCTGCTAGTGTTAGCATCAGACCTAGCGGCCATCGGAAGCCAAAAGGTCACTTTTGGCCTATAAATACCCCCATAACCCCTTTAGATAAATAAAAATAAAAAATAAAAGAAAAAGGGAAAAGAAAAGAAAACTATTTTTGGCATTTTGGAGCATTTTTTTGGCAGATTCTCTCTTTTCCTCTCCAAATTCTCTCCCAAACACATAAAAAAACCTTTGATTTCTCTCTTTTCTCAACAATCAAGAGGTAGTGTTCTTACCCTTTTTCCTTTCTTTGGTATTAGGACCTTGGATTTGAGATTTTAAGGGTGCAGATGTAGCTTTTTTAGCTTCAATCTACACCATTTGCTTTATCTTGCTTTCTAACATGTTTTATTGCTTTCCATGTTATATCTCTTGCTTTATCTTGCTTCCTAGCATGTATTATAGCATTTCTAGCATGTATTCTTGCTTTCTAACATGTTTTATTACTTTGATGTTTTTGGCTTAGCCTTCTTGGATTAGGATATGCCTAAATACTATGTTTGTGCTTAGATCTACATGTTTATGTGCTCCTTGCCATGCCTATGCTTAGATCTACATGTTTATGCGCTCCTTGGCATGTCTACGCTTAGATCTATATGTTGATGTGCTCATTGTCATGTTCATGTGTCTAGATCTATATGTTGGATGTTATGTCTAGTGTTTGGCTTTTCCTTTTTCTCTCTTATTATGCCTTTTTCTTGTGCTTTAGTGCTTAGATAGGATGTAGATCTAGATCTTGTGGTCTAGGCCTACATCAAAGAGTTTGGATCATTTCCTTTATGCATGTGCATGCTTGCTTGCTTGCTCTTATGATTATATCCATGTTTGCCTACTAGGTTTTGCCATGCTTGGTGCCCTCTGTACTTGTGGCTTGTTTGGATGTAACCGTTTGTGAAATACATCCCTGTGATGTTAGTGTTGGAAAAACACATGGAAAAATACAATTTCTAAGATAGTTTCATAAATTTCTCCTGATGACACCTGGCCTTGATTAGAGTGGAAAACCGCCGTTGTCGGGCCTTCGTTTGACCACCCGCTGTGGTGACGCTCTCGCGCGCGCAGGGCCCGTTGGAGGCCCCTCTCGAATGATGGGGTGCACATGTAGTGTGTGGCATGGTTCGCGCGGGGCTTCGGGTGCTCTCTCTCTCTCTCTCTCGGTGGAGGAAGGTAGGTCTACCTTTGGCGTTATGGCAGGAATCTGAGCTAAATTTTAAGGGATTATCAAAGGTAAGTGGAGTCACCACCAATCATTGGGTTTTTCTAAGGTGTGATTGGTCACCTGTTTCTAGTTGATTTTATTACCAATCCTAGGCTAAGAAAAATGACATTTTTCCTAATCTAATGTGGATGGCAAAAAATCTTGATTCTTGAGTCCGGAAATTTGGTTACGTTTAGGGAAGGTGTTAGGCATCCCACAACGCCTGTCCAACGACAGTCCTTTGTTTTGATAAAACCTTAATTTTTGGAGATTGGCAGTAAAAACATGATTTTGGCATTGGCTTACGGGGCTTAGCATGCATGAGGGCTTTGAGGTTCGGCTTTTGAATGGGTGTGGTCCCAATCTATGCTTTCCTAAGGTGTTCGGACAAAGTGCCAGATTTCCACGGCGAAAATTCGGTGAAATGTCACCTTAATTTATGGTAGAAATTAGGCATCGCTTGGCCTTAGGTGATAGGGATTGTGACAATCACACCAGAAGAGGGGAGCAGGTATATATATAAAAACATCATGCACAATGCAAGCACACAAAGTAGGAAAGTAAATGGCTACATCCCTAGAGCATGGCCCAAAATATAGGCGCAGGAAAGTAAACAGGGGTCGCCATACTCTAGAGATGAGGACGAATGGTACATGACATGATATACCTAATACAACCCATCTAAGAAAGAATTGAGGGAGGAAGGAAGGGGATTTAAAATAGTACATAACCAAATGGGAAAGGCTAGACCCCTAAACCTACTAAACATAGCTGCTTGGCTTTTATACACATGCTCGCATCCTCGCCCTTTTTGCTTGCGTTTGGGAAATCGTGTCCTAACTCCATGCGTCCTCGCTCCTGTGTGTACATGCAAAGGCAAGAACAAGAAACCAGCAAACAAGTAATGGAAAGAAAGAGATGCGTAGATAATGCACAAAGGGTACAAAGCAAACAAGCAAGATAGATATGGCAAGCATAGCATGGCGGGAGATATGACAAGCAACAAGATAAGCAAATGAACAAGCAAACAAGAAAGAAGCCAAGCAAAAGGTGGTGTCCTCAGGGGACAAATGTAGGTTTGGATGGAATGTCCATGACTTCATTTTGTTGAAGTACGGATGACACACTAGCAAGCAAGACTCATGCGTGAACATGTGAGCAAGTGTGTAAAGATGCATAAAAAGCCAACGGGTGGCACAAACAAGCATGGCAAGCACATCATCGCATGGAGCGGAAAAGGGGAAATGTATGCACGAAGCAACTAGCATCATGGCGATGCATCCCAAATGGTTACATCCTAACAAGGCCTCACGGGAATCAGATGTAACCACACAACCACAAACCCACTAAGGGCGTCAAGCGTGGCAAAGCCTAGAACTAGAGAGTCAAACACAAGAATAAAGTGTAGAAGCAAGCAAACATAGACATGCAAATAAGGATGATCCAAACCCTTTGATATGGGCCTTGGTGTATGGACGATGACAAGGATCATAGGGTCTAGATTGGGTCCTAACCATTATGTCAAAACATAAGCAAGAGAGACAAAAGTGACAAAAGGGCTACAATAGCACATGACATGACAAACATAGCCTAGGTCTAGGCACACAAACATGGCATGGAGTGTACAAGCACATGGAAGATAGTATAAGGCATGTAGAGAACATAGATCCAAGCACATAGGCATGTGAAAGCATAGGTCAAGACAAGTAGGCATAGTAACATACACATCAACATGTACAGGCCTAGCACATAAACATGGAAGAACATGAATCCAAGCATATAAGCATATGAAGACAAGGATCTAACCATATATCATGGAAATACACACATAAACACATAGATCCAAGCAAGGCATAGCCAACAACATCATACAAGCATGCGAGCATGTAGCACCCTAACATCAACATAGAACAAAAAGAGGAACAAAGCATAGGAAAACATGGCATAAAGAATAAAGCATGTAGGAAAGACAAATAGACATGTAAACAAGCATAGAAACATGTGGATCTATCCAAACAACACATGGGAAAGATAGATCTAAGCATAGAAAGCATGGCATAAAGCATAAAGCATGTAGATCACAACAAATAACATATAAACAAGCATGGGAGAACATGGATCTAAACTAAGAACATGCTAGGAGCAAGATAAAGCAAGAAACATGCTAAGGAAAGTAATAAATCATGTTATTAAGGCAAAAATAAGCTAGAAAAAGTTTGAAAAAACCTTTAGAAAGAAAGGGGTGTGGATTGTAGCTAAAAAGCTACATCTACACCCCTAAACCTCAAATCCCAAAGAAAGATTAGGGGTAAGAAAAATACCTTGTGTTTTTGGTGAAGAGAGAAGAATCAAGAACCTTTGATATATTTTTTGTGTGTTTTTGGTGGAGAAATGTGTTGGGAAGAGAGAAAAAATGCCCAAAAAAGCCCAAATAGCTTCCAAAAATCCACTTTTCTGGTTCTAGTCCAATCTAGGATGCCAGGGGCTATTTATAGCCCTTGGCATGCTTTCCGAGACATGGCGCACCTTGTGGGTGCTCTGGCTGGGCCCGGCGGCCTAACAAGGTGCGCCAAGCTGACGACATCGTGACATTTGCAAATTCGTCCTGTTGCACTTTTTGGTTCCAACTTCAGATAAGCATTTGGAGGTGTTTCCTAACTCCGATTGATGAGATCTTGGTGTCCTTGGAAAGCCCTGGATGTCTAGTTTTCAGAACAGTGAAGAAATTAAAATTCCAACGGTTGGATCAAAAGTTATGACCTTGGAAATCATGCTAATGCGCTTTTCATATTTTTCTCAATATCTTAACCGTTTTAACTCTGATTTCGACCCATGAATAGACCTTGGAATGAGAATTTAATTATCTTTGCAATGGAATTGGTTTTAACACGTTCTGATGGCCAGATCAAAATTAGGGTTTCTGGGGGCCTACTAAGAGCCAACTACAGGTTAAACTTGGTCAAACTTGGTCAAAGTTGTTAAAAATCTCTGAGGAGCTCGGGTTTGATACAAAACCATGAAAAATTTTGTTTTGAGAGGATTTTGACTTTATTTAACTTTCGGTCAACCCAAGGTTGACTAGGGGCATTTTGGTCATTTTAACTGAAAAAGGCACTTTGAGTGCACTGGTGTCCGAATGGGTTGTGCCATGTCATTCTAGATGTTCTCGCGGCCCCCATGTTGAGAAGATGATATTTTGGATTTTTCGGGGTCTGGCACGCAAATCGAGGTCAAACAAAATATGGTATCTACATCTCCTAGACTTATAAATCTTACTAGGTGGCCTAATAATCCTCCCACATCATTCCTATCTTCATGCATTGATTGTTCAATTACAGGTTCATTCGTTTCAGCTAAGACAACTTTACTTTTAGGAGTAAAATTATTCATATAGTCACATTCCAAAATTTTGGCATTTGTACTAACAAACACTTTGTTATCATTATGACTATAGAATAAATAACCCCTAGTTTCTTTTGGATAACCCACAAGCAAACATACTTTTAACTTTGGTTCCAATTTATCAGGCTTCCCTTTTAGCACATGTGCTAGAAAACCCTAAATGTGGAGGTATCTCATACTAGGCTTGTGCCCACTCCACAATTCCATGGGTGTTTTGGGAACAGATTTTGATGGAACTAAATTTAGAAGATGCATTGCTGTATTTAAGGCATATCCCCAAAAAGAAATTGGTAGAGTCGAATAACTCAACATGGATCTAACTATATCTAAAAGAGTCCTCTTCCTCATTTTTGCTACACTATTTTGTTGTGGTGTTCCAGGTGCAGTCAACTAAGATATTATCCCATTTTCAATTAAGTAATCCTTGAAATCCCCAAGAAGGTATTTGCCACCACAATTAGATCGAATGACCTTAATGCGTTTACCTAATTGATTCTCAACTTCAGCCCTAAACTCTTTGAACTTTTCAAAAGCTTCGGACTTCCATTTCATTAGGTACACAACCAAATCTAGAGTAATCATCAGTGAAAGTAATGAAATACTCATAGCCACCTCTTGCTTAGATAGACATTGGACCACATACATCTGAATGTACTAGTTCTAACAAATCTTTGGCTCTATATCCTTTTGCATTAAAAGGCTTTTTCGTCATTTTACCTTCCAAGCAGGATTCACAAATTGGGAATTCATTAAAATCTAATGGTTCTAAAAGCCCATCTTTCATCAGTCTTTGGATCCTGTTTGAATTAATATGACCCAAACGCAAATGCCAAAGATATGCATCACTAGTAGAAGGAAACTTTCTCTTTAATGATTTTACACGTGAATTATTATCTAATCAGAATTGTACAATTCATGCTTATCAGGAGTTATAATAAACACTTTATCCTTCTTTATTACAACATTGTCTCTCAAGATAACATAATATCCATGTCTACCTAAATAAGTTGTAGAAATTAAATTCCTACGAACATTAGGTACATATAAGCAGTCTTCCAATATTAAAACCCTAGAATCAAAGCCTAAATTAAACACTCCAATAGCTATAACTGGAATTTTGCTCCCATTAGCCAAAGTAAAAAACAATTCCCCTTCATTCAGCCTTTTGGTCTCTTAGAACCCCTGCAAAGTATTGCAGATATGATTAGTACAACCTGAATCCACACACCAGGAATCCGTGGGATTATGTACTAAACAAATTTCAAGAAGGAATGATCTCATTACACCTTTATTCTTGCTAGCTATGAATTTCGGACAGTTCCTTTTCCAATGACCTTTCTCACCACAATGGAAACATTTTCCTTTGGTGTAGTCATTTACTTTTTTTCTTTTCCTTATTGGCAACTCCTAAGGCCAGCTGTTTACCATCTTGTTTGGTGAAATCCTTCTTCTTCTTACCACCCTTGTCTTTCGACTTAGGCTTAAAAGAGGAAGCTTCAGCCATATTAGTATCAACACTAGCTGTCCCAAGGATGCCTTCCGCTGCCACTAATTCATTCATTAATTCAGACAAGATATAAATCTTTTTGTTCATATTATGATTAAGTTTGAATTCTTTAAATGATTCTGGCAAGGATTGGAGTATCATATATGCTTGGGATTCTCCATCAATGTTGGCACTGATAGGCCAAAAACGTATTAACCCCTTGTGATGAATTAATTTATTAATTAGCCAAGTTTATTAATTAATTAAATTAACATGAAAACACATGGTAGCACAAACAAATCACCAATTAAACTAAGTATGCAGCGAAAAATAAATTGACACGGTGATTTGTTTACGAATGGGGAAAACCTATATGGCAAAAACCCCAGCGGGTGATTTTAAGGTCACCACTCCTGAGAATCCACTATTATCACAACAAGTGGTTACAAGTAAAGGAATCCTAGTACCTTATACTAACCTACAGTTGAACCCTCACCCCAATACGCAATTGGATTTGTACTATAGTGACAATCTCTCCTTGTAATGCATGGCTCCCAGTACGTGACTAACCAATTGCGCGGATCCCAATATGCGACTTCAATCACCAACTAGAGAAGGTTATTGGCTGCAAAGTTCTTCAGTTCATCACACGATGAAGATCAAGAAGCTCTTGGTCACAAAACCCTATGGTGCACAAACACAACAACTTCTTCACAAGAAAGATGAACTAGGGCAAATTCTGTCTCTGGTCATAATTTGCTTGAACAAAACTTTGCTCAACACTTGTGCAACTTGTGTCTCTGTTTACGGCCCTTCAAATAATCCTTATATATGTCTAGGGTTGTGAGAAAAGAAAGCCCAAACATATAATCATGGATTGGAAGAAAGACAGACTCAAAAATCTGAGTTTCATAAACCTCGACAGATACCTATCTGTCGAGCTGCTGTCGAGCCACGGGATTCAGGCAGCTCTTAAGTCTCGATAAATTGCTAGCTGTTTAGCTAGCTGTCGAGCTTTAATGAACAACATTTTCTGCACTTGAATCTTAGACAAACTTGCATGGCTTTAACACTTGAACTTGAAACAAGGTTTCTTGAAGCATCAAACACATCCTAGATCTACCTAAATACAAGTAAAGTGTGTTTTGTCAAAAGATTAGCCAATTACATAAATTAGTGACATATGTTCCTAACATGTGAAACACATATGTCCTAACAATCTCCCCCTTTGGCAATCCGTGACAAAACCACAACAAACAAATGAATATATGAGAGAAGTCATAAATCACTCAACTCATACTCACTTGTTGAATACAATAAAATCTATCCTAACACAAATTCTTGAAAAACTTTGCAAAAAGAGAGTTTATGGCAAATAGACTTTGACAACCTGTATTTCTGAAACATTTTAAACAAAACTCATCAAGACATCTTTGTGTGAAACAGAAATAATAGATTGTATACAAGATATAAGAAGCATGTGCATAAAGAGAGAAAAGAAACAACACATGTAAGGGTAGGTGAAAAACATACATCAATATATAAAGAATCTAAGTATAATGTATGTCAAAACGGTCACAAGACCCATATACAAGAACAATGTATCTAAAATAGAAAGAAAAGAAAAAGATATATCTAATCCTCACTACATCTCTCAGTATACACACTCCCTCTAACAAAAATCTCCTATACTAACCCTCCCCCTATGAGAATGACTACTCTTATATCCAAAACTACTCCCCCTTTTTGTCACGAGTGACAAAGGGTAAGAGTATCAAGTAGACATCTCGTCATTGTTGGGTGAGCTAGCATCTCCATCTCTATCATCATCGTCGTCGTTGGAGTCGTCATCGTCCTCAGATGCCTCAGGAGGAGGAGAAGGAGACTCTACGAAGCCACCAAGGTGAGCCTGCCGTCGAGCAATACGGCTGACACGAGTGTTCATCGACACAACTCATCAGTAAGAGTGTCAAGGCGAGCATCCATGTGCTGAAGCTGGGCCATGATCGCATCCAGAGTCACACCTCCCGCAGAAGAAGAGGGAGAGAAGGTGGATGGAGCTGAAAAAGTGGGAGGAGCTGTCATTTCGGACCGCCTCAACATAGTTGCGCCTCGCTCCGTTTAATGGTAGTGGTGTCTATGGCATTCATAACGGTGAAGTGGTCAGAAGAAGGAAAGGGAACAGAAATATGGCGTAAAATCCGCGTGATAGCTGAAGGGAAGATAAGCTTATCACGGGTCGCCGTTTCCCTATAAACATCTATAATGGAAAGAATGAAATGAAAGGGAAAATCTATAGTGAGATGCTCTAAAAGAGAAAGCAAAAATCGAGCACGGGGCTCTGTAATAGAGTTATAGTGAGAAAGAGGGTGTAAAACAACCAGGGTAGTCAAGATGCTCTACCCTCGGGACATGGAGCACATCGGATACAATATCCGGTGTGACAACAATGAGCGTACCTCGAACGCGAGTAACAAAAAGAGGTACTGAATAATCGAATCCATGCATGTTGGAGTAAAACTCTTGGATCAGCACGGATGGACATGTGACCGGGAATGACAGTAGGTAGGTCAGTGTCGGAGAAGTTCGACAAAATGACTTGGCGTTCCAAATGAACACCTCATCAAGAAAAGTTCTCTGAGAAGTCCTTTTGAGATTGCTCATCACGGAATCGAACAGAAGAAGGAGTAGGATCAGAGGAATTGGATGCCCTGGAATGAAGAGGATTCTAGGATGGAGCAGACTTACGTTTTGGTGCCATGATGCACTGACATAAACTAGAGAGAGAGGACGGAAGAAAGAAACAATCAGAAAAGTCCGAAAACAGTTCCAATATATAAGAATATATAGAATGTAAAGGACGTATGCATGAAAATGCATGAACATGTGATGTGCAAAGGTAATTGCATCATGGGCTTAGCCCAATCCAATCCTACCAGCACACAATCAGTTTAACATATATAACACACATCTAAATGTATGAACATATAGTTATAATACACATGGGATGCAATGCATGAAGATTTTAAAACATTTTCACAAAAACTAACCCAAAAATTTCACAAAAGCTTCATCAATTTTGAAAAACCCCAAAAAATTTTCAAAACCCCAAAAACCTAGGTCTAATGCATGAAATGCATGAAGAATGAAGGATTTAGGAACCTTACCAGTGAACAAACACTTGATCAAGGCCGAAAATCAACTTAGGATGAAGTTTGGAGTGAGAGAGAGAAGTTTTAGGAGGTGAAAAGTCGAGAGAGATCGAGCAAAATGAAGTTCGGATTGTGCTGAACGAATATATAGAAGTTCAGTAATTCTTGACAGATAGAGGTGTCGAGCATTGAAAAGGGTCGACGGATGCAGCTATTGAGCAAGTGCCCAGAGGTGTCCACAGCAAAACAAGCTCGATGGATCAAGGAGCTATCGAGGGGACAAAAACTTTCTCGATTGATCCACCTAGCTATCGAGAGGTGTCGAGTTTGTGATAAAAAGCAACTGAAGAGCTCGATAGATAAGCTAAGTATCGAGAGGTATCGAGGAGCTGCCGAGATTGCTTAAAAACAGTTTTTCAAGAAGAGAAAACACAGATATGAATGCAATCAAAAATTCAATTCAACCAAGGATCCAAACAACATTTTGAACTCTCAAAATTATCTCTCAACAATAAAAAAATTAAGCACATAGATCCCAAAACACACACACACACACACTAAATAAGTCTAACCAATTTTATATTTCAAAAATAAGTCAAGACAGTTTAGTGAGCATACATTAACACATGTAAACCTTGTGATAGCCAAATCACATTGTACCTGCACATGTATCAAGAGTAGCAAAGAATATTGCGTGTTGTGTGTGAAAAAACATCGCAAGATTGCATAAGTGTATACATGTTATGACGATTTGAGATATAAGAAAATCACTTTAACTAACACACAATCATAACTGTTTGATGGAGATTATCACCTTCGAGGTACATCCTATAACTCTCTCATCTCCTAGAATACACGCTTGCAATCATATATAAAGCATTTTTATTCTTTTTGCTTTTTATTTTTCTTTGCAATTTTTCTTTTAATAAGCATATCATGGATGGGCATATAAGAGAGAGAAAAGAAATACCTAATGATGTTAAGCATTTGATATTCCAATTTTGCTATGCCAAAGCACACAAATGTCATTGACATTGCACTTTTGCTATGTCGAAGCATACAGATGTCATTTCATGATTGGCAGGCAATAGTGGTGAGATGGTTATTTATGCTTTTCTCTTAGGATTTTCTAGTCCTTCCTGTCAAAAAGAGTGATACGAGTGTTAAGTACAAGAGATTACTTAATCTTACTCATCACAAACATGAGCCACAAAGCTCACTTGCTTAGTTGTGCATGGAGATGCTCATCTAAGCTACAAAAGATACAAAGATTAGAAAACTTTGTTTCAATGGCCATTCAAGGTACACAAGTACCAATGTACACAAACACACTATTTTATTATTTTTCAATTTTTCAAATTTTTTTATTTTTATATGAAAAGCAAAATAAACAAAACTGAAAACTAACCAAACAAAAACATGTTAATCAAAACAAAACAATGCATAAAACTAGACTGACTCAAAACAATACACACAAGTAATGCAAAAACAAAAACAAGAAAGGGAGAGAGAGAGAAAGTGACAGAATCACTTGGAGCCCTTTTCCTTCCACACCTTGGAAGAACCTTTCCTTTGAGTGAACCCTTGAACCGGCAGTGAGGGGGAAGAATTGCAACCGCTCAAGTTTGAAAGGAATATGAGGGCTTTGAGAAGATCTCCAAGGGGAGCAAAAGAGGATGGAAATTGATTTTGGTTTCCTGATGCGATCATGTCGTTGCTTTGTTGAATGACTAACCACTTATAGCAATTAGGTTGAGTATGACTGGCTGCTCCACAGTGATGACAGAAATGCTGCTTTTTCTACTTAGGCTTTTGAGAGTTTCCCTTTTTAGCCCTAGGTTTTTTAATCTCTTTCTTATCAAGCTTAGGGAGTGCTCCTAAGATAGATTTACCTTGATCTATGTTCTCACTAGCTAATTCATTTTTATCATTAGTGTTCTCAATTTCAACATTATTACTAGGAGGAACAAAAATAGTAGTACTAGTAGAAGCAATATTAGAAGAAGAGAAATCATACCCTCAACCGCTTCGATCGGAAGCAGATTTCTGAAGACTGAGCATCTCATCGAGCTTAGCGCTTAAAGTTCTTTCCAACTGAGCTCTGGCTTGGAACAATTCTGCCTCAAGCTTCTTGGTCTTCTTAGCCAAGAAATTATTCTCAAATCTCAGTGCTCCAATAGTCTGATTTGCTTCATTAAACTTTGTAGAGATTTCTTCATGCTCAAGCTCCACATCACTAAGCTTCTTGGTGGCCAACCTATACATATTCTCATACTTTTCTGAGACCTTGTATAACTTTGCATAGGCTGTGTGGATGTCATCTTGTTCATCCATCTTCTCAAACTTGGATTCCACCAATTCTTCTTCTTCATCCACATCTTCAACAATCCCCTCAGTAGGATTGACAGTGTTAGTGAAGGCATTTAGGATTCTGTCATCCTCATTGTCAGAATCATCCTTAGGCTCGGTGTCGCTCAATGTAGCAGCAAGTGCCTTGCTTTTCCCAATGGTCTTGAGATATGTAAGGGCACTCTTGTTTCATATGTCCAAAGCCTTGACATCCATTTTGGCCCTAAGGGAACAGTGTACTGACTGCCATCCTTAGCATCCTTCTTCCCTTTGTCTTGGCTCTTGAATTGTGAGGAGCTAGATTGCCTACAGTCTTTGTCGAAGCCCTTCCCATTGGCATTCTTCATAAACTTCTTGAATTGCCTGGTAATGTAAGACTTCATCTTAGAATCTTCATCGTCTGAAGACTCATCAGTATCACTGCTCCTAGCCTTCAATGCCATGCTCTTGCCCTTATATGTCTTACCAATTCTTGTTAAACCTAACTCATAGGTCTGGAGATTACCAACCAGTTTTGTTAAAGGAATCTTGTCAATGTCCTTTGATTCCACGATTGCGGTGATCTTGGCATGGAATCTCTCGGGCAGAGATCTGAGCACCTTTCTCACAATCTTGGGTTCAGGAATGGTTTCCCCAAGATTAAAGGTTGAGTTCACTATGTCCTTGAGCTTGGCATAGAACTCATCGAACAACTCATCCTCCACCATCTTGTTTTCTTCGAAGCTTGTAGTGAGCCTCTGAAGCTTCGAATCTTTGATAGCCTTAGTTCCTTCATAGGTTGTCTGGAGAATGGTATATGCTTCCTTCACAGTTTCAGTGGAGGATATCTTCTTAAACTCCTCATTTGTGACCGCACTGAATAAGGCATTCAATACTCTGCTGTTGAAATTTGCTGCCTTGATCTTAGCATCATCCCAATTGGTCGGGGCTTCCTTCGGCTTGGTCCAGCCTATCTCCACAGCTTGCCACAGTTTCTCATCTAAAGACTGCAAGAAAGCTCTTATGCGTACTTTCCAGTATGCATAGTTAGTACCATCAAACAATGGAGGAATGATAAAAGATTGTCCTCTATCCATGACAAACAGGGGTCAATGGATCACACACAAAAATTAACTCTAATCAGAGTGTGCCTTCTCTGATGCCACTTGATAGGCCAAAAACATATTGACCTCTTGTGATGAATTAATTGATTAATTAGCCAAGTTTATTAATTAATCAAATTAACATGCAAACGCGTGGTAGCACAAACAAATCACCAATTAAACTAAGTATGCAGTGGAAAATAAATTGACACGGTGATTTGTTTACGAATAAGGAAAACCTACATGGCAAAAACCCCACCGGGTGATTTTAAGGTCACCAGTCCCGAGAATCCACTATTATCACAACAAGCAGTTACAAGTAAAGGAATCCTAGTACCTTATACCAACCTACAGTTGAACCCTTACCCAAATACCCAATTGGACTTGTTTTGTAGTGACAATCTCTCCTTATAATGAACGGCTCCGAATACGTGACTAACCAATTGCGCGAATCCCAGTATGCGACTTCAATCACCAACTAGAGAAGGTTGTTGGCTGCAAAGTTCTTCAGTTCATCACACGATGAAGATCAAGAAGCTCCTTGGTCACAAAACCCTACGGTGCACAAACACAGCAGCTTCTTCACAAGAAAGATGAACTAGGGCAAATTCTGTCTCCAGTCACAATTTGCTTGAACAAAACTTTGCTCAACACTTGTGCAACTTGTGTCTCTGTTTATGACCCTTAAAATTATCCTTATATATGTTTAGGGTTGTGAGAAAAGAAACCACAAACATATAATCCCATATTGGATGAAAGACAGACTCGAAAATGAGTTTCATAAACCTCGACAGATACCTATCTGTCGAGCTGCTGTCGAGCCACGGGATTCAAACAGCTCTTAAGTCTCGATAGATTGCTAGCTGTCGAGCTTTAATGAACAACACTTTTTGCACTTGAATCTTGGCCAGACTTGCATGGCTTTAACACTTGAACTTGAAACAAGGTTTCTTGAAGCATCAAACACATCCTAGATCTACCCAAATACAAGTAAAGTGCATTTTGTCAAAGGATTAGCCAATTACATAAAATAGTAACATATGTTTCTAACGTGTGAAACACATATGTCCTAACAGGCACCTAAAACCTCTAATGTATTCAGATAAGAGATCATCTTAAGACAATGCTCTCTTACTGGAGTCCCTTGAGCCAATTTGGTATTCAAGATAAGCCTCATAGTGTCTTGCCTAGCTAAACGGCCTTGCTCACCAAACATCTTCTTCAAACTTAACATTATGTCTGAAGCTAATTCCATATCCTGCATTTGATGCATTAGAACATTTGAAATAGATGCTAGGATATAGCACTTAGCCATCTCATTAGATTTCTGCCAACGATCATATCGATGTTTTTCCTTAGAAGGAGCATCTAATGAAGGAAAGTTTGGACATGGTTGATTAAGCATAAATTTGTGCTTTTCAGCAGTAAGAACAATGTCTAAGTTTCTTTTCCAGTCAATATAGTTGGATCCAGTCAGTTTGTTTTGATTATGAATGGTAACAAGTGGACTATATGTTAGTGCTGTCATGATAACTCTTATCAAACACTAATAATATGCTGCTTTCCCTTTAGCCTCTAAGTAATAATGACATAACTCCATAGGGAGATTAACATTAAACTTAGTCTAGTGTACACCATTGCCTGGACTTTATGTGAGTCACCAAGTAACTCCACGATATCATGGTCGTTCTTAATGTAAAAACACATATCATCCATCATTAAGAAGTTTAATCTGTAGTACCATGAATTAAACACCCTCTGTTGGGAGCAAGGCATATTTGCCAAGGCGAGGTGCTTAATCACACTACTATAAACCGACAATGGAGGCTGTGAGGTTCAACCCTTGAATCTCTCTCCTACTAGAAATTTTAAAAGAAAGGTTTTTATTTGGAAAACATGTGTAATCTCATCAATCACAGCTTTGCACTTCATCTATGTTTTAACACTTAGTGAAATTTCAAAAACAGTACGTTAGATCGGTTAAAGGTATTTCTCGATTGATCAAAATATTTAATAAATCCATTTCGAAGTCTCTGGATGACTTGATCGATTCTCGATTCCTGTTCGATCGATCGAGACTCGTGAAATTGAATTTTTTTAGATGTTCCTAGTAACCGTTTTTGACATTTCACTTGAACAAAACATAGTCCCTTGATCATATCAGAATGTGATTGAGATCAAAACTGAATTTTATTGATGCTATAGTCTTAAAGTTCAATATGGCATGGTTAAAATCAAACTTAAACAACATCATTACATCAATATCAGTTTTATCAAATAATAGTTCTAAAACTAAAATATGCAGAAAAATTACTGCAAAATTTTCAAAAACCATGAAAACAATTTTCTTTGATTCTAAAACTCATTCAACACATTATACAAACATGAAATTGAAGACCGCTCTGATACCATTTGTTGGAAAACACATAGAAAAATACAATTTTGTATCTCATACAAAAACACGCTGTGTAATTTAAACATATCTACTTCATCCTTGTGAGATAGCATGCAACATCTGATTTTTAAAAACAAGGAACAAGAAGGCGTACCTTGATGCAATGAAATTCAAGACAAAATGAAGAGTGAACTTGGGAAGACTATTAATCTTTACTCCAATTCCACAATGTGCCCAAGATGTGTGGTCTTTCAATCAGTTCTATATGTATTTGTTTAAGAAAATTACCAAGTGTCTTGAGAAAACTTTGAATATTTCTCTCTTTTAATCATACGCACATATCTGCACTTATGCAGTTACATTATTTAATAAATAACTGATTATCTAATTAGGTTAGCCTTTTGGGCCAACCCAATTGGGATTTAGTGTGTGGCTTGGAGTGGGACCGAAAGGGACAAGTAAAGCTCTAGCTCTAATGGGATTTGGACTTATTTGTCAACTCTTGACAAGCCCAAAGTTACCATTAATTATATTTAATATCACTATATAAATATAATTGCACTCTAGGCCTTATTAATAAATTATATCCCGAGATTTTATTAAACATATAACCCATTCATGAAAATATTTGTAGTAATACAAAGTCATAATGTGTAACTGTCACTTTGAAAATTACTACCTCTTGATTCTTAAGTACCCGGTTTAATCCTTGAAGTTATTCATATATATTTTATGAAATCTAATTTCATAAAATATAAACTTTAGTAACTATTTACTAAAGTGGTTAGGCCTAACACTCTGAATAACCAAACCCATTAAACTTATCTCAAGGGAATATTTTATATCTCTATAAAGAGACTATGAATTCCATGAGAATATGTGTTCCTTCAACATTATGTGTGATTTCCCAACATATTGAGGTTTTGACCGTTTGTCTAGATCTCATTCCTGATATATTAAAGTAACCTACATTTCATGATCGGGTTCACTATTCCCTCAGGGTTGAGAGTTTAAAGTAAATGAAAGTCGTGAGATTTATTATTCATTTGACAATCGTTAATAGAATAATAAATCTCATAGCGGTCCAGTTCAATATGTCTTATACACTTAAAACATATTAACATATCAACTAGAAGTCTTTACTTCCATGATCAAGACAAATCATCTTAATTGACATGTTATAGTCTCCGCAGATGAAATGCGCAATTTCATCACCGACTACGAACTAAGATTTTGAGTTTACAAAGAACTTGTGATTTATATCTTCTGTGACTAAATCACACAAATCACATGCTATGCATCTCAAGGACTATATGATAATGTCCAAATATTCATGCTACCATTATTTTAGATAATAATAATAAAACAAATTTATTACATAGAACATAACGTCATATATAATGTCATACATAGCATACAATAAGATTTTAGGGCACTAATCCTAACAGTTGGTTTGCTTGATGCATACTTTTCTCCGCTCCATGTGATGATATGCTTGCCTTGATTGCTTTATGCCATCCATTTGGCTCTCTCTGTTTCTTTGCATCTTTGCACGCTTGTCTACATGTTCATGCATGAGTCCTTGTGCTTGCTTGTGTCATCAAGCCTAATTCCTACTATCTCAAGTAGGTCTGTACCCGTCTTTGATACACGAGACCTCGAGTATCTTTTAGGAATTTTGCTTTATGGCACGTGTGTCGTCTATACTCCAATCTCATGGAACTATGGACACCCAATCCAAACCTACATTTGTTCTCCTAGGGAACCCATTTTTGTCTGATAACATGCTTGTTTGCCCCCTCGTGTGCTTAACATGCCTATTGGCCCCCCGTTTGGCTCTCTTTGTAGTGTGTCTCTTTGTATGATTTCTTTCCTTTTTTACTATCTCCTTTGCTTTTCTGCTGGCTTTTTCTTTGTTTGTTGCATGTACATGCTTGGAGCGAGGATGCTTGGAGTGAGGGCACAACCTCCTAAGTGTGGGCAAAAAGGGCAAGAATGCAAGCAAGAAGACGCAAGCCCAAAAAGGGCAATGTTCAGTAGATTAGAGGCCTAGCCTGCCCGAGTGGTTTTCTCTCTTTCTCTTAGCCTTTTCTCTAAAACCATGTATTAGGGTCTCCTTTCCTTGCACCTTTTATCTTTCTTGCACTTTGCTTGGGCCGCATTCCTTGGGTATGGCAATGTCTGATTTACATTTCTTGTACCTTGCTGGGCCATACCCTGGGAATGTTGGCAATGTCTGCTTTACTTTCCCACTGTGTGATAGCATTGTGCATGATGTATGTATATCTATATATGCCTGTATGATGAGAATCAAAAGCATTAAAGGATACATTGCATATTCCAGTGGGGTCTATTACTAGAGCAAGATCTAAGAAGATCAAAGAAGCACTTAATAAGCTGATTCAAGAGCTTTGGGCTGATTCTAACACAAGACATTCCAAGCTTGGCCCAAAAGAAGATGAAGGCATAATAAATTTAATCCAAGCTATTGATAGGGCTGATCTGACTTAATTGGTC